>CM021108.1:169537598-170053969 GCA_007115665.2 Sequoiadendron giganteum | reverse complement strand
CAACCTTCATCAATCAGCCCCCTATCCTTCCTTTGAATGTAATCACCAAAAATCCCATAATCACCAAGAGGTAAGAGTGCCATTCCCACACACCAAGAGCTCGTAGGGTGAAAAACCCTAAGGGCCTAGTAGAAGGAATCATCTTAGCCTAGGTCTAGTGTTATGTTTTTGGTGATTTAGAACTGTTCTATTTTTCCTCTCAAAAGATCCATTTTGTTAAGGAGTTTTCAAGGCAGATAACTATCTCTTTATTCCATGCACTTCACAAAACATATTAAACTAATGGGAGGTGAATTCTCCACCTTTGTTAAATCTTAGTAATTTTATCTTCAAATTCACTTCATTTTCAACCATAGCCTTGAATGCCTTGAATCTATCTAACACATCTTATTTCTCTCTAAGAAATGTAACCCATATATATCAAGAATAATCATCAATCAAAAGCATAAAGTGCCTTTCACCAAGTAGACTTCGCACTCTCATAGGACCACAAATATTTGTATGAACTAAATCCAGTAGTCTAGTAGTAGATTGTTCCTTTCATCTATAGTGATTTCTTGCTGGCTTCCCAAACTCAAAATTCTTGCAAATAGCATTAATAGGCTTTGTAATTCTTAGTAAATATCTCATGGTCTAAAAAAAAATAATCCTTGCCAAGTTATCAAAATTCATGTGACACATTCTCCTATGCCATAACCAACTATCATTTATCTAAGTCATAAAGCATCGTCCATCAACACCCTTAAGTTGATAAATATTTCCTTCTAATTTATTTCTATAGCAATCAATGTTTTGGATCCTTTCAAGATCTCACATTTCTCATCCTTAAACACAAGATCGTATCCTTTTATGTACATCTAACCAACGCTCAAAAAATTATTCCTTAAACCCTTAACATAATAAGCATTTTCACTATGATGCTTGCCATCAAAACTTATTGAAACTATCCCACAAATTTCACCACCAGTATCATCTCCAAACATAACCAAGCCTCCGTCATATTTCTCAAGTTTTAAAAACTTACTCTTATCACTATTCATGTGATGCGAACAACCACTATCAACTACACAAAAAATATTTTCTTGTTTAGCATGTAGGGCAAAGATAACCATACCTTCATTTTTATCCTTCTCCTTCTCTGGAGGGATTTCCTTTACCTATTTTTCTGAATTAGTAGAAGTAGGTTCATCCTTAATCGCCAAGAACAAGCATTCATTGTCATCTAGATCTTCATATTCTGAATCCTCATATGAAATACTAGCATTCTCATTCACATCGTAAGCTCTTTTAATCTTCTTTCCTTTCTTTTCTTTCTCATATCTTTGATTATTCCTTTTAGCTCTTTCCAAAAACTTTGCAACATAGTGACCTATTTCTCTACAACTAAAGCATTTAAAGGGAAACTTACCTTCATACTTACTGGAGCCTTTTCTCATTCTTCTCACAAAGTTAGCTTCTATTTCATCAAATTTATCTTCATGTGGATCTTCAGATTTTGTAGCTTTAAAAGCAGTCTCTGATTTTCCTCCATTTCTTAGACTCAACTTCCTAACCTCATAAGATTTCAAAAATCCTAACAGTGGATATTTAGTACAAGTATTATAACCTATTGTTTGCTTAATAACACTCACCTTCTCACTGTAAGCATCAAGAAGAGTTCTGAGAATCTCCTTTACAAACCTAGTTTCATCTATAGTAGCACCAAGTGATCACATTCTAGCCACTACCTCATCCAATCTTTGTACATAAGATTTAATATTTTCATCTTAAAAATTGTGTATAAGATCAAATTGTGTTTCCAAATTCTACAATTTTCCCTCTTTAACTCTTTCATCACCATCATGAGCTCTTTCTAAAGCATCCCAAAATTCCTTAGCTACAAATTCTAAACCTTAATCAACTCAGAATGTACCAGAATTTTCTTTAAGATGAACTTATTGTTCACTTCATGTGAGGTGTACTTGGACCATTAGCAAGAGGAGTGTAAGGATTCTTGTAAGGTTTCTCCACATCATATCTGCAATACTCCAGATACTCTTCCATCAATAATTTTTGGTTACCATAATTAGTTCCATCAAACCTCAGATAATCAAAGACCATCTTGCTAGCCATCCCAAACCTTCCTCAAACGGTTAAGCTCTTCACCAAGGAACCAATATCTGATACCAATTGTTGAATAGGACAACTGAGAGGGGGGTGTTATCAGTTATCATAAATTTTAACCTTTAATTCAATCACCACAACTAATACTTAAAAACTATTTAACTAATTAATCATCAAATGCCAATGCAAAAACTTAAATCCAACACATAAACACAATAACACCACATTTACGTGGAAAACCCAATGAGGGAAAAACCATGGTGAGGATTAACTCACACTATAGAGAATATCAAAACTGATTACAAAAAGAATCACTGATTGAAACAAGGCTCACTACTTGAAATAAGGACTCATTGTCTGGAACAAAGACTCACTATCCAATATGGAAACAACCTAGAGGGCTCACTACCACAAAGATACAAAGAAGACAAAGAGGACTTGTTATAGAGAGACTAAAATCCCAATGCAACAAAGGATTCCACCACAATTACTTGATCAAGTTGCATGAATGATAGAGTTCACCTTTTTCTCACTGCATCTGGAAACTCAACATTAAGCTTCACATTGATCTTCCACACACAACTCACACACACTTTCTGAATAACATCAATGTTGCATCTACTCTTTCACTTATCTTCCTTATTTTCTCTTTTACATTTTTCATTACTAGCTCATCTTGTATTTATACTATCTCCAGCCTTGAAAAATATACAGAGTTGGCCATCCAATTTTAAATTCAAATTAGCTCGACGAAAAAACATCCTAGGGTGGAATTAGAATTAGGGCGACCCAAACACACACTTTATCGAGACCTAAAATAGATCCAATATGCTTCATCAACTTTGAAGATAGTGCTTAACACAAGGTCTACCAAACTAGTATAAAACACATAGAACAATTAAGCTCAAAACTTCCAAAAACCAAAATTTATATTCAATGCAACCAAAACATCTTAACTCTAGAACCACAAGTCAAAAGACTTAATCAAAGAGAAATCTGGACCCAAAAACTTTTCTCCCAGACCACAACCATAACACAAAAAAACATAGTTCACAACTGATGAAAAAAACTCAAACTTCACAACAAACCAACAACCAAAAATATGGATATAGCAACCTTCAACAACCATGACCAACATATCTGAACCAAGCATACATAGGGTCAAATACCGGATCATCATCCTGAGCAACAACTAAATACCTTTAATCTTTAATACAATTTTCTCAATATCCTCAACATATACAAGCAACAACAACTAGTAGATAACCATCTGACCAAGTTACATTAATGAAAACACCATTCCTTTTTCCATTCTTGCAACAAAGTGTGTCTAAGATTATAAGAGATAAGATACAATAAAACCCTACTCAAATTTGTAAAAATAGGATTCATAAATAGGACATGAAAATGATGATAACTTACTTTGGGGGATCTGAAGTCACCCTAATAAGTCATAAGAATTCATATAACTTCCTTTAGGTAGAAAGTAGAATTATAATCGAAGATGGGATCACTTAGGAAAAAGGTCATTAGGCTTGGTTGAATGGCTAGGTTCATCTCCCAACCTAGAATTGATCATGATGCTCCATAGGCATCCATCATCAATCCTTGACAATGCTTCATCTTGAAATGAAAGTGAGGTTGAAGGCCTATAAAAATGAATAGAATGTTGAGCTCCAAGACTTCAACTTTGAATGCTTGTGAATTCTCCTTGAATGTGTTCTCATGTGAATCTCTCTTCTTACTTGGCTAGTGTCTCTTTTAAAAAACCAAATAGGAGTTTGGGCATGAAGCTCAAAAGCAGGAGCATGAATCAAATTGTTATGCTTTTGAAATTTGTGACATTTATTAACATAATAAAACGAATCTTGTTCCATATGTCTCCAATAGTATCCTATTCTTATTAGCTTTTGGACTAATGATCTTCCTCCAAAATGTCCTCCACAAGAACTTGCATGAGCTTCCGCCAGTGTTATGCAGATTTTGGATTGTTTAAGACATCAAATTAGATGATCAAAGGACCTTTTATACAAAATGTTTGCAAGGATTATATATCTAGACACAAGTTTCTAGAGGCAGGCATGAGTGTTCTTAGTTGTTTGCTCAAGAAGCGTACCTTCTTTCAGATAATTGAATATTGGTGTGTACCATTCACTAGAGCTTTCTATAGTTGTTAATAACACTTGTTTAACCTTATCTTTTATTTGCTGGTTGCATAATTGTATGGACAATGAATGTGAAATCTGTAGAAGGATCTATAGGAGATATAAGCAAGATGCACTTTCCATTGCATCCTCATGCTAATTATCTTTTCATGGGATATTATCAATGGTATAAGAGTCAAATTTTTTAAAAGGATTCATTGTGGGGTATGTGCAGGATCATGATGGACCAAAAAGTGGCGATATGTAAGCCATATGATGGCCCATGTGGCTGATGACCTTTCTTTTACCCAAAATTGATGAAACGAAAAGGGTTTTTAGAGGAGATTCTCAGCTTTCCACCAATATAAATTATGCTTTAGTTTGAATTTAATAAATAATTATTAGTCATTTTCTATTAGAATTATGAATAAAGTCCTGATTGATAGGCTGATTGAAAAACATCTCTAACTTTCAAATGGTATCACATTTTTTGAATCTGAAACATGCGTTACATTCTGTGCTTCACATACTATAGGATTAAAAAATAAAATTGAATTTCATGAATTTTTGACCAAGTTAAGGTGGTTAGACAGACACGCTTTTATATTTTTTAAAATTTGTAATAAAAAATTCATAATTAATTATTTACTTGGAAAAAAATTATAAACAAATATGCATCACATTGAGACATGAGTCCTCTACTTATATATAAAATCTTATAAAAAATAATTATCATTTTATTGTGTTTAGGGTGGTCAGACAGACACCTACTTCTTATTTTTACCCTAAAATTTAAATACTACTGCATTGAAATTTCAAATTTTCACCAAATAGATTTTTTTTTTTAAAATAAAGGTCTAGTAGTTTAGAAACTACATTCAATTTGCTACAGATTCTATTTTTACATTTTTTTGAAATAATATAGATAACTTATTCAAATTTTTACGTCAAGTTGTCTAACTCTGATTTTTTGTCTTTTTATTGCCACTCAAGGGCCTGTTTTTTCCATGATGATCCTGCACATACCCTGTGAGGTCCTTATATTTTGATATTTTGTCATGTTTTTCTTGGTATGAGTTGTTTATTTGCTTAATGACTAATTGTGAATCGCCAAATATCTTACTATTTTGGACTCCTAAAGTTAAAGCAGTATGTATTTCAACAATTAAAGCCTCATAATCCATTGTATTGTTTGTGCATAGGAATATTAGTCGGTAGGATAAGGGAATAGGCTTTCCTGAAGGTTGGACTAATATAACACATGCGTCTAAGCCGGTTCTATATTTAGAGCCATCAAAATATAACTCGCATGTATTGATTTCAATTGTCAATACATTATCATCAAGGAACGAGTTAATGCTATGTGATGCTAATGGTGAAGGAGCTTCATCTAAATGGTTGATCAAGGCTTGTCCCTTAATTGCCTTTTGTGCTACAAATTTAAGGTTGAACTCAGTTTGGCTAAGCATCCTAATAAGTTTTTTTCATTGAAGAGATGTTTTAGAGGATTGAACTTGGTCACTGTATGCAATTTGACATGAAGTAAGTAACACCTCAATTTACTAGTGGCAAACACAAGGGCTAAGCATTTTTTTTTCTAGAGTGGTGTATTGAGTTTAATAATCAAACAACATCCTATTAATGTAATTAATGGGATGCTCCTTATTATCTTCACGTTTGTGACTAAACAATGTTGCAAGAGCATGGGAAAACACTAATATATAAATAATATATTTTTTTCTCGGATTGTTGGTTGTAATATTGGAGGGTTAGACAAGTACTCTTTTAATTCTTCAAAGTCTTTCTTAAAATATTCATTCTAATTAAATTTTTCTTCCCTTTTGAGAAGTTGAGTAAAATGTAAGGTTTGATCTGCCAAAGTTGCAACAAAGCGATAGATAGCTTGAATATTTCCTTGTAAACTTCATAATTGTGAAATATTTCTAGTAGGTGGAATGTTTATGATGGCATCAATTTTCTTTTTTTCCACCTTTATCCCTCTGTGTGACATGCCAAAACCTAAAATATTTCCACTTTAAACTCCAGAAACACACATTTTTGGATTCAACCTCATATTGTACTTACAAATACGTTCAAAGATTTGTCAAATAATATTAACATTGTCTTCATGGGTCAAGGATTTTTCCAAGATGTTGAATCAACATAATCTTCCAAGATCTTGTGTATGTAATCATGAAATATCAATTTTGTATCTCTTTGATATGTTGCACTAGCATTCTTTAGTCCAAAAGGAATTACAGCCCAAAAAATGTTTCCCCAAGGTATCGTGAAATTTGTCATGTATCGATCTTGAGGGTTTATAAAATCTAATTATATCTTGAAAATCCATCCATTAATAATAGTAGTGTGTGGCCTACAGTTGAATCAACTATCATGTCAATATTAGGAAGGGGAAAATCATCCTTTAAAGATGCTTTGTCCAAGTCAAAAAAATCCATACACATTCTAATATGATTATCAGGTTTAGCTACCACTACAATATTTTAAATCCATGGTGAATAATCTATATGTCGAATAAAACCAACACCTAAGAGATTTTCAATTTCATCTTTGACCAACAAAAATAATTTAGGATTCATCTTTTGCGTCTTTTGTCTTACTAGATTTAGAATTATGTTCTAGAGCTATGTTGTGCATCATGATCTTAAGATCAATACCAGGCATGTCTAAATAAGTCCAGGCAAAGATTTCATGAAATTCTTGTAGCAATTTTGCATGACTTTCTTGTTCATCATCATCAAGGAATTTTACTATTGGAATCACTTTTTCTTGATTAGATATATCTATTGGTATATTGATTGTGTCTCCTATAAATAATTCACCTTGATTTTTATTTTTTATATTTCTTCGTCTTCTTTTTCCTCATTGTCACTTATTTTTTTATCAACTGTAACTTAGGGATTTTGTGCACTTAAAGCATAACAAATTCATTTCTTGTGCTGATAATCATGGAATCCTATAAATTATGCTATAGCTTCATTATTTTGAAATTGGTTCAATGTCATATCATTCCTTGTCATTTCTATCAATTCAGGATACTTCAATGTAAGAGTTTTTTAGGAGTATCTTGAATGATATTGTTGATATTAAGTGAAGTCATTTTTTATGCTTTTGTAATTTTTGAAGGGAGATATCCAAGACCTCTTGTTCTTTCTTGTAGATAAGGTTCTATAGGGACATGAATTCCTTGCTAATGCACACCA
This sequence comes from Sequoiadendron giganteum, assembly GCA_007115665.2. Classification (NCBI taxonomy): domain Eukaryota; kingdom Viridiplantae; phylum Streptophyta; class Pinopsida; order Cupressales; family Cupressaceae; genus Sequoiadendron; species Sequoiadendron giganteum. The sequence continues at coordinate 170,046,498 of CM021108.1, read as the reverse complement.
CATCCTTTTTCATTGTAGCCTAATTGTTTTAAGAGTTTATATCCTTTTTTCATAAAGCTTATCCATTTATTTTGATGATGGTGGTGGCTAATAATTGTTCTCTTCAAAATTGGTTATGTAAGTGTTATATTCTTGAATGCATGTTGAATTTTCACCCTTTGATGGTTCTTCCATATGTTGTGTTGATATTATTGTTTTCTCTTTCTCTTTTTCTTTTTCTTTTGGGTGATCCCACAAAGCTGGTTTACAATTTCTGAGAGGAACTGATTTTTGCTGAAATCACATATTTTTAGAAAATATAATGATTTAAGAATTTAAAAGTTCCATTTTAAGGATTCCAATTGAAGAGGTTATGATCAAACCACCTTAGATCAAACCCCCTTGGATAGAACCTCGCTAGTTTTAAACCATACCTATAAATGAGTCTCCTTTACACCTATCAAAATGCTGATAAAAAATCACTTTTGATTTACCTTTTGGGGGATCAAATGAATTCATTTAAAATTTATTTCAAATGATTATGGTAGTCTTTGAAATGATCTATCCCATGAATATAATTTTAATATGTTTTTGTTTTATTATGTATGTGTTTTTTTAGTTTTATTAAACATAGGCTTTTCACCGAAAATCAAGCTCTCTGTTTTGCACATGTGGAAAAATAGAAAATTATCAAAATATTTTTTTTTAAAATATGTTTGTGCTGGGTATTGATGTTCTTCATCCATTAAAAAAAAAAAAATTGAATTTTGATACATACAAAAAATTTATGTTGTATACAGTCCACCTATGTCTGAATTGCAATTAGTTTGACTTTGAAACTCTATTAAGGAAAAAATATTCAATAAAAAATTATGAGACAAAATGAAAGTGCTAGATATCGTATTTACAAATCTAAATTCAAAAAAATTATAATTTTATCCTTCATACAAAAAAAATTATGTTGTATACGGTGAGCGTCACTTTTTAAAAATGTTGTTTTCTGAAAAAAATCAGTTTTCATGGGAGATGGAAAAAGAAGTGCAATCTTATTAAAACAAAATTGAAAAAAATATTTTTAGAATCTACAGACAAAATGTGATGAGACTCTAGTTTGCATCATATTCAAGTTCCCCATAGTTTAGCCTCTATAGGTGCCTGAATGTGAAGATTTAGTTAAAAATAATAATTTCAGTGTCTAGTTTGGCCAAAAATTGTAAACCACTATTGTGGGATCACCCTTTTTCTTTTTCCACTTTTGTTGAAATGGTGTACTCTCTCATGAACATAGGTATGAAGTATAATGAACCCCAATCTTCTTCCAATAAATTTGAAACTTTTTCAATCTCTTGTTGTTCTTCTATTGTAGAATCTATCTTTGAAGTTGGGATTAATGTCTTTAAAGGACTTGTCATTCCTTTTTCAACTTGTAAGTAACTTTCATGGCTTAGGATCAACATCAATTTTGTACACTTTATTGTTATAAAAATACTTCATTATATGATAAATATTTGAAGGAACCACATGCATCTCATGAATCCATGTTCTTTGTAAAATGAGATTATATGAAAGATCATGAGGCATAACATGGATAGGAGTTTGCAACATAGTTTTTTCCAACTGTAACATGAAAAGAGATCACTCCAAATGGTTATTTTCCTACATTGTCAAATCCCTGAATTAGGTTCAATTCTTGATTTATCTATGCCAAATTTATCCAAGAGGATTACACTACACATATTAAGAGCCACGCCATTATCAAGAAGGCTTCAATTTATCCCTGTCCTATTGAAGACAATTATTATCATGAAGGATCCATTTATTTTTCTCACTTCTAAGGGAGGTAACTCATTTTAATGACAAGTAATGTCAATGTTAACCACATTCATTCCTTTAATCGGAGTTACTGCATCACTTTGATTTTCACTAGAGGGAACCACAAATTTTTGCAAGGTTGTTTGAAGCATGGTATGATAACTAGGTAAAACTTGAATAAGACCCCATAGGGAAATCTAAGCAAGAATATTCTTGATTTGTTCAACAAGATCATACTCCTTCCCATTATGGAAAGGAAAATGAGGAGCACTAAGAAAGAGAGTTTGGGGAAAAAAAAATCAAACGAGGTTAGATTGTGGCTATTTATTATTTTTGTGTTATATGTATGAACAATCGTATTATAGCTCTATTATTGTGAAAAAATATTCTTAGAAGGTTTGTGGTTTGAGGATAAGGATGGGTTTTTTTTGAGTTTGTGGTTGGTTTGAGGGTTAGTAAAGGACGAGTTGAGATTAGACAACATTGACTTCTCTTTTTTCTAGTTTGTTATACCAAGCCTTAGTGGATGAACCTTGTGAGATGAAATCCTCAAGGGATTCATCTAGGATATCAAAGTGATCACTACTAAAGGGATTGAGGGATACGTTAACTTGGAAAAATATATATGGCATACTCAAATAACTATGATTTCTATAAGGGTTCATCAATTTATGTTTATTTTGATTGATGTTTTGGTTTGTTTTTTTTTTCTAATGAATGCCAAATGTAATATAATCTTGCTAAACTATAAGATAATTCTAGAAATGAAACAAAAGTGTAGTAATCTAATTCTATCTACGATTGAAACATACAAGAAACTTTTCCAAATGTTACAAACTTCTAACTAAATATGTAAGCTCTTAAATCTTGAAACAAATAGCCTCAGAAAAATACTAATAAGACCCATGCATAAGAGCAAAGGCTAAAAATAGGGATATTCAAAAATATGAAAAAATAGACCAGATCCTTAATCATGAACCCATACGCCTAGAGGGGCATATTAGTTCCAATTTTAGTTTTTTTGGCTAATGAAAAGTGTAAGAAAAGATAAGAACACACTCATATTCATAGCTGAATTTTTCTATACAGGTACTAATATGCCCAACTAGGTGTATAGGTCCCTATTTAGGGTTTTCGAAAGTGAAGCTTGAGATATTTGATTAACTATCTTTGGTTTATGTTCTTGATGGAAAACAGTCATGATTGTAATAGATTTTTGCAAAATTGGGTCTCTAGATGATGAATTTTTTTTGACTAATTTGAAATTTAATTTGAATCCAATTCCAATCCTAGATGAATGAAAAATTATCCTAAATGCAATTATGATGCAATACCAACGATTTTTTTTTCAATGAAACTGGATGATGTAAACATGCAAAAATGCAACCTATATGCACTTTTCACTAATGCAATGTTTAGGAGCCCTAAATATAATTCAACTAATGCAATTCTAATGCAAAGCTAATACAACCTAGATCTAGGGCTATAATGGTCTCTAAATCATAAATTCAAGGGTTCAAAGGCTAGTTTCACCATAATGACACGAAGAAAAAAAGAGGGTGGTGAATATAATGTTCACCAAAATGAAGGTGTGATAAGCCTCTTTTTCTAATTTCATTCAAACATGTACTATATAGAAGGAATATCTAAAAAAAATCAAATGAACTATCAAAATGTAAATTTGGGAATAATAAAAAGATGTGTACCTTTCATTAAAAGCTTCTTCAAATGGCTCAATAAGGACTAATACACCTATCTGGGCATATAAGTCCTATGTAAGGGTTTTGGGGAAAAATAAGGGATTCAATTTTGACTGACAAGGATCTGTAGAAAGGTGAAAAAAGGGTGTACTAGGACTACTAAACCCAGTTGGGAATATGAGTCCCACTCTTTCATTCTGAAAAAAGTAGGATCTAAAATTGTTCTCCTATCCTTACACTTCCTTCCTATTAGAACCCAAAAGTCCCATGAAAATCCTAAGGTTTTCTCCATTTTGAACCTAATATTTCACTAATACACTAGGGGATTTTATTCATTTATACCCTTCATTTTCCTATTCTTTCCATTAAAAAATCATTTTTGCCACTCATATATAGCTTATACCCTTTACCGTTGCCTTAATGTTCAATTTTACATCATTTACCGCTTTACCGTGGCCTCCCACAAAGGGCCTGCAGTATGGTGGTGACGGGTAGTAGGCAGGCGAAAATTGCTTACCACACTATTGCACGGGGTCTAAACATAGACTACGGGGTTGCGGTGGGCGGTAAGTAACTAACGTGTGAGCAATCAGTAGATGAAGGAGATGCCGGTTGGTGTAGGACAAAATGCATACCACGGTACCACTAGCGGTCATCTCATAGACCGTGGTGGCGCGGTAAATAGTCAACGGTCGGTGGCGGTGAGGTAAATGGTGAGGCAATAGCAGGCAGCGAGGAAGCAAGCGAAGCGGTTACCGCTATACCGTGCATGGTCTGAACATAGACCGCGGTGGTCGTAGTAGATGATGGATAGAAGCGGAGGTGACGGTCTGAGACGACACCGCGGTACTACTAGTGGTTATCATGGTGACCGCGGTGATGTGGTGGAGAGTCAGCGCTGACCAGTGGAGATAGTAAATGCCAACTGCTATACCGCGAATGGTTAACATAGTGATCGTGGTGGCGTGGTGACTAGAAAGTAATGAGGACGTAACAGTTAGATATGATCACCGCGGAACCGCAGGATGCAAGCAACGAGCCCACGGTAGAGCGGTAGAAAGGGGCGTAGTTAGTAAACGACCACCACAGCACCGTGATGGGGTAGAATATAGACCACGATAATATGGTAGATAGTGATGGGACAAGTCATGGTCAAGGTGGTAAAATGATAAGGGTCACAGGGAGATAAATATTTTAGGCCAATAAAATAAGGCAAAATCAAATGCATAACTATGTCATAAGATATTTAATTTGTTGATAGGCAACACAATTAAATATCTTAAATTGTTTTCATCAAATTCAAATGATTGTAATAGGAATGTGAAAGGATGCAACGCTTGGAGTGTAATGTATAAATGATTTAAAAATTCAGTTGTAAAAGGGGAGGGAGGTAGTAGTTAGACTGTAGGAGTTAGATTTTTTTTGAAAATGGACTGGGGAATGAAAATAATGTACAGAGCCTTTTGAAGTAGAATTAATGGATAGATTATTTTGAATTGGTCAAACCCATTGTATGTTTCGTTGTTGAGTTGTAATCATTTATATTTCTTATCTAGTTGTCTCCAACTTGAAGTCCTTTGATTATTTAAATCAATATATCAAGCATATGTTTGATTTATCAAGGTGCATTTTACCTCTTTGTGTGATTTTTATTTGCTGGTGTCTGCAAGTCAAAATTAAAATTCCTTCAAGTAAGTCACAGTAACTCAAGATTTCTTTTGGATTGTTGAAGTAGAATTTGGTAACAAACCATTCTAGCCTTATTTATGTAAGTCATAAATAAATGAAATTATATGCCAGTCATGAGATTTCATTTTATAAAGTGCCTAACAACTTGAATTAAACCATAGAAGAAAGCACACACAATTCTTCTTAATTTTGATTCCATTGCCCATGTGGATAGAAGGAACTGATCTGCCACAACCCAGAGATACAAATTTATATCAAATTTTTTATTCAAAATCCTTTCATTTGTGCAGTAGGAGTAGGAGTAGTATTAATTTTATATGTCCACTTCCCTTTGCCATTGTGGGTAGATAGTTCAAACAGGAAATACATTTAAATCTGGAACATACACATAGGTGCACCCACCTGGGTTTTACAGAGCCTGAAGAGCAGAAGGTACAATTGCATCAATTGGCCTTGTTAGTTGGCCAAAAGCATTGTGAGAGCTTGGCAACCTCTCGTGGTTCAAACCTACATTTTTGAGACCCAACACTTCCTATGTCTTTCAAACTTTGTTTATGGATCCAAACCTACAAAAAAATCTAAAAGAAAATGTTGGGTTGATTGTTTATGGGGGTTTTCCTTGGTCAAACCCCTACTTTGGTAATTAAACCTTGATAAAAAGCATATATATGAAGTGGAAATGTGTGTGAAAGCTCTAATCATAAGTTTGTGTAAGATTATAAGAGCTAAAATGTAATAAAACCCTACTCAAATGTGTAAAAATAGGTTTCATAAATAGGACATGAAAATTATGATGACTTACTTTGGGGGATCTCAAATCACCCTAATAATCCATAAGAATGTGTATACCTTCCTTTAGGCAGAAAGTAGAATGATAATGGAAGATGGGATCACTTAGGAAATAAGTCATTAGGTTTGGTTGAATGGCTAGGTGCATCTCCCAACCTAGAATCCATCATGATCCTCCATATCCATCCATCATCAATCCTTGAAAATGGTTGATCTTGAAATGAAAGTGAGGTTGAAGACCTACAAAAAAGAATAGAATGTTGCTCCAAGACTTCAACATTGAATGCTTGCTTGAAGTTTCCTTTAATGTGATCTCATATGAATCCCTCTTATTTCTTGGCTACTCTCTCTTCTAAGAAAATATTTTAAACCTTAGTTTTATAGGCATCCTATCTAATTTACCATTTATTAGATCCCAAATGTCGACTATTGCTAAATTTGAATTGAAAACTTTAATTTACCACTCAAAACCCAAAAATAACCCCAAAAGAGACCTATACACCCATTATGGCATATGAGTCCCACCTAGGGGACCTATACACCCAAGGTGGTGTATGGGTCCCACCCTAGATTTTCAAGGTGAGAGAATGTCGAGGGGTTTAAATATTAAATGCATTCACTCAATTTGTTGGGATTTTAATTGGAATAGTCCTTGGGACATGTAATAAAGGGTCTTATGGGCCTATTAATGATGATTTAAAGGACACAAATGCAAGGGTACTAAGATGTTTCCAAACTAAGTGTGAAATTGTACTATCTCCAAGAAGGAAGTACAATTTTCTACACTACAATAGAATAAATTGGAGACTATCATTTTTGGCATATATTTAAAAACCACTACCTCTTTTCATGTGATTAAGGAATTATTCTCAAGAAACCCTTTGCTTCATTTTTTGACATATATTTGAAGGGTATGTGTAGGATCATGATGGGCCAAATTTTGGCGATATGTAAGTGATATGATGGCCCATGTGGCTTGCGACTTTTTTTTACCCAAAATTGATGAAATGAAAAGGGTTTTTAAAGGAGATTCTTAGATTTCCACCAATATAAATTATGATTTATTTGAATTTAATAAATTATTATTGTTCATTTTCTATTTGAATTACAACTAAAGTCTTGATTGATAGGCTCATTGAAAAACATTTGTATCTTTCAAACAATATTACATTTTTTGAATCTGTAAAATGCGTACATTCTATGCTTCACATACTATAGGATTGATTTCTTTTTTTGAATTTCATGAAGTTTTGACCAAGTTAAGGTTGTCAGACATATGAGTTTTTATATTTTTTAAAATTTGTAATAAAAAATTCATAATTAATTATTTACTTGGAAAAACTTACAAAAACATATGCATCACATCGGGACATGAGTCCTCTACTTGTATCTAAAATCTTATAAAAAATAATTATCATTTTATTGTGGTTAGGGTGGTCAGACAGACACCTACTTCTTATTTTTTCCCTGAAATTTAAGTACTATTGCATTGAAATTTCAAATTTTCACCAAATAGATTTAAAAAAAATAAAATCTAGTAGTTTAGAAACTAAATTCAATTTTCTATAGATTATATTCTTACATATTTTAAAAATAATATAGATAACTTATTCAAATTTTTATGTCAAGTTGCCTAACTCTGATTTTCTGAATTTTCATTGCCACTTAAGGGCCTATTTTTTCCATGATGATCCTGCACATACCCTGAAATCTCATGTCTCTTTTTGTGTGATTAAGGAATTATTATCATGAAACCTTTGATTTCTTTTTTGGGCATATATTTGAAAACCCATGTATGTATTCATTTTACCTATGTTTAAATTTCTATCCTTTCGCTATCTAAGAAAACATAGTAGCATTCATTTACTATAAAATGTATTAGTAATTTTCTCACTTCCATTGTACATACAATAGGGCACCACACATATATAGGATGAACTTTGTATCCTCTATTATTTACTTAACAACTTACATTTTCATTGTACTCTTAGATATTCATAGAAAGATACATATTTATACATATATACATAGATATATATTTATTTATATGTATACATATATACACATATTATAGTAATGAAAAAATGTATCCCTTTTACATACTAAATTTGGGAATAATTAATATTAAAATTATCCTAATGTTGCCTTGATTTAGTGTTGTAATTTTTTTTTTCATAGTCACATTAATTTTAGGGCCCTTTTAATTAAAATGGACTTAATTGTGCTTTATTTAGGGTGTTGTACGACGCACCCTTACACTTTCACACTAATCTAGGGATTTATTAACTAATTGAGGTTAATTTTCCTTAATTGGCCACTTTAAATCAATTCCAAGCCTAATTAGTTGCAAATTTCGAGAGATAAAACCCAACATTCATAAATTTCATTACACAACACTTAATTTTAGAAGGTGTGTGTCCTAGGTAGGTGACCTACAAACCATTTTCCACATGGTGAATGGGTCCTCACTTAGTCCTAGGACCCTTTTTTTACATAACATTTCACCTTGTCCAATGCGTGTCTTAGGTAAGTGGCCTAGGACCCATTTTCCACATGGAAAATGAGTCCTCACCTAGACCTAGAACCCCTCTTTGAAATATGTTTTTGGCAGTATTTTAATGATTTGAAATCCATAATTCAATGCCAAATTTTGATATTTGAATTTCAAGAATTAATGTTATGATATTTATAAATACAAGGCTATTTCACCTAGTTTGATCTAATAAACTTTATGAGAAAGTTCTAATAGCAAGTTTTTGAGATCAAGAGCATTCAAGAGAAATTTATAAGGCATTCAAGGGTAAATTCATAGAAGATTATTGCACTGCAATCAAGATTCATTTCATCATGTCAAATATTTAGTGCATCATGCATGATGTTTGAGATGATGTGATGAGGTAGTATTCAATATCTAATCAAGCATTCAAGGAAATTTTTTCACATCAAGTTTCATGATCAAGATCTATATCCATTGAGGCCACTTCATGCTAGTTTGCAGATCTACAATCCAAGGTTTCAATTAAGGATTGGTGATTTGTGACATTGCATTTGTTCATTCATCATTACTTTCATGATTTTATTCATTTCAAGGTTTAATTACTAGAACGAGTCAAACCCCAGTTCTCTAAAAAACAACATTTTTCTCTCTTTGATGTGTGATTGTAGATTTTAGGTTGAAGTTCAATTGGAGAAAAAAATTGGAGAAAGTTTCAAAGTTGTCAAAGTTAAAAGAAAAGTTTTCAAATCATGAAAATTGATCTACAAGATTTATTTCTAGCTTTCTGACAATGACCAACTAGAATATGGGAGTGTAGACATAGAAGAACAAAACCAGAAAACTAATTTTTTGAATCCCTAGCCAAGACCCATTCACCATAGCGCAAATGAGTCCTCAATGAGGTTTGAAAAAGAAACTTTGATGATAGGTACACATAATTTTACCCTTTTCAAACCTACCTTTTTTTTTTGTATCAATGAGATTTAATTTTTGTTCCTCATTTACACATTACAACACACATTTTGAATGAAATTAGAAAAATAGGTACATCATTTTATTTCATTTTCACTCACCATAATTTTTTTCATTTCATTATGGTGAACCCAACCTTTTGAGAATTGTCATTTTCTAATTTTGGAGTCCATTTTCATCCTAGGTTTATATCTTGCATTCATTTCATTTAATTAGGTCTCATTTAGGGTGTCTAGTTTGCATTCAACTTTGCATCTCATTAAAGGTTTTAGGATTGCATTGTTTGCATTCTTTAAATTTGAAAAAAACACAAAAAAATAGTCATTTTGCATATCATTTACATCATATTAACTTGAATTTCAAAATTGAAACAAAAAATGCTTATCAAACTAGGTCTTTTAGGTTATCATTTTGTCATAATTTTCACTTGCATTCCACATTGAATTTATAGAAAATTAAAACTGAAACATGTTGTAACAAACATGAGTATGAAAACTAGTAGAAAAGACATAAAAATATGTAAAAATCTATTTCAAAACCCCAATCTATGACCCATTCACCGTAGGGCGAATGAGTCCTTGATCAGGTCATAATATGAATCTATAGGCATAAAAATATTAATTTCTACACTTCTATTTGTTATTTAAAAATTTCTGTTACTATTTTTTGAGTTTATGGTTCATCAATTTTATCATATTTAGCTTAATTTGGTAAAGTTAGTGCATTGTGTCATTTCAAAATTGCATTTACAAGACTTCATTTTTCAGCATTTCACATAGTGTAATCAGAAAATTACCTTCTTTCAAGTTTGAAAATCTAAAAATGGATAATTGTTTTAGTAATTTGTCGAAGTCTTTGTTCTCCTTGGTTGATGTTTCAAGTTGTGTTTTTGGAAATGATCCTAATGCAATTAAGCCTACTCATGCTTAATTAACTCCTAATGAGTGTCCTCGTGAAGTTGACATCATTGGAGAAGATGATGCTAGCATGCATGAGCTCATAAATTATTTCCTTAACAAACTTGAGAATAATGCATCTTTCTATCCCTCCATGAAACAACCAACACAACTTGAGATGTTTGGTATTTTACATCCTGAAATTGAGTCACAAATTAAGCCTAAATTTCCAACAATGAGTGAACCTAGCTCCTCTAATCAAGTGTATAGTCATCCATATTATGCTAACAAAGTGACTAATACTCCCATCAACCTTGAAGAGACTTAAGGCCAAGGCTTTAAGATTTTAACCAAGGATGTGACATAACTAATGAGCATCAAATTCATAAAATTTTAGGGAAAATTCCTATTGAACAAACCAAAGGATTAGGATACCAAGATCCTCCTCCTGACATAAGTCTCCTCCTTCCTAAGGAACAACCAATGCTTCATAAGGATGATAAGGGAATCTTATGTCCTCCCCTCAACATCTATATCAACAAGTTGGTGAATCAAGAAAGAAACTCAAATTCCATGTCCTATGTTTGAAAATTAAATAATCTTGCACACAATCCTAAATCAAGGAATCATAACATAACCAACCATTAGAGAAAATCCAAATCCTAATCCTAAGCACACAAATAGGTCTCATTGTCAATATTATAAAACTCTTGGGAATAGTATTGATGAGTGTCTTGCCTTAAAAAAAATATTTGAGAAGTTTGATACCATAAAAATAATCCCTTAAAGCATGTCCTTTCCTCCTTTTCATGTAATACATGTAGGGTCATATCATTCTCACTATGGGTATGTGCAGGATCATCATGTAAAAAACAGGCCCTTAAGTGGCAATTTTTTTTTTTAAATCAGAGTTAGACAATTTGACATAAAAATTTGAATAAGTTATGTATATTATTTCAAAAATATGTAAGAATATAATTTGTAGCAAATTGAATTTAGTTTCTAAATTACTAGGTTTATTTACAAAAAAATAAAATCTATTTAGTAAAAATTTTAAATTTCAATGCAATAGTACATAAATTTCAGGGAAAAATAAGAAGTAGGTGTCTATCTGACCACCCTAACCACATTAAAATGATAATATTTTTTTATAATATTTTAGATATAAGTAGAGGACTCATGTTCTGATGTGATGCATATTTTTTTGTAATTTGTTTCCAAGTAAATAATTAATTATAATTTGTTTATGACAACTTTTAAAAAATATAAAAAATCGTATGTCTAACCACCTTAACTTGGTCAAAACTTAATGAAATTCAATTTTTTATTTTTTAATCTTATAGTATGCGAATCATAGAATGTGACACATGTTTTGGATTCAAAAAATATGATACCGTTTGAAAGCTATAGATGTTTTTCAATCAGCCTAAAAATCAGGACTTTAGTCATAATTCAATAGAAAATGAATAATAATTATTTATTAAATTCAAAGTAAAGAAGAATTTATATTGGTGGAAAGCTGAGAATATCCTTTAAAAACCCTTTTCGTTTCATCAATTTTAGGTAAAAAAAAGGTCGTCAGCCACATACCCATCATATTGCCACTATTTGGCCCATCATGATCCTGCACATACCCCTATTACATATTGTAAATTCATTAAAAATCATTATTTTTATCGCAAGGAGGTCATTCTCATCACCTATCTTGGCTCATCCTTGTCCTACACTTAGTGGGGACAAGGGTTTAGATAGCCTTGTCCTAGTTTTGGTACTTGATATTGTCCCTTTGGCTAGTTTTCCACCTTTTGTATACACTGATCAAGATTGGGATGTAGATGACCTGCTATAGGTTGAATCACATGAGCCATACTAGTCTTTTTATTTTCTTTTTTTAATTTCTTTATGTGATTTCACATGCATAATGTGATCCCTCATACTATTTTCTTTTATGCATCTCTCTCTCTTTATGTACATTCCTCTATTTGTATCTACATTCTTGTTTTCCTTTTGGGGATGATGGAAGGCATTAAGAAATCTAGGTCTCTTCCATGTTGACTTGGAAGGATTTTTCTTTGTTTTCACTCTCTATGTGTCATTCTTCAAGTTCTATGAGTATTTGGGGAATGATGACATTTATGTGCTTTATAAGAACATTGTAGTAGAGATATAGTGACCCCAAATCCATAGATCTCTAATGTATTTTTGGGGGCAACCCCTCCCTCCTTTTCATGATGTAGCTTTATTTCAAAAACATATGACTTGGCATAGGAATTTTACTTTAAAACAATTGCTCACAACAATGGTGTTAGCAATGAATTTAAAGTGGGGGAAAACATCGATAATATCTTTGGTCATTTTCTCTTGTTTCATGGTTTGATTTTGTTTTCCCTTTTGATGCATCCTTTTCTTGGTGGTATCATTGGGTATGATGTCCTCCAAGAGTATGATATTTTTTAGTGTATGAATTTCCTCTTGGTGGTGATGCGACACACTACATTCCCTATGTTGTGAAACTTTTATTCTTGACTTGTCCTCTCTTGGAGACATTAGGCACAATGATCTCTAAGAAGAATACCTTATACGAAAGAATAAAAATTCCTTTGAACAAAAACCTTTACTAGAGCATTAGTTTTCATAAATGTTTGGCATAACACAACTTGTTAAGCCTTATGAAGCTCGAAACCCTAAATTCAAGGCCACCTAGCATAACACTCCTTACTTGCCTATGGAGCCTTGCCTAGCATTGTGATTCCTTATTGAAGTTGTTAGGATAATAGCTTTGACATGGTATGGGAGCCTAATATGATTATCTGATTCATCACCCTAATGGAAGACTCACCTTGTGGACAGCTTGAATTTTTGCTACCTCAGAGTGAGCAGAAAAGTGATGTCTTAGATGTGTTCCACATCACGTTGGATAGTCTATGCTTGATTCTTCTTAGTCTTTGAAGTTGTATGATTGTGTATCTTTGTCAATGCTACATACATACGCATCTTCAATGTCTAATTTAGTGTAAGTTTGACATGAAATCATACTCTTACTAAAGGGGAAAAATGCAGTAACAAAAAAAGTATCCCTTTTCATACTTAATTTGGGAATAATTAATATTAAAATGAGCCTAATGTTGCCTTGATTTAGTGTTGTAATATTTTTTTCATATTCACATTAATTTTAGGGAATTTTTAATTAAAATGGGCTTAATTATGCCTTATTTATCATGTTGTAACGTTTACCCTTACACTTTTACAATAATCTAGGGATTTATTATTTAATTGAGGTTAATTTTCCTTGACTGGCCATTTTAATTCAAATCAAATCCTGATTAATTTCAAATTCTAAGGGATAAAACTCATCATTCATATATCCCATTACACAACACTTGATTTTAGAAGGTGTGTGTCCTAGGTAGGCTACCTAGGAAACATTCGCCACATGGTGAATGGGTCCTCACTTAGTCCTTGGACCCTATATTTACATAAAACTTTACCTCATCCGATGTGTGTCTAAGGTAAGTGGCCTAGGACCCATTTTCGAAATGGAAAATGGGTCCTCACTTAGACCTAGGACCCCTCTTTGAAAAATGTTTTTGGTAGTATTTTAATGATTTGAAATCCATAATTCAATGTTGGCTTGTGATATTTGAATTTCAAGAATTAATTTTAAGATATTTATAAATACAAGTCTATTTCACCTAGTTTCACGTAAGAAACTTTATGAGCAAGTCCTAATAGAAAGTTTATGATATTAGGAGCATTCAAGAGAAATTTTAAAGCATTCAAGGGAAGATTCATAGAACATTATTGCAACAATAAGGATTCATTTCATCATGTCAAATATTTAGTGCATCATGGATGATGTTTGAGCCAATGTGGTGATGTAGTATTTCAAGATCTAATCAAGCATTCAAGGACATTGTTTCACAACAAGTTTGATGATCAAGATCTATATCCATTTTGGCCACTTCATGCTAGTTTGCAAATCTACAATCCAAGCTTTCAATTGAGGATTGGTGAGTTGTGACATTGCATTTTTTCGTTCATCATTACTTTCAATATTTTATTCATTTTAAGGTTTAATTATCAAAACGGGGTTTTACCAAGGAAAACCCCTTTTCTCTAACAAGCAATTTCTTTCTCTCTAATGTGTGATTACACATTTTAGGTTGAAGATCAATTGTAGAAAAAAATTGGAGAAAGTTGCAAAGTTGTCAAAGTTGCAAGAAATTTTTTTAAATCATGGAAATTGATCTACAAGATTTATTTTTGGCTTTCTGACAGTGAGCAACTAGAATCTGGGAGTGTAGATGTAGACGAATAGTACCGAAAAAATTGATTTTTCAGAGGCCCAGTAAATACCCATTCACCATAGAGAAAATAAGTCCACAGTGAGGTTTGAAGATGTGCCTTTGGTGCATCATTTTTTTTCATTTTGGTGCCTCCTTATTTTTCTTCATTTCACATATATATGTGTATATATATAATTATATACATATAATTACCCCTTAGAAAAATTCCCCTTTTACACATCCTCACCTTAGAAAACCAAATTCAAAGGCTAAATTCCACATAAGCCTATTGCCTTCATTCCACTTGGTGCTTGTTTTGAGTGTTGAAAAAGAAATAACTATCAAGGATGTATGCACAATGCATAGAAATCCATAAGACTTGCTTACATCCCTAGTAGATTCCCATGGTTGGAGCCTATAGAGGCATTACACTTCTCATTGGAAGTCGATTTGTAACGCCCCCTTTGGTTGACCGACCCGAATATGGTCATTTTCTTCATTCCTCCTTCAAATTAATTCATTCTCATTCCATTTCATCTCTCCAAAATCTCTAAGCTCTGAACTTGATCACTCTCCAAGCATTCTAGCATTCACTTCAAGCATTCGAGAAACACTATTTCATTGCATAGCAGCAACTCCATCACTCCATGAACTTAGTAGAGCAAGTGTGGAACAACACCATTACGAAAAAGGCTTGAGTCCTCTCATTTTCTCCCCATTAGCCTTGAGTGATCTTGGTGGTAGTGGTAAGGTTTCTACTCCTCTCCTCTATTATTTGGTTCAGTAAGCACATTTATTGTTTTGTAGTATTTTAGTGTTCTTTGCTTCATTCCTTTCTTTATCATACTATTTCTCTATCATTGCAATTTTGGTTGTCCATGGAGGTGGAAACACCAAAATAAAGGTATGACTGAGGAAGACCCCTAGATACAACCCCCGAATAATTTTCATCTTCATTGTGTGTAGGTGAACATACTTCTTGGAGCTAGCTGGTGAACAAGATTTTCTATAAGATCATTCTTGTCACCGTAGCATTAATCCATTTGTTTTATCATATTCGTTTATACATTTTTTATTTCATAGTGTTATTTTATTCCCCTAAAAACCATTAGCTAGGTCGTTAGTCTGTTTTCTAGTGTTCGGCCTTGTTTCTTCAGTCCTTTGGTCATACGGATGCCAATGCATGTGAGAGATGCCAGTGTGTCATGTTGCCATCCTGGAGCCGCGCTTTCATCCTCAGACAAAGATCCTTCAGAGACATAGAGTTTACACTCAAAACCGACTCACCTATCCCCATTTCAAATCTTGGGTCTACAAAGTGATCGAAGGACCTTACAGTCCTCATCATTCTTGTCCCTCATTTCCTAACACTCCCTTAAAGCTGAGGTTAGTTAGGTTATCCTACTACTCTCAACCCTCCATGACCTAGGGCCTTGACATGGTTGGTCCCCCTCTCTTACATTTTTGGTGAACTTGACATGAACCAACATCTACTCATTTGTTGGTGTTTGAGCTTTTCCCCTTGTACCCTTACATGTTGTGAAAGTTTATGAGCATCACAACCCAATCCATGACCTCTAGGTATATTGTTAGGAGAATTCTATGACACCTTCTAATGGAGAAGATGAAGGTCACTTCTAATTTTTCTTTAGGTCTTTTTTTCGGTTCTATGATTGACCTTTCTACTCAGGAGTAGGTGTCATGAGGTGAGTCTAGATTCTTTGATGAAACTACCCACATCCCTAGATCTCCTATGTCTCTGAAATCATTATCCATAGATGAGTGTGAATCTATCTATATCTCATCTAATTATGTCACTAGTTTTAGCAAAGGGTTGGGTGCTTTGGAGAATCACCTGGAGAAAAATCCAAAGTTGGCTAGGTCTGCTAAAGTTATCAATCAAATAAAGTATATGGTAGGAAAAGACTGAACATGCATAGAACTACTGGCTAATCTCACTAGTCTGACCGAATCATGCACCCCTTCAAACCATAGTAACAAGATACAAGATGGTCCCTTCGAAGAACATGAGAGACAGTTAGGAATTTCAATGCCTCCCACATCACATCTGCATTCATGGCCGACACAGTCCCTTCAATCAGTATAACTATTGCTTTTGAAAAAATTGAAACTATCAAAGTAAACATGACCACTATGGGTTTTCAATTTACACCTCTTGTCACCTCCAAGAATGGAGGATTTGGCGGGATAATCAGTGGAGTCTTTGGTGGTGGTAGCTTTAGTGGCGAAGGTGGCACAGGAAGAAGTTGTTCTGGCGGAGGTCATCATGGTGGCTTTGGAAGTGGCGGTGGCTCTAGTGGTAGTCATGGCAGTGGTTCTGCTAGTGGCTCAGGTGGCAGTTCCATTGGTCCTATATCTTCTAATGAACTGATTATGAACACTCTTCTTCAAAATATGGGGAAGATGCAGAACTAGTTGGTGAACCTTTCCCAAGCTTTTTCCCAGCCTATCTTCTAGCCTTTCTTCCAACATAACCCATTTTTGGTGGTGATCCTAAACACTCCTTTCCCACAAGGGATAGAGATTCCTAAATTCAAGAAATACAATGACAAAGGGGACCCACAAACACATGTGTCTACATTTAATGCCTTATGTAGAGACTTCTTCCATCATGATGAGTTGATGGAAAAACTATTTCCTCGATCTCTCAAGGACACAACACTCAAGTGGTACTATTCCTTGCTTGACAATTCCATCTTCATGTTGGATCATCTTGTGAACCAGTTCCTATGATAGTTCCAAGCCAACATCAGACCTAAGATGACATTCTCTTACCTTGTCCAGTGTAAACAAGGGGATAATGAGAAGATTAACGATTTTATAGTGTGATATCAATCACTCTTTTCTTAAATCACATACATGTTTCTTGATTCTGATGTGTAGAAGTTATTCATAGGGAGCTTACAAAGGCCTTAGAAAGAAAAGTTTTCCCTTATGAAATACCCTTCTTTCACGCTTTTGTGTCCAGGCCTGCAGGAGTGTCAATAGATGATGGTTCATTTTGGGGGACCTTCCTCATGCTCCCATCTTGAAGGGAAGTCCATTTTGTCAATCTCATTAAAAGGAAAAGACATTGTGAATGTAGTAGCTACTATGGATGACAATGACCTTAGAATCAACCGAAATTTCACAAAGCTATCAAAATCTTATTCCTCCATCTTGCAAAAGTTGTTGAAAGATAAGATCGTTAACTTACCAAGCCCTAAACTTGTTAGGGAATCTTACCCTAGCTGGTATGAAGAAAATACCTATTGTCAATACCATCAAGTTATTGGACATGATACCAAATGTTGCATGTGCCTTCATCATGAGATATAGGATCGCATCGAGGACTGTACTATTCATCTCGATGGAAGCAAAAAAAAAAAAACAAATCAGTGACAGAAGCTAATAGTGAATTATAGATATACATGGACCTGTTTTCATCATATTCTGCTAACATGATTATTGACCCATCTGATTCTGTTACCCATCTTGAAGCATATGTTAACATGGTTATTTTTGCTCCTTCTCATCTAGTGACTGGTTCACCAATTATAACATTCACTTCGCAAGATGTACCGACAAATGGAAAACCTTCTCTACTTTACATTCCCTCTTGCCTCAATGGCAACACTGTGATAGGGGTCTTAGTCGACCCCGCGAGTAGAGTGAATGTCATCACGGAGGAGACCTTATTGTTGAACTCTTTGCAAAGGGAAGAATATGAAAAAACAAAGTCCATTATCTGTACGCATGATGGCCTTTCTCTCAAACCATATGGATCGATAACTCCATCCATCCTAGTTGGACCTAGGAATGTAGACATGATTTTCGATGTTATTCCTGAGTCGGACCTATTCAGGGTGAAGCTAGGTATACCATGGCTAGCTTCCATGAATGGGATCACCTCTTTAATTCATAAATGTTTAAATTTTTTGCATGAAGGTGTTGTGCATGTAGTGCATGACACTAGATACCAGCTAGTTGTGTATCATGGGGGATATTCATTGGATCACTTATATCGGCCCGCCCTAGTTGGTTTGCTTCCTCCAAGAATGTACCTACTTTACAAGAACTACATAAAGTATAAAATTGAGGGCAAGGGACAACCAAAACTAACCCTTCCCAAAGCAGAGCAGCCAACTGCCTCCTCTTCTTGAAAGGGAAAGGAGAAGATTGCTCCTTCTTAGGAACCCTCATCCACCCCCCTCTCTTGGGAAGTATCCAATCATGTTTAAAAAAAATCTACAAATTTCATTGACATTTTACCTCAGTTTTCCTACAACTTAAGCAAAAGCACATACAATAAAGATATGTGTGAGAGCAATAGATCAATGGTGTCAAATAACAATAGTAGGGTTTTAGTGCACCAACTTAGTAATGGCCTCTATATCTGAGGATGCCCTGAGCCATACAATGAAAAGCAACTGATAATGAGCTTTGTGATAGTACCTTAAACAGGAGCAAAAAAATAACCAATCCCTCCATTTAACAGATAGCAACATAATCATGTTCAAACTGAGTGGACATGAAAGAGTCAAGCCTGGGGCAATAGTTTGTGCACATACATAAGATGGCTAGCCTTGACATTGAGATGGCACATGATTGCAATTAGAGCAAGGTAGTGACAGATTTGGGGAGAGAAGAGAACAGATTCAGTTGTACTTATAAGAGGAGTCTTAGTACAAGCAGTATTAGTGCATAGGACTTGAATTGTAGGTTTGAGCTCCCATTTGTAGCTTCCACCATTTTTACACATTTTCAAACCCTGATGCTCAATACTATATGAATCTAGGGGTTGTAAATTTAAAAGCGGTGACCTAATTCCAAGCGATTTTTGTGATGACCCTCATGAGAAAATACAGGAATATAAAGAGGAACAAAAACAATGCAAAGGGAGGAGGAAATAAATAAAAATAATAATCTTACTGCTTCAAATCAGGGCTAGTGACTTACCTTAAGATTCTGCACAAATTGTGTTTAATGTCAATGACGGCGAGGAGAAAAGTGTGTACAGTTTGTAGGAACGATATTATGAAGCCCTAATTAAGCAATTTTTTCTGTAAAAAAAGGAAAACCGATTTGAAGATGAAATACAAAAACTAGGCCAATTGCATTTGATTAAAATTCTAAAGCCTTTTCAACAAATCCATTTTGTATATATTTTGCAATCATCGTAGTCTATGAGATGAGATTTTTTTTCAGGTATTCTGTCAAGCAGTTCATGTGCCTTGGTAATACTTCCATTTTTTCAATGCATGTCTACTAGGGGAGTCATAACTATCATATCTGAAAAATTTCTTATGTTCTTTATGCTACAACGAACGTACATACTAGTCCAAAGCTCCCATTTTGGCATGGGAAGGGAGGATGCTAGCAAAGGTTGTGAAATTTGGCTTTAAACCTAAAAATTGCATTTGCTTGGAATTTTCTAAATCCTTTTCAACAAATCCATTTTGTGCATATCCTACAATTGTTGCAGTCCTCAAGACCACATATCTTTGAGGCACCTCATCAAACACTTCATGTACCTTGTCTATGCTTCCACATTTTGCATACATGTCTGCCAGGGCAGTTGCAACTACAACATCTGCCAAAATTCCTCCATCCCTTATGCTTTGATGGATGTCCATACGCTATTCCAAAGTGCCCATTTTTGCACAAGAGAACGATCGCAAAGGTCATGGAGTATGGATTTACACCTGCCAATTGCATTTTCTTGAGATTTTATAAAGGCTTTGAAATCCTTTTGATTGTTTTCCATGGCTTTTGTTTGTAGCCTCATAACTATGTTGGTTGGCATAAGCAAGTAGGGACTGCCAAATCAGGAAGGTGAGAGTAGATGAGTAATTACTACACAACACTATCCTCAACTCTGTAGATCAAGTGGTGAGAAAATATTAAATCGTCTTACATTCCCTGTAATCAACTTGAGACTGTTGATAGTGAACGGCCTGAAAAATGGCCAAAAATGATGAACGGTTGAGTTTCATTGCATCGTAGTCTATTACAATTTTCACCATTTGGCATCAAAAGGGTTGGAGAAGTTGAGAATGGGGACGCCTTCGGCATAATAAATTTTAATCAATAGCAATTAAATTAAATTATTAATAAATTAAAATATTATATTATTATAATAATTTTAAAAATATTATAAAATGATGATAACAAGATAATTATTACACAAAGAAAAAATAATAGTGGACTTTTAAAATATGAGAATGATATTAAATATAATTTTAATCTTAAATTATGATAGAAAGTTTTTTTTTTATAGAACAGGGGTGTCCCCATGACCAATCCCCTGCAGGTGAGATCCCCCATCTACAAGAAGTTCCGCCTGTTAAATCTGGGAGTAGAGTCAAACCTGAGACCAATGGGGAGCAAACCCACTGCCCAAGCCAAATCTACTACCCCTTCAAGCTAATTATGATAGAAAGTTAACAATAATGAGAAATTTTTAGTAATAAGTATTAACATAAAATTAAAATAAAAAAGAAAGAATTGAAATATTAGATTATAGAAATTCAAAATCTTAATATTTCATAGTAGATTATAAATAAGATATTAAAAGATGTATAATATTATGGAAAATAAAATAAATATTATGTTATTAATTTTTTTTTTTTATATTATATTTTAAGAAGTTAAGAAAATTTGATGTAGTGTATTTCTTTTAAAATAAATTTGGTTTATAAATGATGATATTATAAATATAAATATTATTTATGTGTATATATTCTGGTTGCTTTATAATTTATTTTTCTTGATCTAAATTAATAGATATTATAATAGTAAAAATTACAACCAATGAAAATAAAATCTAATATATGAAAGAAAATAAAATACTTAATTACGTTGGAGGCGTGTTCTATATGAGCTTTCAGAGCTCATTTTTCTTGCCAACAGTCCAAAATGAAGGATAGGGCTTGGTTGACATTAAAACGAATCTCAGCTGTCCATCATTTTCTGTTGTTTTTCTAGATATTTTTTTCCGCTCTTTTTCTAGCTGTTTTCGTTTTTATCTGCTTTCACTGCTGTCGTTTTTTCATTGTTTTTCACCCTTTTTTATGCTTATTCACAAGCGGCGAGGTAAATATAAATCCACGCATTACAAGGGGAGAAGCAGGGAAGGTAAATATAAACCCCACTGAAAACAGAAGCCCTCATAGGCAGCAAATAAATTTTCTAAATTACAATCAGATCCTAATAATGAGGATACTATAGGTTTTATTGCTTTTATAATTTATTAATTAAAATTATCATTTTAAATTAGTTTTATAATTTATTAAGTAAAGTTATTATTTATACTTTTATAATTTATTAAGTAAAGTTATTATTTATACTTTTATTTATTTGATAATTTTATAATTAATTAATTTATTTTTGAAATAATTTATACAATTCTATATTTGATAATATTATGATTTTATCAATTACGTGTGTTTATTAGATTATAAATCAATGAAGCAATTCTAGTGTTTGATTATGCAGATCAGCTCACCATAAGAGTGTAGGTATGGCCAACAGAGCCAATTATGAATGTGAAGTTGTGCTACAGATTGCATTGAGTGCTATTTTGTTTTGTGCAGCTTGTTGAGATGTGAAGCCCAACAGTCACATGACTGTTGCTATTCTCCCGTCTCTTCGTATCTGAAGAGCTTTGTATAAATACACGAGTACATACCATGTATCAAATAATGGATAATATAATCAGATTCCTTGCTTGAGAGTGGACGTAGGCAATTGTCGAACCACTATAAACTTGTGTCTCATGTCTTAGTCTTTAGTTTCTGTTTTCTATTTTGTTTCTTTGCTCATTTTAGTATTCACAATTGGTATCAGAGCTTGGTGAGGTTGAGCAGAGATGGAAGAAGATGATGAGGCTCAGTTTGTCATTGAAGAATTTCTTAGCAATTTAGTTTCAGCAGAGAGTGATGTTGTGTATGTGAAAGTTGTAAAGAAACGTCGTGTACACTGGTGGGATGGCTGGAAAAAGGAGGAAGATTCAACCGAAGAGGATGATGATGCTGGGTTAATTTCTTTTCCCACTCTTAATGCAGCTGTGGCATATATTGGCCAAACTTTTGTAGACGACGAGGACACCCATGACCAAAAGAGATGGCCTCATGGAACGGGTCTCAAGCTTATTGGCCCGGTGCAGTTGTCTCAAGGGTTAGTTGGTTTGGACAAGATGTTGGTTGATGATAATGATGCGAAAGATGATGTCGTTGTTGCAAATGAAGAAAAAGATGTGTAGGCCAAGATCCCGGTTCGAACCTCAAGTGAGGAGGTCGATGAAGATGTTGTCATGGAAGAGGTCGTCCAGCCGGTTGTGAAAGAGGAAGCTCAGTCATCAAATGTTGTGTATGAAAATGGCGACAATAACAACCAAAGTTCCCTAGTTGTGGTGAAAATGTGCGCCGACTGGAGAAATGGTTTGTCGTGTCCCAAGATGCTTTGTAACGGCAAGCGCAAGAGATAGAGGGATTTTTATTCCAGGGGGCAACATTAGCGCAAGAAGCTGAAGAGTCTTGAAGGCGGATGGTCGTTGAAGAAGTATGAGCCAGCTGCACCACCAACCTGCGTGGGTAGAAAAAAGCACAAGCAGAAGGGCCCTGAGGCGGCCGCGTGCCTCTCCACGGTAACTCCGCTCACAAAATGCAAGCTGAGGCTTTTAAAGCTCGACATAATCAAAGATTACCTACTGATAGAAGATGAGTTCATGGTGAACCAGGAGCGCCTCAAACCGTAGGCAGAGAATGAAGAAGACTGGTCCAAGGTCGATGATTTGTGAGGGTCTCCCAAGAGTATTGGGAATCTAGAGGAGATAATTGATGAAAATCCTGTCATTGTTTCATCCTTCATGGGGTCTGAATATTATGTTGGAGTATGCGATGAGGAATACCATGGGTTAAATAGTCATCCAATGCCCTGCAATGTATGTTCTAAGAGAAAAAAGGATAGAGAGTGGCACAAGGAGAGCAAAGACCAGGAGGATCCACAGAGCGTGGACGAGTCATGGGAAAACACTTTCAAAATGAAAGAGGATCTGATGTTAGGCCTGAGGACTGGTATTGTTTAGCCGAAGGGTGTGGCGCTCACAATTTCGCCAGGTTTAAATGTGGATCCGGTAAGGAGGAATCTGGCGATAAAGGAGGTAGCAGGTTCGAGTTCTCTGGCTGACTTTGGTCGTATGGAGATCGATCTGGCAGAAGTGGAAATGCCCGGTCTCATGGCCTGCAGGGCTGAGTTTGGCCCTTCACAGCCATTCAAGGGAGCACGAATTACTGGCTCACTTCATGTGTTTGTTTGGATGGAGGAAATTTTCACTGCACACCAAGTGTTTGACAGAATGGCAGAGCTAAATGTGTATGCGAGTAGACGCATAGGGAACGTCTGCAAGGCATTTGAGCAGATGGGATATAATGAAACTATACTTGTTTTTGATATGTTTAAGGAAGATTTTTCGGTGGTGATGATTACGGGGGAGGTGAAGCCCTTGGAAAAGCTTAGAGATACACCTGAAAGTTGGTATATATGGCAGGACTAGAGCACTGCTAACAGGTCTGAGACGTAGGAAGAACAAAAGTCTCTGAAGAAGGAGTTGTTGCTGGCGCAAGACCAGATGGTTCAATTGCAGCAAATTGTCAACTCCGATTTGGCATGGAGAAGACTGATTCACTGTGTTCGTGAACAATATTTGGCGAAGTTGAAAATTTTCAGCCTGACTGTGATGTGAAGATAAGATTGGAAATGTAGGGATGACACAGTGCATGGCTGTGCCGGTTGGACTTCACGGGGGAGATTGTTGAGATGTGAAGCCCAACAGTTAGATGACTGTTGCTATTCTCCCGTTTCTTCGTATCCGAAGAGCTTTGTATAAATACATGAGTACAAATCATGTATCAAATAACGGATAATATAATCAGATTCCCTGCTTGAGAGTGGACGTAGGCAATTGCCGAACCACTATAAACTTGTGTCTCATGTCTTATTCTTTAGTTTCTGTTTTCTATTTTGTTTCTTTGCTCATTTTAATATTCACACGGCTTCCTTGGGAGAAATAGATCGTCCATCAATAAATATAGGTGCTATAATCGCGTTGGACACACTTAGCGGGAAAATAGCAAGGACTGCTATTGAATTGGCTGTTGAAGATGTAAACAAAAACAGCAGCGTTCTGAATGGCACGCTCCTCGACGTTGATATCCGAGACTCCACACAAGATGCACTTACAGGCGCTTCTGCAGGTAATAGCACCTTCTCTACCCATCATATTCATACCGTATTACCCATCATAATCGTATGTTTGAACGAAGATATCTGTTTATTATTTCTGGATCTTTCAGTTCATATCTTGCACGTAAAATGGAATACCAATGGGTTGCCTTGTAATGAACATTGCAGCATTGGAACTGATAAGAAAAGGATGTGTAAGCATGGTCGGCCCACAGACATCCGTGGTCGCTGAGTTCGTGGGGTATTTGGGCGCTGCAGCGCATGTTCCAATTGTGACATTTGGTGCAACGAATCCCTCTCTGTCGATGCATCGATACCCTTACTTCATTCGTACGGCACCCAATGGTAAAATGCAAATGAGGGCAATAGCAAAGCTGATTGAGAAGTATAGATGGAGGGATGTGGCGCTTGTGTATGACGATATGGGGACAGGGGCCATCCCCGCCCTAAGCGATGCCTTGCGAGATGTGGAGGCAAAATTTGTTTTCAAAGCTGCAGTACCTCCTCAGGCCAGCCTCTCTGCAATGCGAAGGCTTCTTGACGATGAGCTAATGGGGTTGGAGTCGCGAGTATTCATCGTGCATATGCATGCTGATTTGGCTCTAATGCTATTTTCCGAGGAGTCCAAACTAGGAATGATAGGCAATGAGTATGTATGGATCATTACCGATGTATTTGCCAACCTGTTGGACTGGTTCAACGCTACTTCTCTCAATTCCATGAATGGTGTTTTGGGGGTCAAAAGAAAACTCCCACAAACCGACCAGCCAAGGCTGAATGAATTTGTTCCAAGATGGAAGCAACGGTTTAGAGCCCAGAATCCTACAGTACAAAGTGTGGAAATAGACGCCCGCGCACTTGTTGCATATGATACGGTATGGGCGATTGCTTTTGCAATCGATCGTCTTCTGGGTAAGGAATCGTTTAATGGTGAATTCTCGGCAGCCGCTAGCAGCATAAATATTTTAAATATCAAGGTTTTTGATGGTGGAGAGGATTTGCTCAATCAGATCCTGGACACACACTTTCCCGGCCTTGGTGGCCCTTTCGAATAAGTCGTGAAAGGGGAGAAGCTTTGGAGTGCTCATATGATATAATAAATGTGGTTGGAAATAGTTCTAACGTAGTTGGGTCGTGGACAGAAAAGGGCCTGAATATATCTTCGAAACAAGTAGTTCGTTGGGGCGCTGGATCAAGAAAGACGCCACGGGGGTGGGTGAAACCTGCGCCAGGCAAGAAACTTAAAATAGCGGTGCCTTGGCAGCGAGGGTTTACAGACTTCGTCGACGTAATACCAGATAATTCCAACGCAGGTGCACAAAACCAGACGTATGAGATTACAGGCTTTTCTATTGATGTGTTCAAATCGGTGCTCAAAAGGTTGGATTATGAGTTGCCCTATGAATTGATACCTTATGGAAATGGCAGTGTCATTGCGGACTACTATGATGACCTCGTCTACCAGGTCTATCTCCAGGTTTGTTCACTTCTCTTCCTTTCTGCATTGCAAATCTATATTTCCAACTGACTGACTGAAATAAAATGTGAAAACCCGAGCAGAAATTCGATGCGGTTGTGGGAGATGTAACGGTGCTTTCATATCGGAGCAAGAATGTGGATTTCACACAACCGTATACGGAGGCGGGAATGATAATGGTGGTAGCAATTTCAGACGAGGGATCGAGTGATTCTTGGGCCTTCCTGCGCCCCTTTACCCCGGACTTGTGGATATCTACTGTTGCATTTTTCATCTTCACGGGAGCTGTTGTTTGGTTTCTGGAGCACAGAGGAAATAGGGAATTCAGAGGGAAGCCTCGGGAACAAGTGTTGACACTAATATGGTACTTGTCCTGCTCACTCTCTTTGTCTCTAATTCTATGGCATTATTCACGCCATTAGTTTATATGATAGTTATACATCGATCTATAGCATTTTATTGATGGTAATTGGTAAAGCTTGAACAGTCTTCCGCTTCTAGTGAGCACAGTGGGGCTGTTTGTTGTGACTCGTGTGTATATATTAAAAATATTTTAAAACTAAAGTAAATTCAGAGTGAGATATATTTTACTTTAGATATTAAGCTTTAATAAACCCCTCGAACAAATGGAAAAGAAAAAAAACGAAGATATTTTTGTTCATTTTCACCGAACAAATTATAAACTCCGTGCAACAGTGAGAAACGGCACGGAAGGCTTAGAAACGGCTGTCTGAAACGGAAACCACGTTTTGCCTGTCCGAACGTGAAACGGAGTCCTGCCGTCACGTTTCTGGTAAAATAGGTGACCATAGACGAGGACACAATACATTCATATGTCTAAGTTATATGTGATTGGTTCAAAAGAAAATAATTTTAGCAGCCAAAATGCATATTTGAATTGGTTAATCTACCCTAAACAAAATTCAGGCGTTTAGCCTCATCAAATATTTATTTAAAAATTTATAATTGTCGATTTCTTTATTTCTGATTCAATTACTTGGTCTTTAATATGCAGGTTTTCCTTTTCCACACTCTTCACGACTCAAAGTAACAAGATTCTATCCCTTCCCGTCATGTTACACATAGCCAAACTATAGTGCAATTTACATCGCTTCAAACTCTAAATTTGGTTTTGTGGATTGCGCAGGGGAGAGGATTGTAAGCAGTCTTGGTAGAGCAGTGGTCTTAATTTGGCTTCTTGTAGTGTTTGTGTTAGTGTCTAGTTACACCGCCAACCTGTCGTCGATGCTTACCGAGAGAGTAATTGTACCCAAGGTTGAGAGCCTTGAATCTCTTATCACCCAAAATTTGCCGATCGGGTATCGCCAGGGATCTTTCATACGCAAGTATTTGGAACAGCTTGGTGTGAATAAAACTTACTTCGCCCGTATAAATCTATACAAGAGTACGCGATTGCACTAAAGAAGGGACCCAATAACGGAGGGGTGGCTGCCATATTTGATCGGCAAACTATTGGGCAAAACGTATTTTTGTCAACAGGATGCAATGACTATGCGAAATATGGTCCCACGTACAAAACGGGAGGCTTCGCATTCGTAAGTCTAGAAACTTGCCTGTAATCACAGACTAGTTTAATTCACAAATCCTATGATTGATTCGAATTGTATGTGCAGGTGTTTCGAAAGGGGTCTCCGCTGGTTTCAGACATTTCCAAGGCTATATTAGATCTTTCCGAAAGCAAAGAGATGCAAGAAATTCGGAAGAGGTGGTTCAATTCAAGTGAAACCAAATGCAGCGTGGAGTTTGTTGGAGTGGAATCAAACAAATTAAGCATCGAAAACTTTTGGGGCATATTTCTGTTTACAGGATGTGTATCATTTCTCGCACTTGTCTAACATTTGTGTCGCCTTAATTACCGATTTGTCCAGACAAATGAGAATTCATCTCATGTTAAGTCCATCTCGACCCGATTGCAAACGTTTGCCAATTGTGCAGACAAGAGGGTCATCCCACCACCAAAAAGAAAGAGATGTAAGACCGCCATTTTGCAATATGGAAGAACTACTTCCACTTCCTCTGAAATTCCTGTTTCAACAGAACAGATATGGCCTGCAGTTCCAGATTTCTAATTTATCTATTAAAACTATTCTAGTTTTTAAAATATATGTTTATAAGTGATGCGTGAGCCTCACCATGTTGCCTTCACTGCCATGCGGGGTTTCACTTTTCACAACTAGTTTTCGATGCTACTTTGCATGAAGGTTTATGTAATACTTTATTAGTGAAACATGAACAGCTTTTTTGTTTTAAAGCGTTGCCTAAGAATCATTTTATGGTTGCAATCACTATAAAAAACAATCTCCTGTTTACGTAGCCCAGAAACAATAGAGTATGTATGAAAATTTTCAATGAAATAATAGACATTTTTAGTTTCTTTTGAATAGCACCTAGTTGGTTTGATGTTTTGGTAATCTTTGTTATATTTTGTTGGTGTATACATTTTACACACACGGCTTATTTAAGTCTAGTTAGCTGTCCATGTAGTTGAGTTGACACTCCAGGTAGGTGAGTTGTCACTCCACTCCTTTCCACTTCGTGTGGATCTTGATCTTGATCTTCTTGTAATTTCTTATTAAAGGTTGCACATTCAATCAATCTAAATGGGGAAGCTGAATACAATATTACAATTGTTCAAGTGCTTGTTTTCTAATCTCCTAGATCTTCCTAGTTTCTAATATGGTATCAGAGCTTAGGCAGAGATAGTGCAAGCCATTTTTGAATGAATTTCATTGTATTTGGCTGGATTCGATTGTTGTATGTTAAAAAAAGTTGCAGAGAGATGGTTAAGTGTTTCTAGAGCATTCTGAGACAGTGTTTGGAGTCAACCTGCAAGCACAACAAGAAGGAATCGACCCACCCAAGAAGATCAATCCCATGGTGATTTGTAGCGGGGAAATTCCTCTGCAAATTTCTCTGTTAGAGGCGCCAATTCTGATTGAAACCGTGATATGCATTCTGCCTATTGGTGGGCAATTGGAAGGCCATTTACAGGCCGAAAGCATTGGCAAAGGCGTTAATTGGGAGGGCCAAGCGCTATCTTCTATAGGGCCCGGCCAGACTCACGTCAAGAAGAGAAACCCGCGGGCTGCAAACATTTGCAAGCTTCACCTCTGCAAGCCGAAATACCCAGGGAAGACTTTGGCGTTTGAAATCGGGATTCATCTCTTAAGCCATGAATCACGAGGCACCAGCCCGCGACCATTCTTCAAATGCCAACATTTGGGGGACGCCTCTGTTTTTGGGGCCGACTGAGGCTACAGACCGTCGTAACTATGTTTGAGGGGCACGACATTGTGCCCAGGCGATCAAGGCAGATCATTCCAGGCGGTCAAGGAGGGGGCAAAAACCCACGCCTAAAATGGCACCCATCTGATTCAGCGTGTAGTTCACCATTTGGAGGCAGATGTAAATCTGTAGATGCATGCATGTCTCCTAATTTATTTTGCACAGTCCTTGTTTTCTTCTTAGAATTGATTCTCTTTTATTGTACGTGCTTTGCAAGCACCACATGATAAAGATCTAAAATATTTGGGGTTTTGTAAAAAAAATATTATGGGGGGTTTTAATAAGAGAAATTAGGAAGATAGTCTTAAGTGTATTCAAATTCTATATCTAGTTACCGGGTAGTTGTATATCAATTCAATTCAGTTGAGCAAAGCAGAATATGTATCAATTGTAATTTTGAGCATTAAGAGTATCCTGGAGGTACTCGTGCAGTGGTTTCTTTGATTCTGATCTCTATTCTGTTGCAATATAAGATCAATCACATTCCTTTTTCTTTTTCTTCACTCCCTTTAATGAGAGACTTGCATTTTGTTTCTCTTTTTGGAGAGGAGTTTTTTTCCCACATGGTTTTTCTCCTTCATCTTATGAGAAACTTTTGTGCATGGATACTTAAAATGGCCTTGTAGCTAGGACCCATCTTTATTATTCACACCTAAGCTATGCTTAAGGGGGTGTGTTGGTGTACATATCTTACACGCATGGCTTACTTAAGCCTAGTTAGTTGTCCATGTAGTTGAGTTGACACTCCAGGTAGGTGAGCAGTCACTCCACTCCTTTCCACTTTGTGTGGATCTTGATCTTGATCTCCACATCTTATGAATCTTGATCTTCTTGTAATTTCCTATTAATGGTTGCACATTCAATCAATCTAAATGGGGAAGGTGAATACAATATTGCAATTGTTCAAGTGCTTGTTTTCTAATCTCCTAGATCTTCCTAGTTTCTAATATATTTCAAAGTAACTTGTGAGCTATTTTTTATTTTTTATTTTTAAAATGTTGCTAGTCAATTTTTTCGATTATTGTAATTATTTTATCAAATAGTTAAGGAACGGGGTTATTTTTTAGAATCTTCAAATTTAGTCTTCATGATTCGACTTAAATGATCATATCCATGAAAAACTAATTAAATAAATATGTCGTAAATCTATGTAGATTAATTCTATCTTGACCACAAACAATGGATTGATAGTTAAACTAAAATGATGATAACCATGAAAAAATTATAGAATAAAGATGTACGGCTACATATTTTGGGTATTGTTTTAGGATAATTGTGATAATGATGCAATAAGTGTTTTTCACATAAAATTTAAATCTTTCTTATGAATGACTAAATCGAATTTGACCTTAACAATAATGCAAAATAAATAATCCATACATAGCCTCTCAATTTTTTTATGTGCTATAACTTTTAAAGAATGGTTTTGCAAATCGAAAGATATGAGGGGAACAAAATTTATTTGCCAATAAGAAAAAACTATCAACACATTTATCTCCTACTAAGAAATATTTTGTAGTTGTTAGAATCAAATAGCTTATAGGTTTATCATCAACAAAGTGTCACATCTATTCGTCACACTTTCTTTTCTCCTATATCTTATTACATTATATGTATTCTCGTGCCCTTATCCCTTATCTATCACTCTCCTCCCTTCCATCCTTTTCTCTACATTTTACCTTGGTGTATATATATAGTGTTACATCGAAGGGTGTCATTTTCTCTTGTTATGGCTTGTAGGTGTCGTTGTAGGTGTTGTGTGTGTCTTGCAGTTATTTAAACCTTATTCTTTATTATAGCATGACTTTATTCTACCAATATGACCTCTCTTTTGAACCCTTGTCTTATCCTTTAGACATGTTGGTAATGTTCTACAATTTTTAAAATGCTAATTATCTTCAAAATATTAATATTTAGGACCACAACTTCAAAACTTCTCCTCTTAAGATATTTTTTTGTACATGTCCCTTAGTTATGTTTAGGTATTGCCCCATTGAATTGTTCTCTACTATAGAAGATGAATGTCTCTATTGATATTTACCATTTTTGCTTCTCCATTACTAATAGAATCTATAATTTCAATGAAGTTAGTAAGTTTATACGATTTCTCTAGTAGGCCTATTAAATGGAAAAATTTCAAGTTAACCAATAATCTCAACCTCTTGACATGTTCTTTTATAATTTCTCTTTGATCATGTACCTCTTGGCATTGATTATTCCAATTTTCTATTTGAACCCTATGTCTTTCATCCATATCGTTCATTGCATCATATGAAGTAGAGGCCTACATGATATAATTTCCAATATCAATCCTCCCAACTGCCATCTTTCTTACACTGTTTGAATGGGTTCTTCTATGACCAAGAACTAATTGAAGTTACTCATTTCGGCTCTCCCTCATGTTATTACCTTCTCTTCTTGGTCCAAGAAAAATACTATGGTGTCCACTTTGCCTATATGGTCTAATCTTCAACTAAAGCTCCATTTTAATTTTGACTTGTCTATGATTTAAGTATCCTCTATCAAATGACAATTTTGTGTGGTTTTTATATGCATAGCTCTTCAAATTGATCAATGACATCTCTTTGAATTTTTTGAGAAGAGTGGAGGTGATTGTAATCAAATTATTAGTAGATGAATCATTACAAAGTGTAAGCTTTACATGTTACACTTATCAGGAACAACATGATCATTGTCATAAATTTTGAATGAAGAAACTGTCCTCATTTTGGGTGCATAAATATTAATAATGTCTACATTTTATATCTTTTGCAAGATAGAGTATTGGCATTTACCACATAAATGCACAAATTGGTTTTCAAACCTTTTTTTCAAAGTTACCAGGTACCAATATAGAAGTTAGAGGATAAAATGATGATGAAGTGACTTACACAGAAGTTATAGGATAAAATTGAATTCACTTTTCCTTACCTTGACAATTACTTAGTGCAAAGCTACCCTCAATATAAAATATTTTTTATAGATCACATCCTTTTATTAAAATTTTACTCTCTGTTGCCTTAAAGAAGTCTTAGACTTCACAAAGTTATGTAATTATATATGTGGGTTTCAGTGTACTCTACTCAAAATAATAATTTTGTTAAATTTCGGTCAGATTAGAGCCTCAATTGAGCTCACCAAAATTTAATCAAAATAAAATTGAAAGCACCTTTTAATTCATCATCCCATAAAGATGAAGATTTTTAAAATACTCTTAACTCATTAATATGAATTTTACTCACTTCGAGGTATTCTAATATTGGTTGGTAGACTAGAACTTGAGTTGCTAATACTTTCTATTGCAAATTTTAAATTGTCTCTTTTTTTAAAGATAAACTTAGAAAACTAACAAAACAACCAATCTGCCAATCGTAGTTCTATACCAGTTTTCACATAGTACTTTGTTTGTGTATATTAGGCCTAGCTTAATTTTATTTTCAAAGTTATTTCTACATTTTTGGTACTACATTATTTCAGGTTGTTGGATGTGTCTTTATCTATTCCACATTATATGAATCTATCGATAGCAAAAAAGAGTTTTAAATGTACGTTAGGTTTACATTTATAGATTAATGTTTGGCTCATGATATCTCATGAACATTTGGCTAAGGATCTTCCATAAAGGAATGTAAATATCATTTTACTTTTTGACTAGGCAAGTTTGATGAACCTTGTATTATTCAAATAATAACCATCAAGAACACCGTACAAGAGGATATTGACACCTGATCATATTGTTTAAGTTACATCATTTCTCTTTTACACACATGGTCAAATTAGACTCTTCATTAATATTTCTTATGAAAAAGAATAATTATTTTCACTAACAAGGATAATGAGCATGAGCTTTCACAAAGGGAAGAAGTGTGCATTTTTATTGATCTTATTGATCTATTATTGCTAGAATGTTTTTGGATTCAAGGCATGACATATATAGTATTTAGTAAGTTATTGAGATATTAAAAGGAGATTACTAGGATGCAATGCATATATTGGGTGTTATAGAGGAATAGTTGAGGCTTGTTAGATTGTTTATAAATCTATACAAGATGGGTTATAGAAGTTTGTTTGTTTGGAATATTAGAGTTATTATTTTGAATTTCTTAAAAAATATAATTCAAAGCCTACCTTCTAGGGCCTCTCAAGAGTTGCCATGTGAACCAAAATATTTATGCTTTGGGTAAAGGAATTGGTCCCCTACAACTTTCTAGGGTTTTCACCTAGAAGGAAGGAGATATCCCTTTATGGGGAGCATACACCTTGCGATTCATTCAATATAGGGATTGAATGTGATTGAAATTTTAATGTGAAGTATACTAAATGTTTAAATCTGGTAAACAGATCTAACTATTGAACCTAAACTAAGGGAATCTATATTGCTTGAAAACACATGATGTAATACAACAAAACTAAAACAAAGCAAGATAACCTAATAAACTAAATAGGTGCACCTGGAAACTGCTGAATACCAAAGTGGAAGTTGCAGGAGCCTCTGAAAATCTGGAAAATATGAGTTTTAAGCCCACTGGGACACTTATGCCAAGTTGGGCGATCTTGTCCCCTTTTTGGCAGACTCTTTCGAACTCTGTTCTATCAAACTGGGTGCTCAAATCTATATAAATATTTGACAGACACCTCTAGTGGGACTAGGTCACCACTATTGGTGACCTAGTCCTTTTCAACTTTTCAAGAAAATTGAAAGTGGACATGGAGGTCTATGGTCTGTACTTTACTTATTTGCTAGAATTTGGACTCAGACTTGGGAAATCACCTGCAAAACAGAGTATATTTTGGTTTCTAATGTGTGGTTTTCCTTGGTCAAACCCCTAGTGTGAATTTAAACTTGTAAAGAGATAGAAAAAATGCATAAACACTAGCCTCAAGTGTGTCTAAAACTAGGAAAACCTAAAATGAGACAAAAACCTATTCTATTGTACTAGAATAAGATGCATGCAAAAGATTTGGAATGATGCAAGACTCTAATCCAAGAAACCCTACAACATTGTAAGTGAGTATAAAATGGAATGCAAACCTCAAATCTAAAGATGGGCTGAAAATAGAAGATGGAGTCACTTTGAAAACAGTCTTTAGGTTTGATTTGGTGGCTATTTGCACCTCCTCAACCTAGAATTCTCCATGATTCTCCATAGGCATCCATGTTCAACCTTTAACAATATGTGATCTTGAATGTGAAGTGAGCTAAAAGATCTACAAAATCCCTAGCTCGATGTCCAAAAGCTTCAACTCTGCTGTGAAAAAGAGATGAAACTTATTGAGAAAGATGTTTTTGCACTTGGTTCTTGAAGTTGCTCGTGAAAAATGACCAAGAGAAGCCCACAAGATGACCTAAAAACAAGAATTTATTAGCAAAAAAACATAATTATCGATAATTTTGACCTAAGAGGCTAACATCCATCAAGAATTTTTGGCAAGATATACATTTTCCACTTAAAAATGCAAATATCCCTAAAAAGGACTAGGTCGCCAACCTTGGCGACCTAGTCCCACCAAGAGATTTTGAAGTGGGATTAGTGATTTTTCAATGTTTTTGATGTTGTTTGTCAGGGGTTGAATAATTCCTTAGGTAAAATAGGCCTCAAAGTCAAAAATAACAAGCCTTAGGGGCTTATAAATGTTGTTTTAGGAGGGTGATTGATGCAAGGGTACCTAAAGTAGGACCAAAATGGGCACAAAATTGTCCTTTTCTTCAAAGGTTTACAATTTTTGGTGAGACATTTAGCCCCCACTTTAGCACCCATATGAATCTATGTGCATATGTAAGCTAAAGGACTCTAAACAAACAATGCAGTTTGTTTTCATAAAAGGATACTCATTTAATGGCGGGAGAATGAAGCCCCCAGTGTAGCTATCTACAAAACCACAACATTAGGAACCACATCCTACAACACAAATTTGTTAGAAGTCCAAAAATCCTTTTATCTAATTCCTAGAGACTAGATTCTAGGGTAGATGTATGCCCCCCTTGATTCTGCTTGTTTTACAAAGGTGGAATCAAGGGAGCAATCTAGCCATGTCGAATAAGGACACACATATCGAAGGGAATTTCCAAGTACCATGCCACATAATGATAGGTGAGTGATGATGTAGGGTGTGAAAAAATGGTTCTGATGCAACAAAACGGAGCTCACTAGCACTCGGTATGTTGATTTGAATGAAAAGCACATTAATATATCTAAAATGGTAAAATTATGAATGTGCTCATATGATAAAGTGAAATAGAGTAAAAGGAGAGAAAATAGAGTAGTTTTTCTCTTACTTGTTCATTTACCTTTTGTGTAGCACGAGAGTGATGAGGAGATAGTGAAAGATGTCGAGCACATGGAATTTTACACCTATGAGATTGGATGGATTGTGAGACCAGGTAGCCAGTGGTGAGTGGCAGCATGAGGTGAGTAGATTTTGGCATCTTTTCTTTGTGATTTTTCAATTATGAGATGATTTATATGCATAATTAGTTTAAATTAGGATCTTGGAAAAAAAGTTCGCAAAGTGTCCCTTTTTTTTGCAAAGTGTCTCTTTTGTTTGCAAAGTGTCCCTTTTGTTCGCAAAGTGCCACTTTTTTGCAAAGTGTCTTGTTTCTTCGCGAAGTGTCTCAAAAGGGTCCTAAAGTGTGTAGGGCCTTAGAAAAAACACACTAGGACAACATTAGTACATTTACATGATGATTTAGAGTAAAATTGAAGAGATTAGATGATTTAGAGAGAATATTTTGATGATTTTGATAGGTACCCACACAATCTCACCAGCATCTCAGTGGGAGACATCTGAGTTTTCTAAGAGATCGAGCCCCTGCTTTGTCAACGGTGGATATAGAGCATCTACAAGAGGTTAGTATATATTGGTCATACCTCATGCCCCTCACGAGGTACCACAATGCCATGTTGATGGCATTGTGCAAGCGTTGGAATGCGGATACATGCATGTTTCACCTTCCCATGGGAGAGATGACCATCACACTAGAAGACGTACACCGAATAATTTGAGTCCCTATTCGGGGGACCATGTGCACCTTTAGAGGCGGCGATCCTTTCGTGAGCAATAGGAAGACATGTAGTATTGCCTTGATGAACTAGTGCATGATGATCTAGGGTAGTGGGGAAGATCGATCTAGCACTATTACTATATTCACAAGTGCCAGTGCTAAGACAAATCATGATGCATATTGTCGCATTGGTTCTCCTCCCAAATGGATGAGTAGCACACCTAGAGGGTAGGCTAGTACAGCTGGTACAAGGGATGGAGGAGCATAGGACAATGTATGCCTGGGGAAAGTGCATCCTCACACACTTATATTATGATTTGGGGAGATTTGTATTCTAGGAGTTGAATAGTATGGTGCACTGTATGTTGTTGCAAGTGTGGTGCCTAGAGCATATCACTTGCACTAGACCAATTGGTTTCCCATGTCTGATAGTAGTAGGGTATCCTCAAGCTTTTGAATATCCTCTTCGACAGATATGATAGTACGAAGATCTACACTTTTGGAGGGTGAGGTTTGACCGACTGGAGGAGGAGGATATCCTATGGAGACCCTATCAGCTCATACTTTAGTTGCCAAATCATACTTGAAAGATGAGGAGACTACACTTGGACAGATTTTTTGTTGGACGACATGATCACATAGTGCATCCCTTCTACTATGATTGGGTTATGAGACAGTTTGGATAGATTCAGAGACCACCGCAAGCATGGTCATATTTTAGGAGATCTGTTTGGAGTGCCCGACACCCTGGTCATACAACATGGTTCACAATAGAGGATTTTGTCCAGAGTGACTTTGATTATTTTGATCACGATCAACCACCAATCTTTGACACATATGACGTCGATGCCACATGGGACCATGAGGAGTGGTGGATAGCATCATGACTAGCTCTAGTGTTTCTGATTGATGAGCTAGTAGGAGATGCATGACCTGTACTAGATGAGGGGGATGAGAGGGAGGATAGAGCTAAGGAGGTATACTATAGGGCTAAAGATATAATTACTGACATTATTGATGAGGAGTATTATGAGGATGCAAACCCAAATTATGATGGATAGGAGGGAGAGAAGGAGGAGGAGGATGAGGATCCACTCCAAAGTGTGGATGAGGACGCCATAGCTGAGGACCGATATGAGTGGGGAGAGACCTTACCTATTCATATAACTAGATCCCGAGTAGCAGTAGCAGGCACTACGACGTACAACCGAGGATAGGCTAGCACTGCATCCATGTCCCCTGTACACAAGATGAGATTGAGATTCCTTATCCTACTGGAGATATAGGTGATTATTTTTATGTTATCCATGTACTTTATGCTGTGATGTTTTATATCATGGGTTATCCCACAATAACGGGTTACACTTTTTGGCAAAACTTGACATTGAAATCAATATTTTTAGAAAAAAACTTCACTTTCTAACACTTATAGTAGGTAAACTGTTAGGAATTTGAAAATGATGTAAACTAGTGATTTGTGAGATTTTGTCTCTAGATATTAAATGTACTTTTAAAAAAAAAAATTGAAATTAAATTGTAATTTTTTTGTGTCTCCTTTGATAATGAGTTTCTAATAATATACAACATTTTTAAAAAGTGGTGTGTAATTTCATTAGAGGGGGTAAGCCAGGTATGTGCAAGATCATGATGGGCCAAAAAGTGGTGATAAGTAAGTGATATGATGGCCCATGTGGCTGACGACTTTTTTTTACCCAAACTTGATGAAATGAAAAGGGTTTTGAAAGGATATTCTAAGCTTTCTACCAATATAAATTATGCTTTACTTTGAATTTAATAGATAATTATTATTCATTTTCTATTTGAGTTACGACTAAAGTCCCGATAGATAGGTTGATTGAAAAACACCTATAGCTTTCAAATGGTATCACATTTTTTGAATCCAAAATATGTGTCACATTCTATGCTTCGCATACTATAGGATTTAAAACACAAAAAAATGAATTTCATGAAGTTTTGACCAAGTTAAGGTGGTCAAACATATGCGTTTTTATATTTTTTAAAAGTTGTAATAAAAAATTCATAATTAATTATTTACTTGGAAAAAAAATACAAAAAAATATGCATCACATCAGGACATGAGTCCTCTACTTATATTTAAAATATTATAAAAAAAATTATCATTTTATTATGGTTAATGTGGTCAGACAAACACTTACTTCTTAATGTTTCCCTGAAATTTAAGTACTACTACATTGAAATTTCAAATTTTCACCAAATAGATTTTTTTATTTTTTTAATAAACCTAGTAGTTTAGAAACTACATTCATTTTTTTACAGATTCTATTCTTACATATTTTTGAAATAATATAGATAACTTATTCAAATTTTTACGTCAAGTCGCCTAACTCTGATTTTTTTGAATTTTTATCGCCACTTAAGGGCCTATTTTTTCCATGATGATCTTGCACATACCCAGCCATTTTATATTTTTTTTATGGGAATTTCTAATTTTTCTTCGTGCAAAAAATTACAACTCACTATTGTGGGTTTACCCTTATGTATATATATATCATGATGTGTTCTGATTATATTTTATTTCTATCTTGGAAGGCCCACGAAGGATTGGTGGGATCTCTACTGTCAGGCGGCTAGAGAGATAGTGCTAGTGTCATTCGACGAAGAGGATGTGGACTCTGATTATGTTCCCCCACCGATTGTGGAGCACGATCCACAGATGTTGAGACCCTTCATGAGATTGCAGGCAACATATGAGGGTTTGAGGAGATAGATCCACTATGCTAGGATGACATCACAAGTAGAGTCATCACGGGCATCGGCAGAGGTGGAGAAACTAGAGAGAGAGGTGGCCCGATTACAGGCAGAGAGGGATCAGATACGGGATAGCATCGGGTGGTACTAGCACGAATGGAGGGGATGGATTTCATGATTAGATTTAGTGGATCATGATCACGATCACGCATGACCATCTCCTAAAATCCAACTACTGATGCAGCACGAGTACTAGATCCTGAGGGATCTGGTAATCATAGTCCTCGGTGACACTGTATATTTTGATGACATGTACCTAAAACTTTTGATATATATAGATGCATTTTTATGTTATATGTTATGATTTAATGTGTGAATGTTAAATAAAAATGTGATTAAGTAAATAACCTATATGAGATTATTTAATTAATGTCCTCTTGATTTAACAAAGCTTTATGTGATTTAATTAAAAAAACTTATTCAAGTGTTCATTAAATATAATAGAAAAATTAAGTATGTTATGCACTGATGATTGTAAAGTAACATAACACACACAAGAGGGAAATTTGAATAATATGAAACCTAAAAAAATTATAAAATATAAATTAAATAATCACTTTAGTGTTCAAGACATATACATAATGATTTGTTAAGAACAAAGCAGTGTGAAAGCATAGAGGATATAATCCAACAGCTCTAACAACACTGCTTTATAATTCATACCATTCAAAGGGATTAGACATAATACCAATGTAGATGCATGACATTAATTGGGTCTTTGAGGGGAGTTCCATCATGCTCAGCCAAGGTGTAAGCACCAATTCCATAATTTGTATCAACCACATAGAGGCCTAGCCAATTAGGACTGAACTTGCCTTTTTAAGCATAGTTGGTCATAGTGTTCCATTGGTTTTCATACAAAACTAAATCTCCCTTATTAAAAATATAAGGGATGACACCAGTATCGTGTTTGTGTTGTAATTTTTTGGTGGAAGCTTGAAGATGCTTGAGAGCATTAATGCATTGTTCATCAAGCATTTCAAGATGATGCAACTGTTGTTGTGCATAGGTGTCATTATCGATAAGACCTTGGAGAGCAATCTACAATGTGGGCATTTCTAACTCTAAAGGTATGATAGCCTCGGTAAGATAAACAAGGTTGGAAGGTGTATTCCCCGTAGAAGAACAAACACTTGTGCGATAGGCCCACAATGCTTATCGCAATTGTGTATGCCAATCTTTTTGGTTTAAATTAATAGTCTTCTTAAGGATTTGTTTGAGGATTTTATTAGTGCTTTCATCTTAGCCATTAGATTGTGGGTAGTAAGGTGTAGAAAAATGATGTTGGATATGAAAGGTCTCTAAGAACTTCTTCACATCATTATTTTTAAATGGTGTCCCATTGTCTGAAACTAATGTGGAAGGAAGTCCAAAGCGAGCAATTATGTGTTCTAATAGGAAACAACATATCACATCAGCAGTTGTAGACCTGAGAGGAATAGCTTCAACCCATTTGGTGAAATAGTCAATGGCGGTGATGATAAACATATGTTCGGTGGAAGAAGGAGGTGAAATTTTGCCAATTAGATCTAATCCACACATAGAGAATGACCAAATAGGGATTTGGGCATGGAGCTCAGAAGGAGGAGCATGAATCAAATTTCTATGTTCTTGGCATTTATGACATCGCTTAACATATGCATAACAATATTTTTCCATATTTTTCTAGTAATAACCTATGTGAAGGAGTGTTTTCAATAAGGTTTCTCCTCCAAAATGACCTCCACAAGTGCTAGAATGGGCTTGTTCGAGGGCAGCAAGAGTTTTAGAGTCCTTGAGACATCGCATAATAATTTTGTCAAAGGATCTTCGATACAATGTGTCAGCAAAGATTATGTACTTAGTGGCTAATGTTTTTAGGAAAATCCGGGTATTTTTGGTCGTAGGCTTGACAATGGTACCATCCTTTAAATATGTATAGATGGTGTCATACCATTCACATGAGTTGTCCAAGAATGTGGGAAGGACATCGTCAGGTTTATCACTGATGGAGGGTCTCATGATTGGGTGGATGGTAAACATGAATTTTTTGGAAGGATCTGTAGTAGAGATAAGAGAAGTCGCACTAGCCATTGCATCTGCATGTCGATTATCCTTGGGTGATCCCACAAAGCTGGTTTACAATTTTTGAGAGGAACCGATTTTTGCTGGAATCATATATTTTTAGAAAATATAATGATTGAAGCCTTTAAAAGTTCCATTTTAAGGATTCCAATTGAAGAGGGTTTGATCAAACCCCCTTGGATAGAACCTCACTAATTTTAAACCATACCTATAAATGAGTCTCCTTTACACCTATCAAAATGCTGATAAAAAATCACTTTTGATTTACCTTTTGGGGGATCAAATGAATTCATTTAAAATTTATTTCAAATGATTATGGTAGTCCTTTAAATGATCTATCCCATGAATATAATTTTAATATGTTTTGGTTTTATTATGTATGTGTTTTTTTAGTTTTATTAAACATAGGTTTTTCACCGAAAATCAAGCTCTCTGTTTTGCACATGTGGAAAAATAGAAAATTATCAAAATATATTTTTTTTAAATATGTTTGTGCTGGGTATTGATGTCCTTGATCCATTAAAAAAATAAAATTGAATTTTGATACATACAGAAAAAGTTATGTTGTATACAGTCCACGTATGTCTGAATTGCAATTGGTTTGACTTCAAAACTCTATTAAGGAAAAAATATTCAATAAAAAACTATGAGACCAAATGAAAGTGCTAGATATCATAGTTACAAATCTAAATTCAAAAAAATTAGAATTTTATCCTTCATACAAAAAAAATTATGTTCTATACAGTGAGAGTCACTTTTTAAAAATGTTGTTTTTATGAAAAAAACTAGTTTTTGTGGGAGATGGAAAAAAAAGTGCAATATTATTCCAAAAAAAATTTAAAAATTATTTTTAGAATCTACAGAAAAAATGTGATGAGAATCTAGTTTGCATCATCTTCAAATTCCTCACGGTTTAGCCGCTATAGGTGCCCGAATGTGAAGATTTAGTTAAAAATAATAATTTCAGTGTCTACTTTGGCCAAAAATTGTAAACCACTATTGTGGGATCACCCCCTTATGAGGGATGTTATCAATGGTGAATGATGCAAACTTCTCTAGAAAAGTTAATATTAGATCCTTATACTGAGATAGTTTATCATGTTTAGTTTGATAGAGACCATTGATTTATTTAATTACTAATTGTGATTCACCATAGATCTTGATATCTTTGATTCCCATGACTAAGGCAGCTCACAATCCAACAATTAATGCTTCATACTCAGCTATGTTATTTGTACATAGGAAATTAAGGTGATAGGACAAGGGAATAGGCTTTCCGATAGGTGAAATTAATATAACTCTAGCACCAGAGCCTGTTCGACACTTGGATCCATCAAAGTATAGTTTCCATGTAGGAATGTCTATGGTAAACAAACTATCATCAGGAAAAGAATCATTGGTAGGTAACGCTAAAGGGGAAGGAGCATCAACTAAATGGTCGGTTAAGGCTTGGCCTTTGATTGCTTTTTGGGACAAAAAATTAAGGTCAAACTCAGTTAACAACATCACCCATTTAGCAAGATGTCCTGAAAGGTTGTTTTGTTGAAAAGATATCTAAGAGGATCAAAAATTTTCATCACGTGTATTTCAAAATTAAGTAAGTAATGTCACAACTTACTAGTAGAAAATACAAGAGCTAGACATTGTTTTTCAATTGGTGAGTAACGAGTTTCATAATCGATTAGGGTTCTATTGATATAATAAACAATATTCTCTTTACCATTGTCATCATGTTGAGCCAACAATGCAATAAGAACATGGGTAGAAGCAGTGATATAAAGGATGAAGGGTTTGTTTGGTATAG
This sequence comes from Sequoiadendron giganteum, assembly GCA_007115665.2. NCBI lineage: Eukaryota > Viridiplantae > Streptophyta > Pinopsida > Cupressales > Cupressaceae > Sequoiadendron > Sequoiadendron giganteum. Next base: position 170,003,189 of record CM021108.1, on the reverse strand, counting down.
CAGGTTGTAGAACAAGTGGAGTTGCAAGATATTCTTTCAAACTCTCAAAGGCCTATTTACAATGTCACTCTAATCAAAATTGACATCCTTTTGAGGAGGTGTGTAAAAGGTAACATATGATCGGCTAGGGATGTGAAAAAATGACGGATGGCTTGAATCCTTCCCTCTAATGTGTGTAATTAGGAGATATTATGAGGAGGTGGCATGTTAGTTATAGCATATATCTTCTTCGTGTCCACCTCAATGCCTTTGTGAGATATCATAAACACTAAAAGCTTACCACTATCTACTCCAAAGACACACTTTTTCGGATTTGAGTGCATGTTAAATTTGCACATGTAGTCAAATATTTGTCAAAGGACACTCACATTATCTTGTCGAGTTAAGGATTTGGTGAGCATATCATCAACATACTCTTCTAAGATTTTATGTATATAATTGTGAAATATTAATGCCATCGCTTGTTGGTAAGTAGCACCTATGTTTTTTAATCCAAAAGGCATAATAACCCAACAAAATGTTCCCCAAGTAGATGTGAAGGCCATCTTGTATTGACCTTGCAGGTTGATGAAGATTTGATTATATCTAGAAAATCCATCCATAAAAGATAACAAAGCATGTCTAGTAGTTGAATCCACGATCATCTCGATGTTAGGAAGAGGGAAGTCATCCTTTAAACAGGTTTTGTTCAAGTCTCAAAAATCCATACAGATCCTAACATGATTATCAGGTTTATCAACTCTGACAATGTTGGATATCCAAGGGGAATAATCAATAGGGTGAATGAAACTGGCGTCAAGGAGTTTTTCAAGATCCCCCTTAACATGCAAAACTATCTTGGGGTTCATCTTGCATATCTTCTGGTGAACAGGCTTAGCATTCTCGACAAGAACAATGTTATGGGTGACTATCTTCGGATCTATTCTAGGAATATCAAAATATTTCCAAGCAAAAAGTTCAGGGAAAGCATGAAGCAAGGTTGCAAGATCCTCTTGTTCTTCATCATCAAGGCACTTCCTAATTTTAATGACTTTTTCTTTATCATCTATATCCATTGAAATGTCAAGGGTATCTCCTATAGGAAATGCATCTGACTTAGGAATTTTAGGACCATAGGGTTCCATGCTTATGGGATGTTCATTAATGGCACAAGAGGCATGTCTCTTGGAGAGAGAAGTATTTTCTGAAGCACCTAATAAGTATTTCAAAGCTTCATCATTATCAACATAGGTGAAGAGTGGGGAATCCATATCAAGGAATTTAGGATGTTTGAGCGTAAGATTGGTTCTTGGTGTGCATGTGTTAGTGTTGATGTTGAGTGAAGGTCTTTGGTTGGATTTTGTAGCTTTAGAAAAGAAAAACCTTGGATCAGTCTTAGTATATTAGGTTCAATGGGAACACGAATGCCTTGGTCATGCCTTCCACATCCTTTACCATTGTAACCTAATTGCTTCATAAGATCATATCCACGTCCATAAAGTCGTTCCATTTCCTATGGGTTAGGGGGTTGTTGATAATCTATCTCATCAAAAAAATTCATATATGTTGCATTTTCTTCCAAAGGGGGTGAGATAGAGGTGTGGGAAGATTTGTCTTCATTCTAGGTAGAGAGGGTTGTTGGTTGTTCTTGTCATGCATCCTCTATTCGTGTAACAATACACTCACCCATAAAGGAAGGGGTGAATTCGAGTGATCCCCAATCATCACCAAGTAAGTTAAACTTGGACTCATCTTTTGATTGATGCATTTCAGAAGGGGCAATGTTGGAGGTACGAATTAATGGCTTGATGTTCCATTTTCAAGTTGTAAGAACCTTTCAGGATTAGGGTCTATGTCAATTTGATAAACTTTGTTATTATAGACATATTTCCTTTTATGATGAAGAGTCGAGGGTATAGCCTGCATCTCATGTATCCATGGTCTTCCCAAGAGGAGATTATAGGAAAGGTCATAGGGAATGACATGAATAGGAGTTTGCAGCATAACCATTTCGATGGTAATAGGTAAAGTGATGACACCAAGGGGTTGCTTGGTAACATTGTCAAATACCCTAATGGATAAGGAATCAAATTTGATTTGGGATTTATCCACACACAACCTATCAAGAAGCTTTGAACTTCACACATTAAGGGTAGAGCCATTGTCGATAAGGGTTCTTTTGATGCCTATATGATCATATTGGGATATTATCATAAAGGCTTCATTTTGTTTTCGTAACTCTAAGGGAGGGAGCTCATGATGGTAGAAGGTAATTTCAACATTGGCTGGATTCATTTCTTGTATCATGATGACCACATCATTAGCATCCATACCAAGAGGCACCACTATCTATTGCAATGTCATTTGAAGCATAGAATGATAGTTGGGTGAGTTTTGGAGAAGATCCCAAAGGGATATATTGGCAAGAGTGTTCTTAAGTTCAACCAAATCATACTCCCTAAGTTGTGAGTTTAAATGAGGTGTTGCAGGTAAGATGGGGTTGGGCAATGGTAAGGATGTTCAAGGAATTGGTTGGGGATGTGGGTTATTTCAAGTATAATGAGTATGGGCAACAGTATTGGATTTAGGTGGGGAGAGGGTAAATTCCAGTTGAGATGGGGTTTGGGGTTTATGAGAGGGTGGGTAGAGAATAAGCTAAGGTTTTATTATGTTAACATCTTTTGTTTGAGGTTTCTCACAAGAAACCTTAGCGAATGAAGTAGGTGAGATAAAGTCCTAAAGAACTTCATCTAACATGCCCATATCATCACAACTAAAAGGTTCAGTGGAGAGGTTATCATTGGTGGGTTTGAGTTTATCATCACAAACCTTAGTGGATGAGATTAGCGAGAGGAAGCCTTGTAGGGCTTCATCTAACTGATGTAAGTCACCACTACTTAAGGGTTTAGATGATATGGTGTTCCTATAGTGAAGGAGTGTGTGCATTATTTCATGTGATGTTTCTATGGTTTGTTTTTCAAGTTCCAATGAATTGGCATTAAAAGAAATATTAACTAATGCTGAAAATGAAACTTGTAAAGACCTAATGTTATTCAATAATGCCATTTTAAGCTAATGATAACCATATAGCATAAAATAGTAGAACTAGAACATAGCATAAACAAAAAGAAACAAAAACTTCAGAATTTGGAAAGTAAATTCAGAGATTATTGATGAAAAATGTGTATTGGGACTAGGTCACCCAAGTTGGCGACTTAGTCCCATTATGGGTATTTTGGAGTTTTTTGTGGTTTTTCTGATGAAAAATGTTGTAGTCTGGGCTATAATGTGCAAATCTAAATGGAATAGGCATAATTTCACTATTTTGTAAGGAAATAAATGCAAACAATTAGATTTTCACTAGTGCAAAGTATGAAAACCCTAGGATGGATTTTTAAATAATGCAACATGGAATGCTAAAAGGAGGTCCTAGGAACGCAAATGTGGGTGAAATCAGAAGCAAGATGTGTCTAAATGCAGGTTCATGTCGAGTTCACCAAAATGAACCACAAAATTTATGCTTTGGGTAAAGGAATTGGTCCCCTAAAACTTTCTAGGGTTTTCACCTAAAAGGAAGGACATATCCCTTTATGGGGAGCATAAACCTTGTGATTCATTCAATATAGTATTTGAATGCAGTTTAAATATTAATGTGAAGTATGCTAAATGTTGAAATATGGTAAATAAGTCTAACTATTGAACTTAAAATAAGGGAATCTATATTGCTTGAAAACACATGATGTAATACAACAAAGATAAAACAAAGAAAGATAACCTAATAAAACAAATAAGTGCACCTATAAACTAGTGAAGACCAAAGTGGAAGTTGCAGGAGCCTCTGAAAATCTAGAAAATCTGAGTTTTAAGCCCACTAGGACAATTACACCAAGTTGGGCGACCTTGTCCCTTTTCTAGCAAACTGTTCTAGACTTCGTTCTAGCCAACTGGGTGCTCAAATCTATAGAAATCTTTGATAGAGACCTCCAGTGGGACTAGGTTGCCACTATTTGTGACCTAGTCCCTTTCAGCTTTCCAGGAAACTTGAAAGTGGACACAGAGGTCTATGGTCTGCACTTTACTTCTTTACTAGAATCCAGACTCAGACCTGCGAAATCACCTGCAAAACAGAGTATATTTTGGTTTCAAATGTGGGGTTTGCCTTGGTCAAACCCATAGTTTGTATTTAAACTTGTAAAGATATAGAAAATTTGCATAAACCCTAGCCCTAAGTGTGTCTAGAACTAGGAAAACCTGAAATGAGACAAAACCCTATTCTATTATGCTAGAATAAGATGCATGAAAAATATTTGGAATGATGTTGTGGAAAAGAAAATCTGCAAATGGTTAGCACAGCTCCAATATCCTCATAAAATAATACAACATTCTTCAAAATAAATGACAAAACTAATCCAAGCATGCAAAGAAGACATGAAGTATATCTATTCTATGGTGGATTGGTGCTATCCTTTGTGTAGAAGGTAGCCCTTTCCCAATCCTTGATAAGCTTGAATGAAGATGATAGACAATGAGATGCTTGGTGAATTCAAGTTGCCTATAATCATAGTGCTCAAATTGTAGATGAAAAAATGAGAGAAGAGGTATTGAATTAATAGGAAAGATTGAGAGAGGAGTCAAGATTGAGCAATGTGGGATTAAAACCCAACAAAGGAGAGAGAGCCACTTGTCACAATGGGATTGGCCCATGCTTGTGCAAGTTTTGGCTAATGTGCCCATTTCAAATTTGAAAACGGTAATAAATGAATATGGTTGAGGGTTTTTGAGGAAAATTGTGTTTGGCCAAAAAAGTCAAACAAGAGAGTTAATGAGGGCATATTCCCAAGGAATATTCCTTTGTGAGGAAAAATAGGTGTTTTAATACATCAAATTAAATGATTTATTGTGCAAGTGGATGGGACATGGGTTAGTCTTAGCATTAATTAGGGATGTAATTAATAAAGCTAGTGATTAATTGATTGTGACATTTGATTTGCATTTTTGGATTTATTTTAAATCAAATGAGAGGAAAATGAATTTAATTAAATATGTATGTTTTAACTAAATGAAGGGACTTTAGGAAGTTAATTAATTAATTTGACTTAATTAATTAGGAAGAAAACCTTAGTGAATTAATTAAATTGGTTTATTTAATTAATAGAAAGAATAATGCTCAATAAAGCATGATTAGATGTATGAGTGAATCTTGCATGTCTACATTTTTCCCCTCTTTGAAGCAATGTACTCGTTGAATTGGTTCAAAGAATGATGCTACTTACATCAGAATTAAAAAAAAATCTAATTTTTTCAGATGCCCTAGCGAAAAGAAGTACGTTTCAAAGAATGATGCTGTTGACATCGAAATTAAAAAAAATTCTAATTTTTTCAGATGCCCCAATGAAAAGAAGTACGTTAGTACATTGCCCCCTCGAGAGATCAAGCGAAAAGATTGAAGTCGATCTTATGACAAAGAGGTTCAAAATGGATGTATGGATGGTCAGACTAAATGATCTATATGATAATGATGATGTAAATGAGATGTTTTGGAAGATGCTTAGAATAACAAATTTATATTATCCTAAACAACTTAAATGATTATGAAAATGAGATGTGAGGTAGATGAGATGGATGATGTTGTCCTATGATGATATGACATGTTTATGCAAGATGCAATATGGATGTAGGATGGATGCATTGTTAGCATGGAAGAGGATAGAAGAATGAGAGGGATGAACCCTTAAATTCAAGAAGATGCAAAAGTCCAACAAGTCCACTAGTCATCGAGACTTTATTGGATATGATGATGAATGATGATGATGTATTGCTTATCCAAGAATGGGAGAGATAAAGAGCATAACCTTCTTTATGTTTGATAACACACGTAGGTGCGATGCATCAAGGTATTAAGAACTAGGATGGCGTGGCACCTAGTGTGATGGAATTTGACTTGTCAAATAGATAGGAGTACTCTTGTTCACACTTGACAAATGAAACCTTATTCAGAATGCAATTCTGATATTCTAAACATCTCGGGCCAAAACATAAGAAGGCAAGCCTTCTTATGTGGTCAAAAAAATACCTAAAACATCCTTCATACAAACAAACAAAGTACGCATGACGAAGTTATTTTACAAGAATATCCAACAAGCACAGCAGATAAAAAGATAATGATCGTTGCCCCATTCCTTTCTCTCTAAACCTGTTTTGTTCAGGCATCATCGAGAGGTCCTTGGAGTGAGTGCAAAATAAGATAAGTCTAAACAAGACCAAGATAAAGCAAACAAACAAGCTAATGTTCTTCATACCACTAGCCAAGACTAATTACTGGGGGGTACCTGATACTTATGTCCATCGTAGGAAAGCTTCATCCTAGGACATCTTGTGATCAGGGTTTTGATGGCATTGATTTGGGTGATAAGCTATTGATATTTAGAGTTGAAGAACTTGTTGACTCACTGATCTAGACTTTCTAGACTCTGACGATTAGAGCGTTCACTTTGGAACCTGCTAAACTTGCTTCTGATTGTCCCACCAAAGGATGAAGGCGACTATTGATTTATTATGAGTGGTGATTAATACACGTGAAACCGAGATGAGATAGATGCACCATTTTCAATTTTTTCAAATGTTTTGAGGCTGTTTTTTGGTATTTTTGAAGTGTTTTGTAAATGTTTTGGTATTTTTGAGATTTTTCAATGTTTTTGGTATTTTCAAGATTTATGAATTTTTTTGGATTTTGTGTCTCAGGGGCCAATCAAGGATTAGCCTTGCCTATGTTTAAGATCAGAGACGACGTAATTCAGATGACAATTGACTTGACTGCTAATGAGATAGATGGGAAAACAGATTGCCAATGCGACAGAAACCTTAAGGACTAACCTTAATTGTCTTGGGGGATGATCAAAGATCAACCTTTCCTATGTTCAAGCTCAGAGATGACGTAGTTCGGCAAGATGACTCTGGTTTTTTGGATTTTGAGATGAATTTGGATGTTTTAGGATTTTTGATAAATTTTTTGAATGTTTTTGAATTTTTTGCATGATTTGATGATTTGGATACGGACATGTGATGATTTCAGTGCTCTATTTTGGGATTCTGTTCAAAGCCGAGCTTAATGTTGATCGATCGAATTGATGGATTAATAGTTTGACTAAGTGTATTAAGTCAAACAAAAGTGATAATGCACTTGTAAACTCTAGGAAGTTGTGTTATCCTAGAGTAAAGTTGTACACGAGGGGTTAGTTTGACTAAGTGTGTTAAGTCAAACAAGGCGGTTTTGGATTTGATAATTTGGCTAAGTGTGTTAAGCCAAACAAAGATGATAATGAACTTGTAAACCCAAAGAAGTTGTGTTATCCTAGAGTAAACTCGTGCACAAGATGATAGTTTGACTAAGTGTGTTAAGTCAAAGAATGTGATAACTGATTGGATTCAATTGATCAAGATTGATAAAGCTTGATTTGGATTATTTGGATTGATGCTCGATGAAGGATAAAGATTGATAAGGCACATCATCTTGCTATCAAATTATGTCATGGGCTAAGGATTTGGATTTTTGGCTCACAAATTCTTGACCAATTTGATTTTATGTTTTCCAATGTTCGGATCGTCACATAAGTAGGAGGATATATATCAAGATTTACACTCGGAGCAAGATGTAAACATTTTCCCCCAATGTTTAGCAATGTGTGAAAGGCCATGGGTGGATTCTTGGATTGGTATAGGCAGATAGATATAGTAAGCTTGCAAAAGGATGCGAATCGATTATCTTATGAAAAGATAAGGTGTTCGAACAAAGGATGCTCATTTGGATAATGCTTCAAGGCTCAAACAACGTTGGGTAAGATAGGATCAATGAAAATGACCCATGTTAATATTTTTACCATAAGAAAGCGTAAAGTGTGCCCCAAAATTTTATCAAGATAATGCGGATAGATGGTAATGGGTTGGATAAATAGTTCATGGATGAATATATGATATGGCTGGAATGTTGGCTTTATTATGGATGTGATAAGATGCTTTCTTCTGAACTAACACATGTAGATGCTCGATTCTACACATGGCACCCGTTTCCCAGGTTTTCATCATGGTAGCTATCCAAAGTGCCACCGAAGTGGTTTTCACTAGAGGACAATTTATTTTTTCTTGACTGTATTCAATCATTTTTCCAATTTTTTGGATTTTTGATTTTTTTGATTTTTTTGTTGTCACCAACATGCCTGCTTGCCAGGTTTTTATCAAGGTGACCATTTTTTCAAGACATTTTTCTGATTTTTTGTATTTTCTAAGAGATTTTAAGCTAATGTTGATGCTTTTGTCATGATGTGCTATCGGTATCTTGCTTGAAGAAGATGCCTAGCCAAGATACGTGCACTTGAAAGCAACTTTAGAGATTCTTGATTTTCCTTTCTGATATCGGAGTTAACTCTGTCTTTGTGCGCACATCGTGATAGAGTGCCTTTTGAATCCTTATGATGAAGGGTCATTGCCAACACATGGTCAATGTGAGAATTGTATATCATGTGTGGAGGCATGGATGGAGTGTGTTTAGGATTAAAATATGGATTAGTTGATAGTTTGGAGCCTTTGACTCTCCAAACATGGGAAGATGAGCAATGATGGGTGGATAGGAAGGGTGGGTGGAATTAGGACCAACTGCTTGATATACTTTGTATGTCGCTTGAGAATCTTTCTTTTTCCTTTGTGGACATCTTTGATGGATACTTTTCCCTTTTTTATTTTTCCCCATAGTTTCTTTCTTTGTATTTTTTGGTATCCACTTGTATTTGATTTGTCCTTCGTGCTTCTTAGTTTATTTTTCTTTGATGATATTCTTCATGTTTTGATTCAAATCTTTCTTTTGATGTTGGTCCCAATTCATGGATGGGGTGATGGGTGGATGAAGATTCATGATGTGGTAGGTCATAGTATTGACATTGGTTTCATCATAAGGATTATTCGTGCTCCCTATTTTGACGTTTGCTTGAGACAAAGTTTCCCCCAATTTTGTGGAAGTATCACTGATATGTTTATATCCCTTGCTTGTTGAATAACCAAGGCCTTGATGTTTAGGATTGCCAAAAATTTGCACTAGTTCCAGGATACCCTGTTTGTGTAGGCCTAATCCTCTACCTTGATAATTCATCAGCTCAAATTTTTTATCTGCAATAGGATATGATTTACCTTGGAAACAAGGTGCTAATCCTTCTATGCTCTGTTGTGGACCTTCAAAAGTGTTAACTTCTTTATTGATGAGATAGCTTTCCCTAAGAAAGGTAAGTGATCCAAGTTTATAACTGATGGGATCCTCCATATGTGGGATGAATGCCTTATTGATATCTTTGGCTTGATCTTGTGAGATATTATATTGTAATGCTTCTTCAAGAAGTGTTGATGATTCATTGTCCACATAAAATTTCTCCTCATGATTTACTTCACAGGATGTTGTTTCTGATTTACAATTTTTGTAAAAGCCTTCCTTATGACCCATTTCTGCTACATCTCCACAGGATGTTTCTGGTTTGCAACTTTAGTAGAATCCTTCTGATATGTCTCGATATGATGTCTCTGATTCACAAATTCTTTAGAAGCCTTCTTCATGATCTATTTCTGCTAGGTCTTTAGATTTTTCTATATCTTGATCATGTGTACAAATGTTAAGAGTAGGAGACTCTTGTTCCTCATTAATGATATCAAGAGTATGAGACTCTTGTTTTGAATGAAGATCATCAACGTGTCCATCCAAAGAAAGCATCTTGTGGGTAGATGGAGGAATATGTGCTATATGTATATGATCATCATTTGTGACATCTTGTATAGATAGAAGAGTGCCCATTAGATTATTGTAGTATCTTGGAGATACAAATTCTTGATCTTGAATGATTTTGGAATTACTTTCGACATGTTTTGGATCAAGTTCTTGACATGGGTCGATTTCAAAGGATGGATTGCTTTCTTGGATATTTTTATTAGGAATGGGAAGTGGCTTGATATCCTCTTGAGCTTTGAGTGGACTTGGATCAAATGGTGAGTTAGGGATTCCTTCAATATCTATAACCATGAGGTCAAAGGATGTCAATATCTCTTGGGAAGGAACATTGCTAGACCTTGGTGATAGATGTTGATCATGCTTTGGAATAAATTCTTGAGATATGTCCTCTACCTCGTTAGGTGATGTAGAGACATTTTCAACACGATCATTGGTGGATGGATCTTGGTTTATGTCAATAGGATCAAATAACATCAACACTCCTTGAAATAGATCTTCGTAGGAGGGGTCTTGATCATGACTAAACATTGGCTCTTGATGTATGTTGATTTTATCATTAGATGAGGTGGAAACATATTCAAGGTGTTCATCGATGGATTGATCTTGATTTTTTATTTTAGCCGTGGAGAGATTGCCAATGTCTTCAACCATAGGGTCAAGTGATGTTGACATTTCTTGAATTGGATCATTGTTGGGCATCGTTGGTGAGTTTTGATCATGATTGAAAAGTGGTTCTTGGTGTGTGTTGATTTGATCGTTGGTTCAAGTGGAAACATCATCAAGGTGCTCATTGATAGATTGATCTTGATTTTTGATTTCAACAATTGTGGTGGGAATTTGTTGCAAGCTTTGTTGAGTGAGTAATGCCTATGTTTGCTATTGAGCCAACAATGCTTGTTGTTGGTCGTGTTGTTGTTGTGCCAACAATTCTTTTTGTTGGGCTTGTTGTTGAGCTACTATTTGATGCACTTGTTGATGGATTTCTTGCAATAGTGCCCAAAATTGTGCTTGTGCCTGTCAAGCTTGGTGTTGGGCTTGAGCTTGAGCCTATGCTTGTTGGGCTACTTGAGCCGCTTGCACAACTTGTGCAGCTTGTTAGGCTTGGAGTGCCTTTTGGCGGGTAGATTGTTGAGCGGCTTGCAACATGATAGAGAATGAATTTATCATGTGGTGGTGGTGGTGGTGGTGGATTGGGAATGGTGTTGATTGTTGGGATTGCTTGAATGGTTGTCATCTATTGTATCGATGGAAAAATGAGAGGATTTGATATGATGTTTTGCTTGATGATTGAAGTATTTCTCGGATTCAGTTGATTGACAATTTGTAAAGGGGGAAGGCTCATGCCTTGATTGTTTGGTTGATAGATTTGTAAATTTTGACTTTGACTTAAATCTACCAAAGGGAAAGGTGTTCCAAAATTTAGATTGGGCATGCTCATATTTGTACCATTGACATTTGGAGGAGATAATGATCCCATGTATTGATTGTACAAATGTAAGTGTTGAAAATCAATTGGAATTGTAAGGCTTGGATAGTTTGGTTGAATTTGATTACTCATGATGTAGGAATCAAGTTTATATTCCATGTTCCTCTTGTGTTTTGACCTTGTTAACCTTTTAAGGGTTTAGGACCAATGTTGAGATGAAGGATGAAAGGGGTGAATGATATGGATGTTTGAACTTTTAGGAACTTTGGATCAATGCTAGACTTTAGGAATTGGTTTGATTTTATTTTGATAGTTTGACTAGGTGTGTTAAGCCAAACAAGATGATGGTGAGCTTGTAAACCCTAGGAAGTTGTGTTATCCTAAGGAAAACTCGCATAAGAGAATGAATTCGCTAAGTGTGTTAAGCCAATCAAAGTGATCATGAACTAGTAGACCTCAGCAAGTTGTGTTATCCTAGAGGAAAATTTATTCAAAAATATTGATAATTTGACTAGGTGTGTTAAGTCAAATAAGGTGATGTTGATTTTCCAAAAGTCTAGCATAAGCAATGTTTCAAAGTTCCAAAAGTTGTTGGTGAGATGGAAATTTGATAAATGTTTGGATGGATGAAGTGTTTTGACTTGATCCTAGATGACCCTATGAGGACTTACTTACAAGAACAAGGTGATGAAGAACATGCTTTTCCCTATGAGTAATTCAAACCAAAAGACCAATGTTTGCATGGAAACCAAATGAATCAAAAGGGGCCAAGCACATGTGTGGTTCAACTGTCTGTTATCTTGCCTTAGTGAATTTTTTTTACCAAAGCAAATTCTTGATTATGTTTCAAACTGCATGTCTAATGTCCCACTTTCTTTTCATCCCACAAGGTCCATTATGTGGAAATCAAGGAAATTAGGGCAAAAGTTTCCTAGGTTTAACCTTATTGAAAATAAATGATGATAAAATCCAAGCACTTAGAAACCTCTAAGGATGTGATCCCTAGGGAAAGCAAGAGTACTTAGATTCGTCAAAGGATATTTGTTTCCTCCAAGGGGTTTGAAATTTTGAGTTCCTTGTGAATGTTTTTTTTTCAATTGTTTTTTTGAGGACCAAGCAATGTATTTTGATTCCAAGCACATGTACAACCCTAGGATGATGAGACAATATTTTGTTGGGTTCCCACTTGGATGAATCCAGCTGCGCATATTTTGTGCGGATGACTAGATGCTTGACCACACTGGCTACCCTCCACGGCACACACTTCTCAAGTCAGGCAAGCATCAATAACCATGAATCTCTCATGGCATACTTTTCATCTCTACAACAAAACTGCATGTATAATGTGGGGCGGCTTCAAAGGACATGACCTTTTGCACCAACAAAATAGATAAAGATTTGGCCTTCTAAACAAGGGTTTTAATTCGGACTTTCCATTCGTGGAGGCTGACCCATGCGATGAGAGACCATTGCTTCCCTTCTTGTTATAGCCAACCACGTGATATTGGCTTTTCTTCCAGTACCCATTTTTATATCCCGGCTGGAAATACGGTTGGCTTTAGTGTGTTATCGGTTGGGTCGTTCCCTTGGGTGAGTACTTTCTCCCACAAGGCAGGCCCTCTAAGATAAACAAAATCAAGTAAAATTACTCGTAGTTTGATCAAACTTCATTTAGAAACAAAGGGAGAACACTCGCAATAAGTTTACCCACACTCGCAAGATGTTTTGTTCAATTTTAGATCCCAAATCAAAGTGTGAAGGAAATATTTTAAACAAACTAATATCACCAAAATACTTTTGATTCTCAAGATCATCATGAAGTGTGAGAGAAGCGTATACATCTTTTAAATGATATTATTTTGTGAAAAAGATTGCAAAACATGAAAAACACTTGTTCATTTTAATCCTCAAGCAATGATTTTGATTCGTTTTAAAGCACCAAAAGGAGATGTGAAGTTTTCCTTGTTCAATTTTAAGTCCAAATCGAAATCTTCTATGTTTCTAAGTTCAATTTTAACCAAGTTGAAAAAAAAAATCAAATCAAATGGTTAATTTTAAACCCAAAAAGAAAGGTGAGTTGGTTTAGAACAGAAAACGAGAGTAGAAAACGAAAGCTCGAGATTGTTAAAATAAGCATTAAAAAACGCTTTTTTTTTCAAGTCTTGATTTCAAGAAAATCTCCAACTCCACTTCGTTTGCCTTCATTTTTCATTTGATCCCAATGTCAACCTGAAGTAAACCTATTCCATGGTGGATTGGGGCTATCCTTTGTGTAGATGGTAGCCCTTTCCCAATCCTTGCTAAACAAAATGAGATGATAGACAATGAGATGCTAAGTGAACTCAAGTTGCCTATAGTGATAGTGCTCAAATTGTAGATGAAAAAATGAGAGAAGAGGTATTGAATTTATAGGAAAGATTGAGAGAGGAGAAGCCAAGATTGAGCAATGTGGGATTAAAACCCAACAAATGAGAGAGAGCCACTTGTCACAATGGGATTGGCCTATGCTTATCCAAGTTTTGGCTAATGTGCCCATTTCAAATTTAAAAATGGTAATAAATGAATATGGTTGAGGGTTTTTGAGGGGAATTGTGTTTGGCCAAAAAAATTAAACAAGAGAGTTAATGAGGGAATATTCCTTGGGAATATGCCTTTGTGAGGAAAAATAGGTGTTTTAATAAGTCAAATTAAATGATTTATTGTGCAAGTGGATGGGACATGGGTTAGTCTTAGCATTAATTAGGGATTTAACTAATTAAGTTAGTGATTAATTGATTGTGACATTTGATTTGCATTTTTTGATTTATTTTAAATCAAATGAGAGGAAAATGAATTTAATTAAATATGTATGATTTAACTAAATGAAGGGACTTTAGGAAGTTAATTAATTAATTTGACTTAATTAATTACGAAGAAAACCTTAGTGAATTAATTAAATTGGTCTATTTAATTAATAGACAGAATAATTTTCAATAAAGCATGATTAGATGTATGAGTGAATTTTGCATGTCTACAGATGCAAGACTCTAATCCAAGAAAACCAACAACATTGCAAGTGAATATACAATGGAATGCAAATGGCATGCAAACCTCAAATATGAAGATGGGCTGAAAATAGAAGATGGAGTCACTTTGAAAATAGTCTTTAGGTGTGATTTGGTGGCTAGTGGCACCTCCTCAACCTAGATTTCTCCATGATTCTCGATAGGCATCCATGTTCAACGTTTGACAATATGTGATCTTGAATGTGAAGTGATCTTGGAGACCTGCAAAAGCCCTAGCTTGTTGTGCAAAAGCTTCAACTTTGCTGTGAAAAAGAGATGAAACTTCTTGAGGAAGATGTTTTTGCACTTGATTCTTGAAGTTGCTTGTGAAAAATGACCAAGAGAAGCCCACAACATGACCTAAAAACAAGTATTTATAAGCAACAAAACCTAATTATCGGTAATTTTAACCTAAGATGCCGACACCCATCGGGAATTTTGAGCAAGATAGACATTTTCCTGCTTGAAAATACAAAAATCCCTAAAAAGGACTAGGTCACCAACTTGGGCGACCTAGTCCCACCAAGGGATTTTGAAGTGGGATTAGTGATTTTTCAATGTTTTTGATGTTGTTTTTTAGGGGTTGAATAATTCCCTAGGTAAAATAGGCCTCAAAGTCAAAAATAACAAGCCTTAGGGGCCTATAAATGTTGTTTTAGGAGGGTGATTGATGCAAGGGTACCTAAAGTAGGACCAGAACTGGCACAAAATTGTCCTTTTCTCGAAAGGTATACATTTTTTGGTGACACACCATGAATAGTAAGTCTTCTAAATCTATTGGTAAGGGTAATTTTAGTGCTCTCAGGGTTCATATTTATAATAAATAAAAATGACTTGCTTTTCAAGAAATATATTTAATAACTTGTCAAAAGTAATGGTATAAAATGCAATGTGTATGTGTGCACCTACTAGGCTTGAGTAGATAATTAATAGGACTGATATGTTCTAAATTTCCTATTGGGAAGTTACTATTCCTAGATGAGAAATGTCACTTCAGCTGGAAAGAGAGATAAAATGATACCAACCATGGTCACATATATAACTTAAGAACAGATCATTTTTTTTAGAGTATGAAGACCATGCCTTCTTTACATGCTTATATAATCATATTCTTTTTCTTGTACTATGTTTAAAGAGTTTAGTATTTCCACCATGATTGTTTGGATTCTAGATGGTATAAATTTCTTCTCTCAATCCTTTGCTTTTTAGTTCTAAAAAGTTTCTTACATTTTGTATTGCATGGATTCATAGGAATTTAACTTGTACACTTTTGTGAAATACATTACATTCACCAAGTACACTACTTATTAGTTTTCTTTTCGCCAAAATACAAAATTCTTGAATTTTAGACCCTTTCTAAAACTAAAGTTGAAAACTTTGTGACAAAATCCATGTTGTGAAATGTAGAGGATAATTCCAAATTGAAAAAACAATACAATTTGCATTGCCTACCATAATATCATTGAAATGCTAATAAAAATGAGAAATTTTGACATGCAAAGAGTATTTTTAAAATGATCATTCAAAGCCTCATTTGTATTGGGATATATAATGTGTTTGTGGATTTTGAATGTTGTTTGACTCAAGATAATTTCACAATCAGGACCATTGTTTGTTAATTTGCATTTTCTTGAATTCTCGACATTTGTACATTAAAATGGTTGGCTTTGGAAATGTGTACTTATGATTTCTCAATTTTTTATTCTTGAATAGATATTTGTGGGAAGGTTTAATTAAACATGTAAGAGATGATAGACAAAAACCATTAGCAAAATGTTGAATATCATCGAATACATTGATTTGATATTGCATTCGCATATATAGAGAGGTGAAAGAAGCGGCCAATAAGTGGTTGAACAAACGCAGTTAGGTGGTTGAGTAACCATAACATTTACAATGTAATAGACTCACCAACATTCCACCCCTTATTACATTATTTCTAAAACCATAAAAACACCTTGCCTAGGGACCCCCCTTGAGGCTTACATAACAAAACTTGTTGATTACAAAATATGCATACATTTTTGAGAAGATTTTCCTTTTGAAAAAACAAATCCTAAATTAGGTGGAACTCCTCCAAGTTGCCTCATAACCCTCAAAAAGGTGAAGCTCCAAGTTGAATTCCCGAGTTCTTCCTCCCATGATCTCTTGAATCAAACCATAATTATTTGATAACAATCCACCAAGTTGTCTCCTCGACCCTCGCAAAGGTATAATCCTTGGTCCAAACCATAATTACTAGACAACCATGCTCCAAGTTATCTCATCGACCCTCATAAAGTTGTAATCCTTGATCATATTCTCATGAACTCTTTGGGCAACAATCCATAATAATCTCTTCACCGAACCCCTTACCTGCCTCCAAAAATCAAATTTCACAATATATGTATTCTTCAAATCTATCAGCAACAACAAGAAAAAAGAAAGAAAGAAATGAAAGCCAAAAATGCTTCTCATGCAAAGCACCATCTCAAAATGAGAAACTAACTTGAGATTATGGCATTTTCTCCATCCTCTGGTGCCACCAACCTCCAATTTTATCTTGTTACACTTTAGCCATTTAATATCTTAGATTCAATTCTTTAGAGGCCTCATTAGAAATAGCAAATATGACCTTGAAAGTCCAAGCATAATTGTTTGAAGATCCATTGGCAACATTGATAAACTCATCTACAAGATACTGAACGATTGTTTCAATGTTTCAAAATAAAATTTCCCAAGCATTGGAAGTAAGAAGATAGATTACTTGATTGGCATAACTCAAGGTATGTATATCAACTGCTTGACATCTTACAATGCTCATAAAACTAATTCGAGTCGCATCTTCTCTTGCAAAGAAACTTACCTCCATGTTACAACTAGTAATGAATCCTCATATGTTTCAAAAAAATGATCGCCCCACTCTTGATTGCATCAACTAACACACACAATACATGCTCTACTCCTCTTCCACGTGTGTTACCACAATAGTCTCTTATCCAAACATTACACAAGCTCATAGATCTTCAATTTAAACAGAAAGCAGATGATTCCAACATTTGAATAGGGAAAAATATAACAAATTTTGAGAAGGGGAGTGAGTTCAAGTGTATGATCAAATATTTCACATTTCTATATATAATCAACGTTCATTCCTCCCTAGCAACTATGCTTTCTTATTTCTACCTACTCCACGCAATTTCCTTAGTGTAGCACTCTTTGGGTTAAGAACAATAAACTGCTATGTGAACATTCATGCTACCTCTAGTAAAAATGCAGAATGCGGGCAAGTGGGATGCATTTGGCAAACTATACGACATGCAACAACAAAAACCAAGATGTAATGCACTTTCAATCTTTGGATGTATGTATGGACCTTTGCTCCTTCCACTGGGTTTCTGGTACAACGCCTGACCTCCTATAGTGTAGAACACAGGAAATCCAAAAGAGAAATTTCCCTGGCTCCACCAACACTATTAGACACCCATCACTTCACCATGCCTTCAAGGAGCTTACATCAATCTTCTTCATAGCTCTGCGATACTCATCGACATTCACATGCACGTTACTACTATGCTTCAACGCACAGTCACAGGCACATGATCATTGTGTGCTCTGACACCATACGTTAGCAAAATGTTGAATATCATCAAATACATTGATTTGATAGTATATTCACATATAAAGAGAGGTGAAAGAAGCGGCCTACAAGAGGCTGAACAGAGGTAATTAGGCGGTTGAGTAACCAGAACGGTTACAATGTAATATACTCGCCAACAGAAATAAGATTATATTGCCAAAAATATTATCTCCAGATAGATGTTTCACAATTTTTTTTCAAAGTTACTGAATAAATAAATATTAAAATGACAACATAATGCGTGGGACGTACTCATTATTTTGTTCGTTAGAAAATATTTTTTTATCCAACTGTGGATATTCAACCTCTCCATGAAAATCCTTTCTACTTTATTTATGGCTATTAGTCTATTTAGTCAGTTCATCTTTCACAACAGTCCAGAGATTTCAGAAAGTTATTTACCTGTTACATTTTCTGCATTGCACTGAGTATTTGTTGAAAACTTTTACAAATCTTGATAGATCTCTTTTCTATTGGACATACAAAAACTTATGGGAATTGTGGTTGTTGGCTAATGCCACTCTATCTTGTTCTTTCAGGTAAGTCAATTGGATTCTTTGGGCTTACTAATTTGTTGTGACCTTCCATTAAGCAAGATTTGGATAGTTTCTGAATATATTTTAATTCGCAGTAGCAATTAAGAGTCATTAATTATGTAGATTGGGTATTAATAAAAAAGAATTGCTAGAGGAGCAATTCTAGCGTAAGTATTAGATAATTTTGTAATCAATAATATCTTTATAAGATAATTTTCTTTACATATTCACGGGCTCACAGATTTTGAATTTTATTCATGATTGTGAGGCTTATCTTTTCTGCTATGAGTAAAGTTTGCTCAAGGACAACAAAAATAGTTCAAGAGTTATTCTACATCTTTCTTACTTTTGTAGAATGGTTTATAATGCAGACTTTAAATCCTCACAATTATATATATATGGAAGTTCTAATGAATAAATATTGTGATATAATCAACTTTATCTTTTAAAGATTTTAAAGTTGAAATAACAACAAGATTATTCATAATATTCCTTGCATTATTTATAATAATATAAAATTATATATAAATAAGATTACAGTAAAACAAATTATATTATAGATATATATGAATATGGTATTCAATAAATATATTTATAATAAAATATTATATATTCTAATTATATAATATTAAATTATTTAATATAATCATATATAAAAAAAAAGATTAAATATATTAATAATAAATCTATATAATTACTATTAATAATAAAATAATAAATATACACTATGATTAAATTAAAATATATTATATTATAAATTAATTATTAATATAATAATAGAGTTATATTATATAATATAACTACTAATATATAGATAAAAAAATCACTATAACTATTACTATATTATAATATAATAATCATAAAATAATAAATCCTAATATGTTATAATATTAATAGTTATAAGATAATTATATTGATATAGTTATACTATTATACTACAATAATATTATCTATAGAATTCAATATCATACACATGTAGTTGCACTCTACATTCTTATAAGATAATCTAATGATATTATACTATTATGCAACTACTAAATGTATTATTAACAATAAAATTCTATAAAATGGATTTGTGCAATATGATATATCTCTTGATGTTTTCTATATAGATTATGTAATAAGATAGATAAGCTAGTGTAGACATACAAAATTAACATTATTGATTAAACATCACAAGTTGATCATTCTTCCCTCTTAATTAATTAAATGAAATTAATTAATTAACCTCCTAAAGTCTTGATTTAATTAAATTACTCATATGCATTTCCTCTCATTTGATTTAAAACAAATACAAAAATTTAAATCAAATGTCATATCACCTAAACTTATGTTAGATTAATCAAATCCTGATTAGTTTAATCCCAATTACCTGAATCCTCTAGATTCATCCACTTGCACAATAAATCATTTAAATAGATTTATTAAAAACACCTATTTCCCCCACAAAGGCATATTCCCAAGGAATATGCCCTCATTAACTCTCTTGTTTGATTTTTTTGGCCAAACACAATTACCCCCAAAAACCTTCAACTATATTCATTTATTGCCATTTTCAAATTTGAAATGGGCACATTAGCCAAAACTTGCACAAGCATGGGCCAATCCAATTGTGACAAGTGGATCTCTTCTATTAGATGGGATTTAGTCCCACATCTCTCAATCTTGCATTCTCCTTTCTCAATCTTTCCTATAAATTCAATACCTCTTCTCTCATTTTTGCATCTACATTTGAAGCATTCTCACTATAGGCAACTTGAGTTCACTTAGCATTTCATTGTCTATCATCTCATTAAGCTTATCAAGGATTGGGAAAGGAATATCTTCTACATAAAGGATAGCACCAATCCACTATGGGATAGGTTTGCATCCATGTTTTATATGCTTTATTTGGTTTTCCTTGTTGTTTCAAATTTAGCATGTTTAATTAGATGCAATATTTCATAGGGTTGCTGAATTTTGTTATGTTAGTTTCATTTCTAGAAAGAAATTTATTAGCATACTAACATGTTGCAGAATTTAGCTACCACAAAATGGTGCTAGAAGGAGGGCCTAAACCTCTGTTTTCAGCAAATTATGCAACATAGTTTTTTGGTTTTATTGAAAAGTTTTAGCCAAAGAATTTTATGCTTTATTTTATTGTTGGAAGTACTGATCTAATATGGATTATTTTATGTCTTTGGTCTGATTTCATGTCTCAATATTAGAGAAATGACAAATGGCACACAATTGTCATAGGATGTTAATAACAAATTTTTCTGGCTGGGCATATCTAGAGGGATGAATGGTTGTTTAGCTGTGTCTGATATTTCATTTGTAAATAAAATAGAGATGCCTCCAATTTATCATTGATAGGTACTGATCTTTTATTCTTACTCCATAGCAGTTATCCCTTCCAATTCTTTATCGTTCTTTGTGCTTTTTCTGATGGAAATGGATAGATAGGTGATATCTGAAGATGCTAATATATTGACATCTTTTTTTTTTCTCATATATATTACATACTGTAATGAATCTTATCAAATGCTTTTTTTTTATTGCTTATATAATATTAGCAATGTTGCATATCACACCTGCCAATAAGCTTGAATTCGATTTGTTCACCTACCAAATGCATTTGCTTACCGATAGGTTTGAGAATTTGACTTATTGCAGCTTTATGCCTGTCAATTACATTTGCTTAAAATTTTCTAAAGCCTTTCAACAAATCCATTTTGTGCATAACTTGTAATAGCTACACCACTTTGTTCTTGAATATATTTTGTCTAACAGTCCACGTGCCTTGTCCTTTTTGCTTACATGTCTGCCAAAGCATCTCCGACTATAACATCTGACAAAATTTCTCCATGTTCTACGCTTTTCATGGATGTCCATACCCTATTTCAAACCTTCCATGCTGGGTGCAGGTGATAGGTATGCTGATAAAAGTTGCAGAATTTGGCTTTAGAGGTCTACTAATAGCTTTTGCTTAAAAGTGTTCAATGCTTTTTTCAAAGAAATCCATTCTATACCTATCTCGCAGTCATTGCAGGCCATGAGACCATGTTTCTTAGAAGACTTCTATCAAACAGTTGCATTCCTTTTTTTGTTGTGCTTTGAAGAATTGTGTCAAACAATTTGGATTCCTTTTTTGTGTCATTTTGAGGGATTTTGCCAAAAAAAGTTCACATTCCTTTTCTGTGCTTCAGCCCTTGCAAGAAAAGATGCCTCTCATCTTCT
Organism: Sequoiadendron giganteum; assembly: GCA_007115665.2. NCBI lineage: Eukaryota > Viridiplantae > Streptophyta > Pinopsida > Cupressales > Cupressaceae > Sequoiadendron > Sequoiadendron giganteum. Next base: position 169,981,603 of record CM021108.1, on the reverse strand, counting down.
CTGCTATCTCTACATGGTCTTTGTTCATGGTTACTGTGTCCTTCATGTCTCCTTGATGGAATTATCCTATCCATTTCTCATTAAACATTTCCTTAAACTACAAAATTTTCTCTTCCTTTTTGTTAGTCTACTATCTTCATCTTCATTATCATAGCAAAGAGGATTCCTTATTGTTCTTTACGTGAGAAACTGATTGTGTTCATTGGATGACAGAAGAGTATACATGATTTTTCAAACTAACACGAATTACTGTAGTCGCTCTTCAAGTTGCTCAGAGGTCACTGATGATTGGAAGCCTTGTGAATCAGCAACTTTGAAGATCCTTCAAGTTCTCATCTCCTCCGTAGCATCTGGCAACTTGATGGGAAATAAATACAAGAGTAGATTGAAGTACGTAGGAATGTGGCAACTCGATGGGAAATGAATGTTGGAGCAATAAGTGTTAAACATTTGGAGATTGATCATCTCCCCCTCCTGTGTGCTTCTCTAAACAACTCGCCTCTGGTAGATACACACACAAAATGCAGAATCATAAACAAGGGGGAGTTAATGAGGTAGACAAGGCACATGAACTCCTTGATGTTGAAACCATCACTTATGACAATTTCTATTAGTAAAATGTTATTTTGAGTGTTCAGATGACTCTGGACACTTTTTCATCATTTTTCTCTATCAATGTGGTTCTGCAACTTTTTTTCATGTCCTTCTTGCAGAATGATTCATTAAGAGTGTTTGTGCAAGGGTAAGTGTTCATAAGAACATGTTGTGCATAGTCTATATTGATATCATGTTAAGAAGATGACATTTTTTAAGGCATTTCGCCAAACGGTTCATGAGCCTTGTCTAAGATACCTCATTTTTTCATACATGTATATAGGATTTGCTGAATGGTTATTTCTCTATTCCTTCAACTTCATAAATGTTGGAAACCTGAGACATCTACAGTCTGGCTGCAACTTTCTAATCTGAGTTTAGGGCCTCACCATAATGACCATGTTGAGTGTAGCCAGTAATCGTTGCATTACAAGTGAAGGTATCAAGCTTTAAGTTCTCATCTTCCACGCCACACCTCCCATTGCGAACATAGCAAGCAACCATTGCATAAATAAGACAACGTCTTTGAGGCATTATGTTAAACAGTCGACCTACCTTATTCTATGCTTTCACATCTTAAATACATTTCTATGAAAGCTTGTGTCGTACATGAAAATCAAAGATAGATCTTCTAGCTCGAAATTATGAAAGGGCCTTGAGGCATTTTCTTGTTGTAGACACGAAAAGCTAGTAATCCTCCTCGTGTAGGGTGAACACTGAAAGGGTACTAAATTTTGGCAGAATGGAGAGATCTAGCATAAAAGAGCAGCTACAGATTTTGAGACAATCCACGTACCTGTACTCTCATTGTGTAAAGAAAATCTGTAAGAAAATCAGAGGCAACTAGCAGGTAAGATTACATTTACTATTGATTGCAAGCATTGAATTCGAATACCAATCTTATTGATCCTAAAAAAATAGTAAAGTTGGGCAATAAGAAATGAATGCCTGTAAATAGAACCACGAGAGAAATCTTGAGGGGATCATTTTAGATTATGTTGTCATTTCATGTTGCCATACAATTTATACATCTCATTCTTGACTTGATTATTTAAAGCTTTTTAATGCTATGTATCAAGTCCCATTTGGGCTATTAGAAAGGAAACTTAAAGATAGTCTGCAAATGGAGAGTTACTTCCTAGAAAGTACAAAAAATGAGTCTGTCACATCAATAAATACTATTGCACATGACTATATGAATGCTATCGGAATTACTAAAGTCAATGTAATAGAAAAAGGTACAAAGGCGCAACATCATGTTTGAGGTGAGATTGTTTATTAAATGTTTGGATATGGATTAATATCTGTTGTAGGTTCCTTCACTATGCTGCATACACAACCATGATGAAACTCATTAAACACACTCACCAAACCATTCTCTAGTTGGTTAAAAGTGAGGGAAACAAGAAAACCCCTTTATTTTCAATTTTGAGTTGACAAAAAAGTTTGAGAATTGGTATTTCCATAGGATAATTATTAGGTTGTATTTCATTTATTATTAACAGTAAATGTTATACGTGTTTATTCAAGTGTTCAGGTATACTTTATTCTAGCAGACCGTTAAAAGAAAAATAATTGCGATAACACTTGATTTAGCATTTGTTTTGAAAAGTATCAAATTAACATCTTTTTTTAGATGTGTCTAAAATGTAGTGGTATTTGATTTGCAGATTTGAATATGTCAATACCTAATTTATGGATTTCTTGAAGATGATGGTGTAGCAAGGAAAAGGGATTTTTTTGGCACAAGGAATTTGAAAAAAAAAATTAAAGTGAAGGAAACAATCTTTGGAGAAATTTTGAGTTTGAAAGGGCCTTGAATTCAAAACTTGAAAAATCATTTTTAAAGGCTTATTGTGATAATCTAGAGCATTCATTTCCTGCTCTCGTTTTCTGATTCAGGTCAACTCACATCTCTTTGGGGCTTTAAAAAGAACATTTCAATCTTTTCTACAAAGGGCATAAAATGAACCTTAGAAACATGCACTAGAATTCAATTTGGTGTAAAACTGAACAATCAACTTCACACTTGGATTTTGGTGCTTAAAATGAACAAATCACTGCTTTTGAGCTCTAAAATGAACAAGTGTTTTTTATGTTTTGCAATCTTTTTCACTAATTAATATCATTTAAAAGGTGTATGTGCTTGTCTCATGCCTCACAGTGATCTTGAGAATCAAAAGTATTTTGTGATATTAAGTTGTCAAAAAGATTGCTTTCACATTTTGATTTGGGAACTTAAAACTGAACAAAACTTGTCTAGTGTGAGAAAAAGGCATTGTGAGTGTTCTCTCTTTGTGCACGCAAACAAAGATGATCGAACTACGAATGCACTTACTTGCTATTGTGAACCTTTAGAGGGCCTGCCTTGGTGGGAAAAAGTACTCACCCCAAGGGAACGACTCAAGCGATAATGGGCTAAAGCCAAGCTCTTCCAAACCGCTATATAAATTTGATTTCATGGTGAAAGCCATGGACAATGGGAAGTGGCACATGATAACTCTCCCCCAGTATCTTTATGATGCATAAATCCCTTGTTCTAAGGGTTGGGAGATCTCTCACAAGGAGTTTATCATTGCACCCCCTAAACTGGATGCCCTTACTACAAACTTTTGTTTAGAAGCCAAAAAATACTTTATATTTGTTGGTGCAAGAGGTCATGTCCTCTAAAGCCGCCCCACATATACATGCGGTTTTATTGTAGAGATGAAAAGTATGCCATGGGAGATTATGGGTACTAATGCTTGGTTGACCCGAGAAGTGTGTGTCGTGGAGGGGAGCCTGTGTGGTGAAGCATCTAATCATGTGCATTGAATATGCGTAGCTAGATTTATCCAAGTGGGAACCTAAAAAATATTGCATTTTCATCCTAGGGTTCTACATGTTCTTGGAATCAAAACACTTTGCTTGGATCCAAAACATTTCAAAACAAACATTCAACAAATCATCAGAATTTCAAACCCTTTAGGAAAGAAAATACCTTTGACGAATTCAAGTGCTCATGCTTGCCCTAGGGATTTCATCCTCAAAGGCTTCTAAGCATTTTGATTTCATCTCAATTTGCTTACTAAAGTAAACATTAGGTAACCTTTTCCTTGATTTCCTTGATTTCCAGATAATGCACTTTGTGGGATAAAATAAATTAGGACATCGGACATTCAGTTTGAAAAACATAATCAAGAAAATGCTTGTGTCAAAAAGAACTGAATCTAAGAAGGATAAACAAACAAATGAACCACACATATGCTTGTTCTCTTTTGGGTCATATGGTTTTCATGCGAACTTTGGTTTTTTGGATTTGAATTACTCTTAGGGAAAAGCATGTTCTTCACCACCTTGGTCCTATAAGAAAAGTCCTCTCAAGTTCATCTAAGATCAAGTCAAAACACTTCACCCATCTCAAACATCAATCAAATTTTCATTTCACCAACAACCTTTTAAGAACTTTGAAATATCATCCATGCTAAACTTAAAGGAAAAGTCAACATCATTACATTTGACTTAATACACCTAGTCAAGTTATCAATCCTCTTGAACAAATTTACCTTTAGGATAACACAACTTCCTAAGGTCTACTGGTTCACAATCACATTGATTGGCTTAAGACACTTAGCCAATTCATTCTCTTGAGAAAGTTTCTCTAGGATAACATAGCTTCCTAGGCTTACAAGTTCACCATCATCTTGTTTGTCTTAACGCACCTAGTCAAACTATCAAAATCAATCCAAGACCTAAAATTTTATCATCACCCCTAAAATTTCTACAAGAGTTTCACTCATCCACACCATCCATACCCCATTTATCTCATCATCATCTTTTGATCATCAGACCTTCCTAGTTCGCCTCTCTTTTGTACCTAAGATTAAGATCAAACGATCTTTATTTTATGGTCCAAACAAGATCACAACACAAGAGGGACATGGAATATAAACTTGATCCATCCATCATGAGTAATCCAATTCGACCAAACTATCCAAGTCTTGCAATGCCAATTAATTTTCAAAACTTGCATTTGTACAATCCACACATGGGATCAGTATCTCCTCCAAACCTCAATGGTACAACAAATGTGAGCTTTCCTAATCTAAATTTTGGAACACCTTTTCTAATGATAGATTTAAATCAAATTCCAAACCTACAAATCTATCAACCGAACAATCAATGCATGAGTCTTATTCCAAACAACACTATCCCACCATATTCATACATGCCAAATACAAGTTTTCCAAACATGACCATTTCAAATCCACACTTGGTAAAATTTGGGGTAGACATGTTTGCAAATCCCATCAATGTTGTTCAAAATCCAAGCAATATGTTGAAAAATCTAGGTATTGATCCAAGTGAAGGTAGCACCATGCAAAATCAATGTTACCTAATGTAGACATGCAAAATATACGCATGCATTTAATCACACTTCATCTAGTATTATTCCGTCTATTAATTAAATAGACCAATTTAATTAATTCACTAAACTCACCTCTTTAATTAAATAAATCAGATTATTTAATTATCTCCTATAGTTCCTGATTTAATTAAATCACTCAATACTCATTTCCTCTCATTTGATTTTAAAAGAAATACAAAATTCTAAAATCAAATGTCATATCACATTAATCACCTATTAGATTAATCAAATCATGATTAATTTAATCCTAACTACAAGAATCTTCTAGATTCACCCACTTGCATCAATAAATCAATTTATTTGATTTATTAAAAAGACTTATTTTCCCTCAATAACTCTCATCTTTGACTTTTTTGGACAAAGATTATTCCCCCCAAAACCCTCAACAACATGCATTTATTGACATTTTTCAAATTTGAATGGGCACATTGGCCAAAACTTGCACAAGCTTTGACCAATCCCATTATGACAAGTGTCTCTATCCTATTGGATGGGATTTAGTCCCACATCTCTCAATTTTGGCCTCTCTTCTCTCAACTTCTCCTATAAATGCAAGCCATTTTCTCTCATTTCAACAACACATTTGAATGCATCTAAACTATAGGCAACTTGAGCTCATAGCAACTCATTGTCTATCTCATTTGGCTTAGAAAGGGATTGGGAAAGGGCTCTCTCACATCTTCATGGAGGGCACCAATCCACCATAGAATAGGTTGATATCAAGATTGAAATTGGTGGTGTTGACATTGTGATCAAACGAAAACAAAGCGGATAGAGTGGACTTGGAGCTTTTCCTGAAATTGAGATTTGAAAAAAGCATTTTTTAATGCTTGTTTAAACAATCTTAGAGCTTCCATTTTCTACCCCTTTTTTTCTGTTTTTAGCTAACTCACTTTTCAATTTGGGCTTAAAATCAATGAATGACTTGATCTTTTCAAAGTTGGTTAAAATTGAACCTTAGACGCTTACTAGATTTCAATTTTGGATTAAAATTGAACAAGGCAACCTTCACACTTGGATTTTGGTGCTTAAAACGAATTCATCACTGCTTTTTGGACTGAAAATGAACAACTATTTGTCATATTTTGCAATCTTTTTCACAAAGTAATATCATCAAAAAGACGTATGCGCTTCTCTAGCGCCTCACGACAATCTTGAGAATCAAAATTTTTTTTAATGATATTAAGTTGTCAAAAATATTGCCTCCACAGTTCAATTTGGGCATTTTAAAATTGAACAAAACATGCGAGTGTGAGCATGATATATTGCGAAGGTTCTCCCCTTTGTTTTTCAACAAAGGTTGTGTGAACGACGGGATATGTTAGCTCGCTTTTGTTAACATAGAGGGTCTGCCTTGTGGGAAAAAGTAATCACCCAAGGGAACGACCCAACTGGGAACACACTAAAGCCATGCGACTTCCAACTGGTATATGAGTGTGGATATTGGAACAAAGGCCAATATCACGAGGATTATTCCAACGAGATGGATAGCAATGGACTCTCGCCGACGTTGGATAACCCCCCACGACCAGAATGCCCAAATTAGAACCCCTTATTTAGAAATTGGCCAAAACCTTGTCTATCTTGTTGGTGCAAAAGGTCATGTCCTTTGAAGCCGCCCCATGCAACATGCGGTCTTGTTGTGGAAATGGAAATTATGCCATGGGAGATTCATGGGTACTAATGCTTGGCTGACCCGAATAAGTGAATGCCGTGGAGGGGAGCCATTGTGGTCAAGCATTTAGCCATTTGCACAAGATATGCGCAGCTAGATTTATCCAAGTGGGAACCCAACAAGGTATTGTCTCATCAACCTAGGAGTGTGAAAGTGCTTGGAAAAAACACATTGCTTGATCTTGAAAACATTTGGAAAACAAACATACACAAAAACCTTGGAATTTCAAACACCTTATGGGGAACAAATACCTATTGACGAACTTTCCCACTCTTGATTTCCCCAGGAATCACATTCCTAGAGGTTTCTAAGTGTGCAAATTCTACCATCATATGTTTCCAATAAGGATAAACATAAGGAACTTTTGCCCTATTTTCCTCGATTTCCACACAAAGGGCCTTGTGGAATGAGAAAGAGAATGGGACACTAGACATATAGTTTGAAAACCTAAGCACGCAAGTGTCTTGGATAAAAAGAACCTCATTTAACCAAGATAAAGAGACAAATTGGATTACACATGTGTTTTCTAACATGATTTCCCGCAAGATCAAAATCCCAAAGCCAAAGTTCAAGAAGCTTAGTCTAAAAACTCGTGAGGAGCATCTTGAGAGACTTTTCGAATTCAGGGAAAGATTGGTTTATAACTTTTACAGAAAAGCCTCAAGGAACAATCCAGCATTATATGCATTTTATTGTCAACAAAATCCCGAATTGTTTCAAAGGTTTGCATTTCTCCCATAGGAAGTCAAGCATGTTCTTCAACACCGAGGTTTTGTAGAGAGAGAGTTGCATCTAGGTTAAGGTTCAAGATCAAAAGTTGTCATTCCCATTCATTCATCCGTCAAATCAAAGTCTCATTTCATCATCAAACCTTTTGAGAACTCTAGAATCAAACATCACGCTAAACTTAGAGGGCTAAATTGACATCATCATATCTTAGCTTAAAACACTTAGCCAACATAGTCTCAAATCATTGAACAAATTTTCTTTGAGATAACACAACTTCTTAAAGTCTATTAGTTCTCCAAAACACTGGCATAACACACTTTGTCAATTCATCCACTTTGTGCAAGTTCCCTTAGGATAACACAACTTCCTAGGGAAAACAACTTCACAACCAATCTTGTTTGACTTAACGCATCTAGTCAAGTTATCACAATCAAATCAAATCAAAAGCCCTTTCAAAGTTTAGCACATACATTCAAAAAGTTTTCCAAAGGTTTCATTCACTCATCTCATCCATTTTAACCCATCACCATCATCACCATCTTTGATCTTTTAGCTACCCTAGTTCTTCTTTTTCTGGACTTAAAGGATTAGGATCGAACAAATCCCTATTTTTATGGTCCAAACAAGATCTCAACACAAGAAGGACATGGAGAATATCAAAGAAATATCAGCTTCTATGGACATGAGTCATCTAAATACCAAAGTGAACCTAGCAGGATCAAGCAATCCCCCAAGCAACTCTCCCTTATCATCACTAAATCCTCAAGAGGAGAGTCATCAAGAGGACGACATAAATGAAGACATAGGGATTACACCAAAGGAAATCATGGAAATGATTCAAAATCCTAAAAACCATAAAATTGTTAGTGCTATGTTCAAATGCATAAATTCAATAGAAAGAGGAGGGGACATGTCCCCTCCCAATATTAACACAAGCACTAGTGCAGTTGCATCCCCATTGTCAAACATCAATCAAGAAGTACCTTGCACCACCTCAATCATCACACCAACCTCCTCGATTGTGAACAAGGGGAGTGCCATGTTCCAAGAATTGCAAGAACACCACCTTGTGGCTAATGAAGGATCAATCATCACCCCTACATTTATTCCGGAAAACTCATTTCACCCTTACGTCCCACTCACATTTCATAATCCCATTGGTTCTGTGCACATGAAAATCTGCAAATGGTTAGCACAATGACAAAACAACATAAACAGAAATTCATATCCCTATGGAATAATACTTCATGATTTAGATGCAACCAAACAACAAAATTAAACAAAGCATCTAAACCATGAAATAAACCTATCCCATAGTGGATTGGTGCAACTTAGTTGTGTAGAAAGCTGCCCTTTCCCAATCCTTGATAAGCAAGATTGCCAAATGATGAACAAGATTGATTCTCAAGTGAAGAGAATAACCTTGCAATGAGAATGTGTTGTTGCTAAGCAAATGGTGTTGTGATGAGCAAGATTGATTCTCAAATGAAGAGAGTAACCTTGTAATGAGTAAGTGTTGTGTTGTGTATGATTTGTGTTGAAATGCTTTGTATTTTATAGATTCAAGATTAGGAAGAGTGATAGATTTGGATGAATGTGGGATCATTCATGAGCCAATGACAAGATGCCACTTGTCAAAGTGTGAGAGGGTGAGGAATGTGCAAGTCTTGGCCAATGTTCCAATTTGAAATTCAAATTTGGATGAAATGACATGTTTAGGGGGGATGAAAGGTGCAATAAATGCCATGTTTGACTTATGCAAATAGCATTTAAAACCTTGTTGGAAGGGACAAGTCCCTTTTGGGGGAAAGATTCAAATTGGAAGAATATTCCATTTTGATTCCATTTTGAATGTAATTAGAGGCAAATAATAAATAAAATAAATGATTTATTGGTGCAAGTGGGTGGGTTAGTTAAGAGTTTGGATTTGACTCTAGTTGAGTCAAAAGTTAGAGAATGGTAATTATGATTAGAAGTTAATTAATGTAGATTAATTAACTTGGATGATATTAGGAGGTGACATTTGATTAAATCAGTTTGATTTATTAAATCAAATTAGAAGAACATAAGGATTAAATAATTTGATTTATTTAATGAACCTTAGGAAATTAATCAATAAATTGTCTTAATTGATTAATAGGAGAATTCGATGCAGGATGTTAGTTTTGCATGTTTACATTTTACCCCTCTTTGAAGCAATGTACTCATTGCATTGGTTCAAAGAATGATTTTGCCAACATCGAAATTAAAAACTTCTGGTTTTTTCGGATGCCCTAGCGGAAATAAGTACGTTAGTACATTGCCCCCTCAAGAGATCGAGTGAAAAGATTCAATTTGAGGTGGATCTCGCGACAAAGAGGTTCAAAATGAATGTATGGATGGTTAGATGATATGGTCTATATGATAATGATGATGTAAATGATATGATCTAATTATGCAAGATGCATGATGGATGCATTGTTAGTGCGAAAGAGGATAGAAGAATGAGAGGGATAAACCCTTGAATTCAAGAAGATGTAGAAGTCCAACAAACCAACTTTATTAGAGATGATGATGAAAGATGATGATGTATTGCTTATCCAGGAATGGTAGATAAAGAGCGTAACTTTCTTTATGTTTGATAACACACATAGGTGCGGTGCATCAAGGTATTAAGAACCAGGATGGCATTGCACCTAGTGTGATGGACTTTGACTCGACAATCAGATAGGAGTACTCTTGTTCACACTTGACATATGGAAACATTGCTAGGACAGACCTAACAAAGCAAGTATTCACCAAGTTATTTTACAAGAACATCCAACAAGCACAGTAGATAAAAAGATAATGATCATTGCCCCATTCCTTTCTCTCTAAACCTGTTTTGTTTAGGCATCATCGAGAGGTCCTTGGAATGAGCGCAAAATAAGATAAGTCAAAAAGACCAAGATAAAGTAAACAAACAAGTTGATGTTCATCGTACCGCTAGCCAAGGCTAAACTATTGTGGGGTACCTGATGCTTATGTCCATCGTGGGAAAGCTTCATCCTAGGACATGTAGTGATCAGGGTTTTAGTGGGACTGATTGGGTGATAAACTATTGATACTCTGAGTTGACCAACTTGCTTGCTTACTACTCTAGACTTGAGACTTTGACGATTAAGGTGTTCACTTTCGAACCTGCTAGACTTGCTTCTGACTAACTCACCAAAGGGTGAAAGTGACGATTGATTTATTATGAGAGATGAAAATCACGGGTGAAAGCGAGATGAAATGGGTGCACCATTTTGGGTTTTTTCAAATGTTTTGAGGCTGTTTTTGGAATTTTGAGATGTTTTATAAATGTTTTTGGTATTTTCAAGATTTTACGACGAACAAACTAACTTAAAGACCTATCCTAGGGGTCTTGGGAGCTGATCCATAGATTATCCTTTCCTACGTTATATATGCAGAGACCACGTAGTTCGACTGGTGGTGGACTGACTTGATGATAATATGGACAAATGGATTGCCATTTTATTGCCTAAAGGACTGACTTAAGATGCAGACTAGATGGGCAAACGGATTGCCAATGCGATGGACGCCTAAAGGAATGACCTAACCATCTCGGGGGATGATCAAAGATCAACCTTGCCTACGTTCAAGCTCAGAGACGACGTAGTTCGACAAGGTGGAAGACTGACAAGACTAAATGATGAATTTTGAAGATTTTCCAATATTTTGACATCTTTTTGATGATTTTTTCTGATGAGATTTTGAATGTTTTTGGATTTTCTGTTGAGATTTTGAAAATTTGGATATGATAGGTGATGATGATATCAGTGCTCTGTTTTAAGATTTTGTTGAAAACCAAGCTTAATGTTGATCAATCGGACTGATGGATTGATAGTTTGACTAAGTGTGTTAAGTCAAACAAAAGTGATAATGCACTTGTAAATTCCAAGAAGTTGTGTTATCCCAGAGTAAACTCATACAAAAAGGATAATTTGGCTAGGTGTGTTAAGCCAAACAAGGTGATTATGGATTTGATAATTTGGCTAAGTGTGTTAAGCCAAATAGAGTGATGATAATGAACTTGTAAACCCAAGGAAGTTGTGTTATCCTAGAGTAAACTCGTGCACAAGATGATAGTTTGACTAAGTGTGTTAAGTCAAACAAGGTGATGATTTATTGGATTCGATTGATCAAGATTGATGAAGCTTGATTTGGAACAAAATCGCTTTGATGATTTGATGTGATGATCGAGCGCACATTAGATGCGACTAATATGAATTATTCAGATTGATGTTCGATGAAATATAAAACTTAATAAGGAACATTGTCTTGCCAAAATATGCCATGGGCTAGTGATTTGGACTTTTTCTCACAAATGTTTTGACCAATTTGATTTAATGTTTTCCAATGTTCAGATCACCACATAAGTTGGATGATATAGATCAAGATTTATTCCCGAAGCGAGATGTAAATATCTGCCCCCAGTGTCTAGCAATGTTTGAATGGCCATGGGTGGATTCTTGGATACAAATGGATATGGATTATCTTGCGATAAGATAAGGGTGTTCGAATAGAGGAATGCTCACTCAGATAATGCTTCAAAGCTCAGATAATGTTGGATAGGATGGGATCAATGAAAATGACCCATGTCAAGATGTTTACCACAAGCAAGTGTAAAGTGTGCACCAAAATTTTCCAAGATCAAGATAACTTGGAGTATGGACACAGATGGAAAATGGATTGGATAAATGGTTCATGGATGAACGGATGATATGGATGGAATGTTGGCTTCATTATGGATGCGATAAGATGCTTTCTCTTGAATTGGTACACGTAGATGCTCGATTCTACACATGACGCCTGTTTGCCAGGTTTTCATCATGGTACCTGTCCAAAGCGCCACTAAAGTGGTTTTCACTAGAGGACGATTTTTTTCTTTACTGTTTTCAATCATTTTTTTGATTTTTTTGGATTTTTTGTATTTTTTTAATTTTTTTGTTGTCACCAAGACGCCTGTTTGCCAGGTTTTCATCAAGGTAACCATTTTTTTAGGATATTTTCTGATTATTTTTGTATTTTCTGAGAGATTTTAAGCTAGTGCTGAACCACCTGGTGGTGCTGATGTTGATGCTTCTATCATAATGTGCCATCGATATCCTGCTTGTAGAAGTTGTCTTGCCAAGATACATGCACTTGAAAGCAACTTTTGAGATCCTTGATCTGCTTTGCTGGTACCGGAGTTAACTTTGCCTTTGTGCACCCATCGCGATAGAGTGCCTTCTGAATCCTTATGATGAAGGGTCGCTACCAATACATGGTTAATGTGAGAGTTGGATATTATGCGTGGAGGCACGGATGGAGTGTGTTTAGGTATAAAAGATGGATTGGTTGACAGTTTGGAGCCTTTGACTCTCCAAACTTGGGAAGATGAGCAATAATGGGTGGATATAGAAGTGTACGTGGAATTAGTACCAACTGCTTGATACACTTTGTATGTTGCTTGAGAAGCTTTATTTTTCTTTTGTGGAAATATTTGATGGATACTTTTCCCTTTTTTATTTTGCCCCATAGTTTCTCTGACTGATGGAGTTTGATAGGGATAGTCTTTCTTTGTATTCTTGGGTATCCACTTGTATTTGATTTGTCCAATATGCTTCTTAGCTTCTTTTTCTTTGATACTATTCTGCATGCTTCGATTCAAGTCTTTGTTTTGACATTGGTGGAAATTCATGGATGGGGTGATGGGTGGATGGAGATTCATGACGTGCTGGGTTGTAGTATTGGCATTGGTTTCATCATAAGGATTCTTCGTGCTCCCTATGTTGATGGTTGCTTGAGACGAAGTTGCCCCCAGTTTTGTGGAAATATTACTGATATGTTGAGATCCCTTGATTATCGAGTAACCAAGGCCTTGACGCTTAGGATTTCTAAAAAATTGCACTGGTTCCAAGATACCCTGTTCATGTAGGCCTAATCCTCTGCCTTGATAATTCATCTACTGAAAAAACTTATTTGCAATAGGATATGATTTACCTTGGAAACAAGGTGTTTCTCCTTCTCTGCTCTGTGGCAGATCTTCAAATGTCATAGCTCTTTCATTGATAAGATGATTTTCCCTTACAAAGCTGAGTGATCCAAGTTTATAAGTGATAGGATCTTCCATAAGTGGGATGAATGCCTGATTGATATCTTCAACTTGATCTTGTGACATATCAGATTGTAGTGCTTCTTCAAGAAGTGTTGATGCTTCGTTGTCTACACAAAAGTCTTCCTCATGACTCACGTCATAGGATGTTTCTGATTCATGACTTACGTAGAAGCCTTCTTCATGATTTGTTTCTGATATATCTCTGGATTTTTCTATATCTTGATCATGTGTACAAATCTTAAGAGTAGGAGACTCTTGTTCGTTGGTAATGATTTCAAGAGTATGCGACTCTTGTTTTGAATGAAGATCATCCACATGTCCATCCAAAGAAAGCATCTCATGGGTAGATGGAGGAGTATGTCCTATGTGGATGTGGTCATCTTGTATGGATAGGAGAGTGTCCATTATATCATTGTAGTAGCTTGGAGATGCAAATTCTTGATCTTGAATTATTTCAGAATTGCTTTCGACATGCTTTGGATCAAGTTCTTGACATGGGTCAATTTCAAAGAATGGATTTCTTTCTTGGATATCTTCATTAGGCATAGGAATATTCTCACATTTCATGAGGTCAAAGGATGGCCATATATTTTGGAGAGGATCATTGCTAGACCTTGGTGGAATATTTTGATCATGCTTTGGAATACGTTCTTGAGATATTTCCTCTAACTCATAAGGCGATGTAGAAAATTTTTCGATATGATCATTGGTTGATGGATCGTAGATTATGTCAATGGGATCAAATAATTGTAACACATCTTGAAATAGATCACTAAAAAGTGGCTCTTGATGAATGTTGAGTTGATCACTGGATGGGGTAGAAGCATCTTCAAGATCTTGAACATTGTTTTCAACAATTATGGAAGAGAGATTACCAATGTCTTCAACCATATGATCAAGTGATGTTGATATTTCTTGAATTTGATCATTGTTGGGCATCGTTAGTGAGTTTTCATCATAATTGAAAAGTAGCTCTTGGTGTATGTTGATTTGATCATTGGTCAAGGTTGAAACATCTTCAAAGTGCTTATTGATAGATTGATCTTGATTTTTGATTTCAACAATTGTGGTGGGAATCTATTCGAAGCTTTGTTGGGCGAGTAATGCCTGTGTTTGATGCTGAGCCAACAACGCTTGTTGTTGGTCATGTTGTTTTTGTGCCAATAAAGCTATTTGTTGGGCTCTTTGTTGTGCTACTTCTTCTTGGATTGCTTGCAATAGTGCGTAGAATTCTGCTTGCACTTGCGCTTGTTGGGCTGCTTGAGCCGCTTGTGCTTGCTAAGCAACTAGCTGTGTAGCTTGTTGGGCTTGGAGTGCCTTTTTGTGGGAAGCTTCTCGTGCAGCTTGCAACATGATGGAGAATGAATTGGTCGTGTTGTATTTTGGTGGTGGTGGTGGTGGTGGAATGGGAATGTTGTTGATTGTTGGGGTTGCCTGGATGGTTTCCATCTATTGTTGCAATATCGATGGAAAAATGGGATGATTTGGTATGATGTTTTGATTTGGCATGATAGATTGAAATTGAACATTGTTGTGGTTGGGAATCAATTTGCTTTGATTTAGGTAACTTTGATTTTGCATGGGGTTACCTTGACTTGAATCAACATATGGAGTTGCCAATATATTGCTAGGATTTTGAACAACATTAGGGGGATTTGCAAACATGTCGACCCCAGAGTTTACCAAGTGTGGATTTGAAATGGTCATGTTTGGTAAAGTTGCACTTGGTATGTATGGATTTTGTGGGATAATGTTGTTTGGAAAACTCATGCATTGAGTGTTTGGTTGATATATTTGCAGATTTGGACTTGGATTGAAATCTACCATTGGGAAAGGTGTTCCAAACTTAGGATTGGGTATGCTCATATTTGTTGTACCATTGATGTTTGTATGAGATAATGCTCCCATGTATGCATTGTACAAGCTTTGAAAATCAAATGGTATTGTAAGGCTTGGATAGTTTGGTTGAATCGAATTGCTCATGATGGATGGATCAAGTTTATATTCCATGTCCCTCTTGTGTTGAGATCGAGTTTGAACCATAAAATGAAGATCAATTTCCAAGAATTTAAGAGATGAACCTCTAATCCTTTAGATCGGTCTAAACCTTAGGTTCAAAGAAGCGAAGAAATAGGACAATTGAAGGATCAAAGCGATCATGAGGACGAGATAAACAGAAAATGAGTGATATGGATGAATGGAACTCTTAAAGAAACTTTGAAAGAAATGCTAAAACTTTTAGGACTTTGTTTTGATCGTGATTGGATTGATGGTTTGACTAGGTGTGTTAAGTCAAACAAGAGTGATGAATGTAATTGTAAAGCTCTAGGAAGTTGTGTTATCCATAGAGTGAACTCCTACAAGATGGTAGTTTGACTAAGTGCGTCAAGTCAAACGAGGTGATGATTTGATAATTTGGCTAGGTGTGTTAAGCCAAACAAGATGAACTCATAAACCCTAGGAAGTTGTATTATCCAAGAGAGAACTTGTGTATAAGATGATGGTTTCACTAGTTGTGTTAAGTCAAACAAAGTGATTTGATTTCGCCTAGAAGTTTAGCATAACAGATGTTTACAAAGTTTCCAAGAGTTGTTGGTGAAATGGAAATTCGATTGATGTTGATGGTTGAGAGATGGATGAAACTGATTGAATTTGATCCTAGACTTGACCTAGATGACACTTCTACTTACAAGACCTCGGTGTTGAAGGACATGCTATATTCCCTATGAGAGGAAAGTAAACCTTTCAAACATTTTAGAATCTCAAGACACTCCTCACTAGCTTTCACACTAAGCTTTTTGAACTTCAGTTTTGGGATTTTGATCATGTTAGAAAACACATGTGTAATCAAATTTGTCTTTTATCTTGTCTTAGTGAATCCTTTTTAGCAAAATCAGTTGCTTGATTATGTTTTCAAACTGAATGTCTAATGTCCTGCTTTTGTTTTCATTCCACAAGGTCCATTATGTGGAAATCAAGGAAATTAGGGCAAAAGTCTCCTATGTTTATCCTTAGTGAAAACAAATGACGATAGAATTTGAGCACTTAGAAACCTCTAGAGATATGATCCCTAGGGAAAGCAAGAGTGTCCAAGTTCGTCAAGAGTATTTGTTTCCTCCAAGGTGTTTGAAATTTGAGCCTCTTGTGAATGTTTGTTTTTCAATGTTTTGAATCCAAGCAAAGTGTTTTTGATTCCAAGCACTTTTTACAACCCTAGGATGATGAGGCAATATATTGTTAGGTTCCCACTTGGATGAATCCAGCTATGCATATCTTGTGCGAATGGCTAAACGCTTGACCACACTGGCCCCCCTCCACGACACTCACTTATTCGGGTCATCCAAGCATTAGTACCCATGAACCTCCCATGGAATACTTTCCATTTCCACAACAAGACCGTATGTTACGTGGGGTAGCTTCAAAGAACATAACCTTTTGCACCAACAAGATAGACAAGGTTTTGGCCAATTTCTAAAAAAGGGGTTCTAATTCGGGCATTTCGTTCGTGGGGGATTATCCAACATCGGCGAGAGTCCATTGCTGTCCATCTCGTAAGAATAATTCTCGTGATATTGGCCTTTGTCCCAATATCCACACTTATATCCTGGGTGGAAGTCGCTTGGCTTTAGCGTGTTCCTGGTTGGGTCGTTCCCTTGGGTGAGTACTTTTTCCCACAAGGCAGGCTCTCTAAGATAAACAATAGTGAGCTAACATATCCCGTCATTCACACAACCTTTGTTGAAAAACAAAGGGGAGAACCTTCACAATATATCATGCTCACACTCGCATGTTTTGTTCAATTTTTTTAAAATGCCCAAATTGAAGTGTGGAGGCAATATTTTTGACAACTTAATATCATAAAGAAAAACTTTTGATTCTCAAGATCACCGTGAGGCGCGAGAGAAGTGCATACGTCTTTTTGATGATATTACTTTGTGAAAAAGATTGCAAAATATGACAAACAGTTGTTCATTTTAAATCCAAAAAGCAGTGATGAATTCGTTTTAAGCACCAAAATCCAAGTGTGAAGGTTGCCTTGTTCAATTTTAATCCCAAATTGAAATCTAGTAAGTGTCTAAGGTTCAATTTTTAACCAATTTTGAAGAAATCAAACCAATGGTTAATTTTAAACCCAAAAGAAAGATGAGTTGGTTCAAAATAGGAAACTAAAGCAGTAATTGAGCCCCAAATTATAACGCTAAGCATTAAGAAATGCTTTTGTCAAGTTTAAGTGTAGTGCTCAATTCTTCAATTCAAATTTTCTTCACAAATGGTTTTGGATTCTTCAATGTTGCAAGGTCCACTTTCAACTCAAGGCTTTCCAAAGATTATTTTCTTCGCTTCAATATTTGCAAATTCCTTGTGTCAACGAAATCGCTCCTCCTTCAAGATTAAAAAGAAAACAATTCATGTGAAGATCGAGTTATTCATTTAACTAGAATGATTCCAAAAGGACTAATGATTTTGAAATGATAGATCAAGCATTAACAAGGATCCCAATTTCCAAAAAAAAAAAAAAACTTAACCAACAATAGAGATTTCTTTCGTGAAAGCTAAAAGCCTCTCCTTCTATCAATTTAATTTCAAAATATGAGATTTCTATCTTTCAATAATGACCAAGTCCTTTAGGAAAAATATTTCAAATCTGTCAGCAAATATTGATGGATCCCATTATACTCTATTTTAAAATAGAAACCCACAACTCACAAGCAATGTCATTTAAGGCATTAATAAACATCAGTAATCCATAACTCACAGTGTTGACATCTTGGACACCAATAAATATCAGAAATTAATGATCCCAAACACCAAAACAAAGGTGTACAAGCAAGTCACATGAGTTGTTTGACAATATGGCCCCCAAAAGATGTGATCTTTACCGAAAGCAGTTCAAGATTAATTGTAGAAAGAGAACAAAAAAAGAAGTCAACATGATTCAAAAACCGAGGTAAGCAATTAAACATTTCTATACAAGCCTCCATATAGATCTAAAAAAAGATATCTTCAGCCAGTCGCCATCACCAAGCGCAGTAGGAGAAATGTTTAAAAGACCCAATAGAATCGCAAGAGGATCACCCAAGATAGATCTAGCCTATATTAACAGTACCATTGATATTTTCACCTAGAGCAACCAAACGCTAGTGCCTATCAAGCTACAGTCTTGCCCAAATAAGCACGAACGCACAAGGTTTGTTCCCTAATGGAAAAATTGGTTCTACAACATCTACATAGTGCAACCTGGGCGAGAATTTGAGTATAGTATTGATGTGCTACCAAGATTTTCAAGATCAAGTACTATAGTGGTTTGTTAAATGGGAATTTATGTCTTGACGTACCTGAAGAGAGCTACGTAGTTTTCTCAGGGAAATAGGCACTGGTGAGTCTGCGTGTAGCTCACAAATTTGTATTTCCAGAGCTATGATTAGTGCACTTAAAATAAATCATAAGAAATCTTCTAAAATCTTGCATTCATTAATACTGACACCTTCTAGAACCCTGCGCTCATAGATAATGTGTGCAGAAGTAGCCAAGATATAGATTGGATCAGTGACATGAACCTGATAATGATGGCGCGCCTGTGGGGAAACGTAACAACATAGACAAGATATATGAACTAATTGATAGAATGACTCGAAGAGATGTCATCTAATGTATTGGTCACAGGTTTTGCACAGATGAAAAAAAAGGTGCAAGAAGATTTCAAGCAAATGCTATTGGCAGTGTAAAGCCAGCACCAAAATGGAAGCATGGAGAGGGCGCGTGAACTTTTTTGACAAAATGTCTCAAGAAACGTGGTCTCATAGCCTACAATGACAGAAAATTCCCAAGCAAATGCTACCAGCAAGCGTCATGACTAGGATTATTCTTATCATGGTGTGGAGGAAACTCATTCGCAATCCCAACACTTATTCAAGTTTCGCAGGCCTCATCTGGGCAATAGTATCATTCATATGGCATATTGCAATGCCAAAAATTGTGAAGGGATCAATATCAATCCTTTCGGATGCAGGTTTGTGCATGGCCATGTTTAGTCTAGGTCTATTCATGGCTTTGCAACCGAGGATCATAGCTTGTGGGAATTTTGTTGCGGCATTTGCAATGGCCGTTAGATTTCTTACAGGCCCTGTTATGATGACAGTAGCCTCTATCACTATTGGCTTTGAGGGGAGTCTTACTACACGTGGCCATTCTACAGATGACCCTTCCTCAAGGTATTTTTGCCTTTGTCTTTTTGAAAGAGTACAACGTCCATCTTGATATATTGAGTACTGCTAAAGCCAAATTTTGTAACTTTTATCAGCATCCCTATCACTTGCACCCAGCATGGAATGTTTGAAACGGGGTATGGACATCCATGGAAAGTGTAGAATATGGTGAAATTTTGTCAGATGTTGTAGTTGGAGATGCTTTGGCAAACATGTTAGCAAAAAAGGACAAAGCACGCAGACTATTAGACAAAATATCTTCAAGAAACATTAAATATAGTTATAAAGGGATCTGCTGCTGAAAACGGAGGAGCTAGAGAAGATCTAAAAGAAAACAGCTTGCTTCTAATTCTGAAGGTGAGGATAAACATATGAAGGGTAAAGCAAGCAGAGCTCTAAAATGCAAGCAATCAGGAACCAATTTCTGCCCTCCTAATGTACCAAGGGCCTGTCTACTAGCAAGTTTTCATTTTTTATGGGCCTTCCTCACAATAGAGATGCTCTATTTTCTATTATTCATACTTTCATACACCTTCTCAGTCACTAATTGAGATACATGTGTGGCAACAAAACCAATTAGAACAACATGATCACGAAAATACTGAGAATAGAACTCCTAAATCAGAAAGCATATCATTTGTGAGTTTCACTGCCTTATTCAATCATCTCTATACTTCAACCACTCCCAGAAGTGTATGTGTTGAAAGTCATGCATAGAAGCTTCTCTCTAACAACATGATCACGAAAATACTGAGAATAGAACTCCTAAATCAGAAATCATATCATTTGTGAGTTTCACTGCCTTATTCAATCATCTCTATAATTCAACCACTCCTAGAAGTTTATGTGTTGAAAGTCATGCACAAAAGCTTCTCTCTAAAAAAAATACACGTGTAAGTAAAGCAAATGTGGAAGATGCGTGTAAATCAGTACTGGGTAACCAGCAGTTGAGAGTTTCTTTTTTCTTTTTTTTTGGCTACTGTACATAAAAGTCCTATTCACATTAACTTCGATCACATTAACTTTTTTAACATAGCATGTATTTGAAGATTATTGAGGATGCTAATAATGAGAAATAGAAGCTTAAAATAACGAATGATAGGAAGAGGATTGAAACAACCTATATGGACTAGAGAACATTGTTTCAGCTTCTTGATATTTTGTGCTCTTAAAAGATAAGAAAAGATCTTTCTTCTAACAAGTTTGTTAAATATCTAAATCTAGAGTAATATGAAGTCTCATACAAATCCAATAACATAAATAGAAATTTCACGCAAATTTAATTGGAGATGCCCTCCTTCTAGAGCCATTTTGTGGACATGAAAATTTGCAAATGGTTAGCACAATGACAAAACAACATAAACAAAAATTCATATCCCTATGGAATAATACTTCATGATTTAGATGCAACCAAACAACAAAATTAAACAAAGCATCTAAACCATGAAATAAACCTATCCCATAGTGGATTGGTGCAACTTAGTTGTGTAGAAAGCTGCCCTTTCCCAATCCTTGATAAGCAAGATTGCCAAATGATGAACAAGATTGATTCTCAAGTGAAGAGAATAACCTTGCAATGAGAATGTGTTGCTAATCAAATGGTGTTGTGATGAGCAAGATTGATTCTCAAATGAAGAGAGTAACCTTGCAATGAGTAAGTGTTGTGTTGTGTATGATTTGTGTTGAAATGCTTTGTATTTTATAGATTCAATATTAGGAAGAGTGATAGATTTGGATGAATGTGGGATCATTCATGAGCCAATGACAAGATACCACTTGTCAAAATGTGAGAGGGTGAGGAATGTGCAAGTCTTGGCCAATGTGCCAATTTGAAATTCAAATTTGGATGAAATGACATGTTTAGGGGGGGATGAAAGGTGCAATAAATGCCATGTTTGACTTGTGCAAATAGCATTTAAAACATTGTTGGAAGGGACAAGTCCCTTTTGGGGGGAAGATTCAAATTGGAAGAATATTCCATTTTGATTCCATTTTGAATGTAATTAGAGGCAAATAATAAATCAAATAAATGATTTATTGGTGCAAGTGGGTGGGTTAGTTAAGAGTTTGGATTTGACTCTAGTTGAGTCAAAAGCTAGAGAATGGTAATTATGATTAGAAGTTAATTAATGCAGATTAATTAACTTGGATGATATTAGGAGGTGAAATTTGATTAAATTAGTTTGATTTATTAAATCAAATGAGAAGAACATAATGATTAAATAATTTGATTTATTTAATGAACCTTAGGAAATTAATCAATAAATTGTCTTAATTGATTAATAGGAGAATTCAATGCAGGATGTTAGTTTTGCATGTCTACAGGTTCATCCTCATTTCATGCCACACCAGCTTATCAATTGAACATACCAACTCCCCCACCGCATGAGGAAGTTGGTTTGCTTGGAACGACAGAAGCTATCAATCCTTTCTCTTTCCAAAGTGGTGCATCATCCCTTCCCCCACTTCCTTTCGCATCTGCATCGCCTCTTGGAATAGGTCTTCCACCTTTAACCGTCAAAATTTTTGCTAATCCAAGCAATCCGACCACCACTTTGAACCCACTTCTTTTTACCTCACAACAAATCGCAACCATTCCTATCACCATGGTTAATGCATCTATTGGTCCTCAAGTCTCCCAAAGCATGCCTCATCAAGGACCAATTGTCTCAACCACCCCACCCACAACCCAAATCACAGTCACAACCACAATCCCTCCACCTGCCACGATAGTTGGCATGATTCCCGCTCCACCACCAATCCCACCGCCAAAGCACAACATGACCAATTCATTCTCCATCATGTTGCAAAACGCACAACAAGTTGCCCGCCAAAAGGCACTCCAAAAATAACAAGTCGCACAAGCACAAGCACAAGCTCAAGCTCAAGCACAAGCACAAGCCCAAGCACAAGCACAAGCACAAGTGCAAGCTCAAGCCCAAGCTCAAGCTCAAGCCCAACAACAGGCACAAGCTCAATACCAAGCACAATTGCAAGCAATCCACCTACAAGCCTACCAACAAGCCCTGCAAGACTTCCAAGCACAGCACCAAGCTAAACAACAAGCTTTATTGGCACAACAGTAGCTCAACCAACAATAAGCATTGTTGGCGCAATAATAGCTAGACCAACAAAAAGCATTACTAGCTCAACAGTAGATTGACCAACAGCAGGCTTCATGGGAATAACAGCAGATGGACCAACAACAAGCGCTATTGGAACAGCAACAGCAGGATCAACAACAAGCATTGTTGGCACAAATGCAGGCTTACCAACAAGCCCTAAATGCATAGCGAAGCTCGTAGCAAACACCGACCAGTACTCTCCCCACCCATCAAACGCCTCCAACACCTCACCACTCATTTATCCCACCTCCCGATCCAAGCAAGGATGTCGCAACACAAATCAAACTGCTTTCACAGCAGGTGTTGGACTTGCAAGTAGGAAAAACCACAAGGACACCAGGTAACTTGTTCCCTTATCCGTTTGATAGAAGTCTCACCATGGTACCATTTCCAAAGGGATTCGAGATCCCCAAATTTCATAAGTACAATGGGATGGGCAACCCTGAAAACCACGTCAGGGAATTTCAAGTGCACTGCATGGAAGTCGCATATGATGACACGTATCTAATGTGGCTCTTCCCTCGAAGCCTGACTGGTCCAGCTATGGAATGGTTTTCTCACCTACCCACAGGCATTAAAACATTTGAGGAAATCGTGGAGGCTTTCCTTAAAAATTATGCTTTTAATATGGGTGCGGATGTTAGTTTAGAAGAACTATTTGCACTCAAACAAAGAAGAGGAGAGTTATTCGCATCCTTCGTGCAAAGATGGCAATCCAAAGCCGATCAGAGTAAGTGGACCATGCCGGAGGAATAGCAAGTTTGTACCATCATAGCCAACCTAGACGAAAACTTGGCGTTCTACCTAAAAATGCAATGCATCACATCTTACGATCAACTAATTCCAAAGGTGCTCAACATCGAAAGAGCCCTTACTGCACAAGGAGGCGCACCTACATTCACTCCACCGCAGGATAACCGCCCGTCAAACAACTACAATGATAAACCTTAAACATGGTTGAGGAACAAAAATATCAGGAATGATGGCGTCGTTGATGCTGAGGTAGTCATCAGTGCTCCTAAGCAAAATACCCAAAATCATCATCAACCACAAACTCATAACCATAACAATGTGCAGGCTAATGCAGTAGTAGCACAATCACAACCACCTTCCACCAGCCAAGTCAACAATGTGGGTAATCAAGGAGGACCACCTCCCCGCAACAAGTTTCCCCCCAAAAGGAAGTTCATAGCTCTTGGTGAATCAATTGAGTCTGTCATGAAGAAATTGATCAAAGAAAACCTAATCAAAATCTCTAACTCTGAACAATACATGGAGCCCATGACCAAACCGCCATCGTACAACGAGAATCTCCTGTGTGACTTCCACAAAGTTAAAGGACACACCACCGCCAACTGCATGAGACTCAAGAATATCATCCAAGACCTCATCGAGGATAAGGTCATCAACATCGAGCAGCCGACCGAAAACCAAGACCTGAAAATCTACACGAATCTGATGCCGAATCATAATTAGGGAAATAACCAAGGGAATAATAAGGGTAAACAAAAGTATGTTAGTGATAATCTAGTATATGAGGAGATAGTCGGATGTGTCGATGAGTTGGTCACTGTCATAAATATCAAGGGAGCCAACAATGACTGTGGAGTCACCACACGAGGCAAAAAAGTTACCATTGTCGGGGCACCTGCTAAGACCCCCATTACCAACACAAAGGCCGTCCCCTATGATTACAATGTAATTGACCAACTGAAGAGAACACCCACACAAATATCCATCATGGAATTACTAAAAATCTCTGCCGCTCATAGACAGATCCTAGATGAAGCACTAGTTGCCTCTACTATTGCCGCCACCCTTGACACAGAATAATTTCAGGCTATGGTAGGTAACATCATTACCCCAAATCTCATCACATTTTCGGACCAAGATTTCCCCCCCCAACCATCTCATAACTGCGCACTCCACCTCCAAGTCCTAGTCCATAAAAAGAAAGTCAAGCGAGTCTTGGTAGATGGTGGTGTAGGTCTTAATATTTGTTCTCTGAAACTTATAAAGAAATTGGGATTTTTCGAGGATTCCATCAATAAGAACAAAAGTATCACCATAAGAGCATATGATGACCAGGAAAGAGTGTCTCAGGGCACTATCAAGATCCCCATCGAAGTGGGGCCAGCAACCATGGAAACAACTTGTCAAGTTCTTGACCTTGATTTTCCATATAACATCCTCCTGGGACGCCCATGGATACACGGAATGAAGGCAGTAGCCTCAACCTATCATCAGTGCATTAAGTTCTCATATCAAAACGAGTAGGTTACCATATATGGGGATCCCGAACCTTTCACCTATTGCAAAAACTTGGAAGCCAAGTTTTACAAGATCCCTCAAGTACCTAAAAATGATGAAGGACCATCCACTTCATACATAGACCCAGCTAATCTCGCCTCCACTTCTGCGACAGAGACACCCGCCATCCCCGACATATCCGAGATCAAGAACATGATATAGGACAATGGATTCGGTGATTATAGAATGAAGAGAAATGATTTTGTTGTAGGAGAGTTACCACAATCTCCTAGGTCACATGGGCAACCACAATTGATTCAAACACCTGTTCACACTAGAATGGAACCCGCTGGATTCCACAGTTGGGGGGATCTCATTCAGGGAAATGTGGATGAGGAGGACATCACAAACACTCTCTACCAAGATGAAAGACCCACTCCCACCCTACCCATGGAGGAAACAAATAGAGGGTTACAACTGATGTTCGACATGGGTTATAACGGGAATGAAAGCCTAGGAAGAAACAGTGATGGATGATTCGAGCCCATCATTATAGAAAGAAGAATGCAGAAACTTGGCCTTGGCTGTACCCCTCCGAGTATAACCGTGCATGGCATAAGTGTTCCTAATAGGGTAGTCAGGTCCTCTCCTCGGGTCTCAGCAACTAACTTTAGATTACCCGTGTCCACAGGCCTACCTCTCGATAACTTCACATTTGACATAACTGACGTTTGTAGTAGCAATGACGATGATGAAACCATAGGTGGCTTACCTAGGCTCTTTGAAGATTCCACCTTACTGATGATTAGTGTCTCACCTGCTGAGCCAATCCAACAAACCCACCAAATCCACTTAGTGTACCCCTAACTCATCAACCACGACCAACGGGGACCGCCGATTCTAGAATTGTTCGAAAATGATGAGGCTCTCTCGGAATTCATGGGACTAAGGGATACTGTTCCATGTGGAGACCATAAGGCAGGATTTGATATCACTCTAGACACACAAGCATACTATGGGGAGACGATTGAGTCCTTCAGTCACAAAAGAAAAAGATCGAGAATAAGCTCAGAGTTATTGAGTGAAAACCACACTGTGGCACTCTCTAACCATAAAATAGTAAAAATAAAGGATGCATCCAATGGTGAAAACCTCCCTGAGGCACGAGAGGATGAAGGATTCAATCTCCCCCCTACTACTCTACACCAGGAGAAGTCAACAGTATTGGCAGAATAGTGCAACCCGGTCAACTTAGGGATATAATCAGAACCACAACTTGCCTTCTATGCAGAATCCCTCCTAGAAGAAGAACAAGAACTATTGGCATCTTTCCTAAAGGAGAGAAAGGTAAATTTTGCGTGGACCTATGCAGACATGCCAGGCTTGGACCCTGAAGTGGTAGTACATCATTTGGCCGTTTACCCCAGAGCAAAATCAGTCAGATAGAAGCTAAGGAAGATGCACCCACAAATAGCCTTAGTTGTAAAGATTGAGCCACAAAAACTTCTGGATGTTGGCTTTATACGCCCGATTGACTATCCAGAATGGGTATCTAACCTTGTACCAGTCTCAAAACTGAAAGGGGGCATCCACATCTGCACTGATTTCAGAGACCTAAACAAAGCATGTCCCAAGGATGACTTTCCACTACCCAACATTGACATGATAGTGGATATGACAGCCGGACATGAGATGCTTTCCCTAATGGATGGTTTCTCAGGGTACAATCAGATATTGATTGCAAAATAAGACCAACACAAGACAACATTCACATGTCCTTGGGGCACCTACTGCTGGAATGTAATGCCATTTTGGTTGAAGAATGCAGGGGCTACCTACCAAAGAGCCATGACATTAATCTTCCATGACATGATCCACAAAATAGTCGAAGATTATGTAGATGACATACTTGATAAATCAAAGAAGAGACAAGACCATATAGCAACTCTAAGTGCTATCTTTGACATGCTCGAACAATATAAGGTTAGACTCAACCTGAAGAAGTGTTTCTTTGGGGTGCAATCAGGGAAGTTGCTAGGATACATAGTTTCAATGAGAGGGATAGAGGTAGACCCTGCAAAGGTAAAAGTAATCCTCGAAATGAAAGCACCAAGAATGTTAAAACAACTAAGAGGATTGCAAGGAAGACTCCAGTCCATCCGAACATTCATAGCACAATTGGCAGATAAATAGATTACCTATTCACACCTACTTCACAAGGGAGTAGCTTTCAAATGGGATGACAAATGCGAGCAAGCATTCAGCAAAATAAAAGAATATCTACTTACACCACCTATGTTGATGCCACCAATTGTGGGGAAATCATTAATCCTATATATCTCTGCAACAATAGCCGCCCTGGGGGCCCTTTTAGCCCAACATGATGAAAAGGGAACCAAGCGGGCTATCTACTACATCAGCAGAACAATGGTGGGACATGAGCTCAATTACACGTCAATAGAAAAAGCTTTCCTAGCACTAGTATTTGTGGCTCAAAAATTCAGACACTACATGCTAACGCACCAAATCAAGTTGATTGCCAAAATAGACCCTCTAAAATACCTATTGTCAAAAGCAGTGCTTACAGGTAGAATGGCTAAGTGGGTAATGATATTATCTGAACATGATATCGAGTATGTAGAATGAAAAGCCATAAAAGGACAAGTTATTGCAGATCAGTTGGCAAAAGCTCCCCTCTACACAGATAACCCACTCATATTAGAATTCCCAGATGAGTCCCTTTTTAACCTTGGTGCAGCAGACCACTGGAAGTTATACTTTGATGGCTCTCACACACAACATGGATTAGGAGCTGGTGTGTTTTTCATCACACTGCAAGGAGACTGCATACCTGGATCATACAAGCTGGCATTCCCTTGTACTAAAAATATAGTAGAATATGAGGCTTTGACGATAGGTCTCGAGATTGCAGCACAATGGTGAATCATGGCACTAAAAGTCTATGGGGACTCGCAACTTATCATCAACTAAGTCAACGGTGAATACCAAACCAAGGATGACAAGCTCGCACCATACAAGAAGGTGGTAGAAAGCCTCAAGGAATCTTTCATTGACATTACCTTAGAGTAGATACCGAGGACAAACAACAGAGCGACTGATGCAATGGTGACAATTGGATCCTTACTCGACATCCCTCATATGTCTTGAAACATGAATTCCTCGTAGAGCAGCTCCACATTCGAGGTACCAGAGTCAGAATATGCATGTGAACTCATTGGCCCCAGTGATCTTTGGTATCATGATATATACACCTACCTAAATTTAGGAATCCTCCCCACTGACATCACCCCGAACCTAAAACACACTTTCATCAAAAGGACTTCACGATTCGTCATCCTAGGAGAAACCCTCTTCCGTAGGAGTACCAACGGAACCCTGCTACGTTGTTTAAAACTCGAGGAAGCCCTGATTGCTCTAACTGAGGTACACAATGGCACGTGTGGGTCACACTCAAGTGGTATGACCTTGGCTAAAAAGTTGCTAAGAATAGGGTACTACTGGCCGACGATGGAAAAAGCGGTGCACAATTTTGTTAGAAAATGCTTGCAATGCCAACAACATGGAGACCTTATTCATGCACCAGATCAAGAACTACATCCCATTGTTACACCTTGTCCCTTTTCACAATGGGGGCCTGATCTCATTGGTAAAATATCACCCACCTTATCCAATGGCCATAAGTTCATCATCACCGCCACTGAATATTTCACAAAGTGGGTCGAAGCAATTCCCATGACCTACATCATGGGAAAACAAATATCCAAGTTCATCCTGAATTACCTCATTTGCTGATATGGTGTTCCTCAATCCATTATCTCTAATAATGGGATGCCCTTCAAAAATCAGGATGTTCGAAATTTATGTGAAAAATTCAAAATCCAACAACGTTTTTCCACTCCATATTATCCACAAGGCAATGGCCAAGCAGAAGCACCAATAAAACCATTTTAAAAATCCTCAAGAAAACAGTCAATGACTCTGGTTGTGATTGGCATCTGCAGTTAAATCCCACCTTATGGACCTACCGCACCAACATCCGCATGCTGACATTGCCATCCCATTCTCTCTGGTCTACGGATCAGAGGCCATACTCCCCATTGAGATCGAG
Organism: Sequoiadendron giganteum; assembly: GCA_007115665.2. Classification (NCBI taxonomy): domain Eukaryota; kingdom Viridiplantae; phylum Streptophyta; class Pinopsida; order Cupressales; family Cupressaceae; genus Sequoiadendron; species Sequoiadendron giganteum. Next base: position 169,952,366 of record CM021108.1, on the reverse strand, counting down.
CTCCTGTCACTGAGGATATCACTACAAAACCTCATCATAGATGAGGAATACAGGGTCACAAGACTCAATGAGCTAGAATTACTAGATGAAAGGCACATGGATGCCCTTAATCATCTACAAGTGTACCAAAATCGCCTAAAAAGGAGCTACAACAAGAAGATCAGACAACGCACTTTCCAAGTTGGTGACCTCGTGCTAAAGGAAAACCAAAAGAACGTGCCAAATCCAGATACAAAGGGAAAGTTTGAGCCCAACTGGTTGGGACCTTTTATCATCACTACAAGTTACACATCAGGGGCATATCAACTAGCAACACCAGAATGCGAGCCTCTGCAAGAGCCTCTGAATAGCTCTCACCTCAAAAAGTTTTATGCCTAAATCTTGCAAGGTATAGAACTAGAAAATACAAAAACAATCAGAAAAGGTCTTGAAAAAATGGTCACCTTGATGAAAACTAGGCAAACAAGCATCTTGGCGACAACAAAAAAATAAAAAATAAAAAAATCCAAAAAATTTAGAAAAGGATTGAAAATAGTAAAAAGAAAAAAATCGTCCTCTAGTGAAAACCACTTCGGTGGCGCTTTGGGCAAGTACCTTGGTGAAAACCTGGAAAGTAGGCATCAAGTGTAAATAAAGCACCTTCCTCATCTATCAGGATCTGCACGACTCATCCATTCCATCGCATTCCACTGATCCGCTCACATCCATACCATAGCCTGCATTGGTATTTGTACTATATTCCACCATTGGAACTACTTGGCATTTCGAAGGTCAGTCTATCCTGCCTTTATCGAAGTAGTCTGTTGCACCACACTAGGGGCACGTTCTTGCAACATCGGATCGGATTCGTGTATATTCTCGTGATCTTTTTCAAAATTTCATCAGAAAAAACCAAAAACATTCAAAATCTCATCAGAAAATCCAAAAACATTCAAAATCTCATCAAAAAATCCAAAAACATTCAAGAAATCATCAAAAAATCCAAAACATGTCGAAATTTTGGAAAATCTTCAAAATTCATCATTTAGTCTTGTCAATCTTCCACCTTGTCGAACTACGTCGTCTCTGAGCTTGAACATACGCAAGGTTGATCTTTGATCATCCCCTGAGACAGTTTAGGTCAGTCCTTAGGCGTTCGTCGCAGTGGCAATCCATTTGCCCATCAAGTTTTCACAGTTAGATCAGTCCTTTAGGCGTCCGTCACATTGGCAATCTGTTTTCCCATCTCTCTTTTCATCGAGTCGAATTTATCATCAGTCGAACTACGTGGTCTCTGCGTGTATAACGTAGGCAAGGCTTATCTATGGATCAGCTCCTGAGACCCCTAGGATAGGTCTTTAAGTTAGTTCGTTTGTCGTAAAATCTTGAAAATACCAAAAACATTTGTAAAACATCTTAAAAATTCCAAAAACAGCCTCAAAACGTTTGAAAAAACCCAAAATGGTGCACCCATTTCATCTCGCTTTCACCCATGATTGTCATCACTCATAATAAATCATCGTCATTTTCACCCTTTGGTGAGTCAGTCAGAAGCAAGTTTAGCAGGTTCCAAAGTGAACTCCCTAATCGTCAAAGTCTCAAGTCTAAGTCAGTAAGTCAGCAAGTTGGTCAACTCAGAGTATCAATAGCTTATCACCCAAATCAGTCCCACAAAAACCCTGATCACTACATGTCCTAGGATGAAGCTTTCCTACGATGGACATAAGCATCAAGTACCCCACAGTAATTAGTCTTGGCTAGCGATACGAAGAACATTGGCTTGTTTCTTTACTTTATTTTGGTCTTTTTGACTTATCTTATTTTGCGCTCATTCCAAGGACCTCTTGATGATGCCTAAACAAAACAGGTTTAGAGAGAAAGGAATGGGGCAACGATCATTATCTTTTTATCTATTGTGCTTGTTGGATATTCTTGTAAAATAACTTCGTCATGCATACTTTGTTTTGTTTGTAGGAAGGATGTTTTAGGTATCTTGTTGACCACATCAGAAGGCTTGCCATTTTATGTTTTCGTCCGAGATGTTTATGATATCTGAACTACATTCTGAATAAGGTTAAGTTTGTCAAGTGTGAACAAGAGTACTCCTATCTGTTTGATGAGTCCAAGTCCATCACACTAGGCGCCACGCCATCCTGGTTCTTAATACCTTGATGCATCGCACCTATGTGTGTTGTCAAACATAAAGAAAGGTATGCTCTTTTCCCATCCTTGGATAAGCAACACATCATCATCATTCATCATCATATCCAATAAAGTCTCAACGAATAATGAACTTATTGGACTTCTACATTTTTCTTGGATCTAAGTGTTTATCCCTCTCATTCTTCTATCCTCTTTCGCACTAACAATGCATCCATCCTACAAAAGGTTGATCCCTCTGGTTCTTCTATTTGCTTTCACGCTAACAATGCATCCATCCTGCATCTAGCTTACATCTTGCATAATCACGTCATATCATCGTAGGACAACATTATCCATCACATCCATCTCACATACATCTCATAATCATTTAAGTTGTTTAGGATAATATAAAATTGTTATTCTAAGCATCTTCCAAACATCTCGATCTTCATATAGATCAAATAGTCTAACCATCCATGCATTCATTTTGAACCTCTTTGTCACGAGATCCACCTCGATCTCTCGAGGGGGCAATGTACTAACGTACTTCTTTTCGCTGGGGCATTTGAAAAATCAAAAAAAATAAAAATAAATAAAAATTTAATTTCGATGTCAGCAACATCATTCTTTGAACCAATGTAACAAGTACATTGCTTCAAAGAGGGGAAAAATGTAGACATGCAAAATATATGCATGCATTTAATCACACTTCATCTAGTATTATTTCGTCTATTAATTAAATAGACCAATTTAATTAATTCACTAAACTCACCTCTTTAATTAAATAAATCAGATTATTTAATTATCTCCTATAGTTCCTGATTTAATTAAATCACTCAATACTCATTTCCTCTCATTTGATTTTAAAAGAAATACAAAATTCTAAAATCAAATGTCATATCACATTAATCACCTGTTAGATTAATCAAATCATGATTAATTTAATCCTAACTACAAGAATCTTCTAGATTCACCCACTTGCATCAATAAATCAATTTATTTGATTTATTAAAAAGACTTATTTTCCCTCAATAACTCTCATCTTTGACTTTTTTGGACAAAGATTATTCCCCCCAAAACCCTCAACAACATGCATTTATTGACATTTTTCAAATTTGAATGGGCACATTGGCCAAAACTTGCACAAGCTTTGACCAATCCCATTATGACAAGTGTCTCTATCCTATTGGATGGGATTTAGTCCCACATCTCTCAATTTTGGCCTCTCTTCTCTCAACTTCTCCTATAAATGCAAGCCATTTTCTCTCATTTCAACAACACATTTGAATGCATCTAAACTATAGGCAACTTGAGCTCATAGCAACTCATTATCTATCTCATTTGGCTTAGAAAGGGATTGGGAAAGGGCTCTCTCACATCTTCATGGAGGGCACCAATCCACCATAGAATAGGTTGTATTTCATTTTCTCCATTGCATGTTTGTTTTAGTTTTATCATTTTGTTTGGAGTCAATGATGTATGTTATTCTACGAGGATGGCTAAATCTATACAAATAATGTGTAAGATTTTGGCATCCTACACCTAAATCAAGGCAATATGATTCTCAACCACAACAATGTTCAAAGTCAGCCTATAATTCCAAATCAAAACATCATATCAAATCCTCTCATTTTTCCAACAATATCACAACAACAAATAGAAACCATCCAAGCAACCCCAACGGTCAACACATCTACCGTTCCTCAAGTGTCTCAAGGACCAAGAATCTCAATCGCACCATTCACCACTCAAACCTTAGCAATTAATGATACCATTCCGCTCACCCCAACAATCAACACCATCCCCAACCCACCATCACCAAAACACAACATGGCCAATTCATTCTCCATCATGTTGCAAGACGCACAACAATCTACCCGCCAAAAGGAACTCCAAGCCCAACAAGCCACACAAGTTGCACAAGCGGCTCAAGTAGCCCAACAAGCTCAAGCCCAACACCCAGCTTGGCAGGTGCAAGGACAATTTTGGGCACTATTGCAAGCAATCCATCAACAAGGGAATCAACAAGTAGCTCAAAAACAAGCCCAACAAAAAGCATTTTTGCCTCAGCAGCAAATGCAGACCTTACTCACTCAACAAAGTTTGCAACAGATTCCCACCACAATCGTTGAAAATGATGATCAAGATCCTTCAACCAATGATCCTTCAACATAACGAATTAGAGGACATATCTCAAGAATGTATTTCAAAGCATGATAAACATCTTCCATCAAGGTCTAGCAATGGCCCTTCCAATGACATATTGACATCCTTTGACCTCATGGTTACAGATATTGAAGGAATCCTTAGCACAAAATTTGATCCAAATCAACTCAAAGCTCAAGAGAATATGGAGCCACTTCCCAATGACGATGTCCAAGAACCCACTATAAGCAATCCATCCTCTGAAATTGACCCATCTCAAGAACTTGATCCAAAGCATGTTGAAAATAGTTCTAAAATCACTCAAGATCGATAATTTGTATCTCCAAGATAGTACGATGATCTCATGGAAACTCTTTTATCTATACAAGATGTCACGAATGATGATCATATCCATATAGCACACATTCCTCCATCTACCCACAAGATGCTTTATTTGGATAGACATTTAGATGATCTTCATTCAAAACAAAAGTCTCATACTCTTGACATCATTACCAAGGTACAAGAGTCTCCTACTCTTAACATTTGTACACATGATCAAAGTATAGAAAATTCTAGAGACATACCAAAAGTGGATCATGAAGAAGGCTTCTATAGAAGTTGTGAATCAGAGACATCATGTGGAGACATATCAAAAGGCTTCTACAAAAGATGCAAATCAGAAACATCCTGTGGAGACATAGCAGAAATGGGTCATTAAGAAGGCTCCTACATAAGTCATGAATTAGAAACATTATGTGAAAGCATACCAAGAATGAATCATGAGGAAGAATTTTACAAGGACAATGAAGCATCAACACTTCTTGAAGAAGCATTACAATCTGATATCTCACAAAATCAAGGTAAGGATATCAATCAAGAATTCATCCCACATCTGGAGGATCCTATCACTTATAAAGTTGGATCACTCACCTTTCTCAGGGCAAGCTACCTCATCAATAAAGAAGTTGTCATTTTAGAAGATTCACCATGGATCAAAGAAAGATTAGCACCTTGTTTCCAAAAAAAATCATATCCTATTGCAGACAATTTTTTTTAGTAGATGAATTATCAAGGTAGAGGATTAGGCCTACATGAACAAGGTATCCTAGAACCAGTGCAGATTGTTGGAAATCCTAAGAATCAAGGCCTTGGTTATTCAGTAATCAAGGGATATAAACATATCAGGGATACTTCTATAAAACTGGGGGCAACTTCGTCTCAAGTAAATGTCAACATAGGGAGCACAAAGAATCCTTATGATGAAACCAATGCCAATACTACAACTTGCCATGTCACGAATTTTCATCCACCTATCACCCCATCCACGAATTGGGACCAACAATAGAAGAAAGATTCGAATCAAAGCACAAAGAACGTCATCAAATAAAAAGAAGTAGCGAAGCACAAAGGAGAATTCAAATATATATGGATACCAAAGAATACAAAGAAAGACTATCCCTATCAAATTCCATTAGTCAAAGAAACTATGGGGAAAATACAAAATGGAAAAGTATCCATCAAATAAGTCCACAAAGGCAAAAGCAGGCTTCTCTAGCAATGTACAAAGTGTATCAAGAAGTTGATCCTAATTCGATGCACACTTCCATATCCACCCATTATTGCTCATCTTCCCAAGTTTGGAGAGTCAAAGGTTCCAAACTATCCACCAATCCATCTTTTACTCCTAAACACACTCTATCCATGCCTCCACATATGATATCCAATTCTCACATTGACCATGTGTTGGAAATGACTCTTCATCATAAGGATTCAGAAGGTACTCTATCGCGATGTGTGCACAAAGACAAAGTTAACTCCGATATCGGCAAAGCAGAACAAATTTCTCAAAATTTGCTTTCAAGTGCACGTATCTTGGCAAAGCAACTTCTTCAAGCAGGATATCGATGGCATGTTATTATAGAAGCATCAACATCAACTTAAAATCTCTCAGAAAATACAAAAATATCAAAAAAATATAAAAATCCAAAAAAATCAGAAAAAGGATTGAAAATCGTAAAGAAAAAAATCATCCTTTAGCAAAAACCATTTCGGTGGCGCTTTGGACAGGTACCATGATGAAAATCTGGCAAATAGGCATCATGTGTAGAATTGAGCATCTATGTGTGTCAGCTCAAAAGAAAGCATCTTATCGCATCCATAATAAAGCCAACATTCCAACCATATCATATGTTCATCCATGAACCATTTATCCAATCCATGTTTATCCATCTGCATCCATACTCCAAGTTATCTTGATCTTGGAAAATTTTGGTGCACACTTTACATACACTTGCTTATGGTAGACATCTTGACATGGGTCATTTTCATTGATCCCATCCTACCTACCGCTATTTGAGCCTTAAAGCATTATCCAAATGAGAATCCTTGTGCAAACACCCATATCTTATTGCAAGATGATCCGTATCTATCCATAAATCTATCCAGGAATCTACCCATGCCGTTCAAACATTGCTAGACAGTGGGGGCAGATATTTACATCTTGCTTCGAGAATAAATCTTGATATATATCCTCTAGCCTATGTGGTGATCCAAACATTTGCAAACGTGAAATCAAATTAGTCAAGGCATTTGTGAACCAAAAATCTATGTCACTAGCCCATGGCCTATTTTGACAAGACAGTGTTTTCATTGAACATCAATCCAAACAATTCATATCAGTCACGTCTAATGTGCATGTCAGTGTCACATCAGAATCATCAAAACAATTTTGTTCCAAATCAAACTTCATCAATCTTGATCAATCGAATCCAATCAATTATCACCTTGTTTGACTTAACACACTTAGTCAAACCATCATCTTATGCACGAGTTTACTCTAGGATAACACAACTTCCTTAGGTTTACAAGTCTATTATAATCTTGTTTGGCTTAACACACCTAGCCAAATTATCAAATCCAAAACCACCTTGTTTGACTTGACACACTTAGTCAAACTACCCTTCTATACAAGTTTACTCTAGGATAACACAACTTCCTAGAGTTTACAAGTGCATTATCACTTTTTTTTTACTTAACATACTTAGTCAAACTATCAATCCATTAATCAAATCAATCAACATTAAGCTTGGTTTTCAACAAAATCCCAAAATAGAGCACTGATATCATCATCACATATCATATCCAAATTGTAAAAATTATGCAAAAATTCAAAAACATCCAAATCATTCAAAATCCAAAAACATGTCAAAATATCAAAAAATCTTCAAATTTCATCATTGAGTCTCGTTAGTCTTTCACCTTGTCCGAACTACATTATCTCTGAGCTTTAACGTAGGAAAGGTTGATCTTTGATCATCCCCTGAGATAATTAGGGTCAGTCCTTAGGCGTTCGTCGCATTGGCAATCTGTTTGCCCATCTATTTTATAGTTAAGGTCAGTCTTTAGGTGTTCGTCACAATGGCAATCCGTTTGCCCATCTATCTCATCATTGAGCCAAGTACGTCGTTAGTCGAACTACGTGGTCTCTACATGTATAATGTAGGCAAGGTTAATCTATGGATCAGCTCTCAAGACCCCTAGGATAGGTCTTTAAGTTAGTCTCTTCGTCATAAATCTTGAAAATACCAAAAACATTGAAAAATATGAAAATACCAAAAACATTTGTAAAACATCTCAAAATACCAAAAATAGCCTCAAAATATCTGAAAAAACCAAAATGGTGCATCCAATTCATCTCGCTTTCATTCGCGAATTTTATCACTCATAATAAAATCAATCATTGCCTTCACCCTTTGGTAAGTCAATCAGAAGCAAGTCTAGCAAGTTCAAAAGTTAACACTGTAATCATCAGTCTTGAAAGTCTAGATCAGTGAGTCAACAAGTTGGTCAACTCAGAATATCAATAGCTTATCACCCAAATCAGTCCCATCAAAACCTTGATCACTACATGTCCTAGGATGAAGCTTTCCTAGAATGGACATAAGCATTACGTACCCCATAGTAGTTTAGCTTTAGCTAGCGGTACAAAGAACATTAGCTTGTTTGTTTACTTTATCTTGGTCTTGTTTAGACTTATCTTATTTTGCACTCATTCCAAGGACCTCTCGATGATGCCTAAACAAAATAGGTTTAGAGAGAAAGGAATGGGGCAATGATCATTATTTTTTTATCTGTTGTGCTTGTTGGATATTCTTGTAAAATAACTTCGTCATGCTTACTTTGTTTATTTGTAGGAAGGATGGTTTAGGCATTTTGTTGACCACATAAGAAGGCTTTCCTTCTTATTTTTTGGTCCAAGATGTTTAGAATATCTGAACTGCATTCCAAATAAGGTTTCGTTTGTCAAGTGTGAACAAGAGTACTCATATCTGTTTGACAAGTCAAAGTCCATCACACTAGGCACCACGCCATCCTGGTTCTTAATACCTTGATGCATCACACCTACGTGTGTTATCAAACATAAAAAAGGGTATTCTCTTTATCTCTCCCATCCTTAGATAAGCAATATATTATCATCATTCATCATCATATCCAATAAAGTCTCGATGACTAGTGGACTTATTGGACTTCTACATCTTCTTGGATTTAAGGGTTGACCCCTCTCATTCTTCTATCCTCTTTCATGCTAACAATGCATTCATCTTGCATCCATCCTCCATCCATCGTGCATCCTACATAATCATGTCATATCATCATAACACACCATCATCCATCATCATCCATCTCACATCTCATTTTCATAATCATTTAAGTTGTTCAGGATAATATAAATTTGTTATTCTAAGCATCTTCCAAACATCTCATTTTCATCATCATTATCATATAGATCACATAGTCTAACCATCCATACATTCATTTTGAACCTCTTTGTCGCGAGATCCACCTCAATCTTTTCGCTCGATCTCTCGAGGGGGCAATGTCCTAACGTACTTATTTTCACCGAGGCATTTGAAAAAATCAGAATTTTTTTAATTTCCATGTCAGCAGCATCATTCTTTGAACCAACTAAACGAGTACATTGTTTCAAAGAGGGGAAAAATGTAGACATACAAAATTAACATTATTGATTAAACATCACATTTGATCATTCTTACCTCTTAATTAATTAAATCAAATTAATTAATTAACCTCCTATAGGAAACCAAAGAAGACTTATACCCTTCGGGATATACATACATTTCCTTTCGATCGCTCCATTACAATGCTTCCCTTTCCAAAGAATTTTGAGATACCTAAGTTTGAAAAATACAAAGGAAAGGTAGACCCACTAGAACACATACGAGACTCCTCGGTAGCATTCATGGAAGTGAAAAACAATGAATCTTACGTCATGAATCTCTTTCCATGAAGTCTTACTGGTCATGCCATGGAGTGGTTTGCCCATCTACAACTATGAGTTAAAAGCTTTGAATTGTCTACAAAATTCATAACCTACTTCTCATTCAATATAGAGAAATACATCACCATCACATATCTATAAAAAATTAAGCAGATTCAAGGAGAATCCTTCACCTCCTACCTTCAATGATGGTGACATAAGACTAGTTGATCCAAATCACCTATTCCCGACAAGTAACTAGATGACATATTCATTTCAAATGTCCAAGCAAAAGTCAACTACTAACTTACCATGTTGTGTCCCACAAAATTTGAAGAGGCCATCAAAAAAGGACTGCACATAGAAAGGGACCTCATGGGAAGAGTGGTGATCAAGCTAAACAACCCAAGAGACAATTCCTCTAATTCAAACGAAAAACTAAAAATCTAGGCGAAGAAAAAAAATGTTGGAAACAATGGGGTAGTGGATGCTAGAGTAGTATGAAATATACATAATCCTAATGTATCTCAAAAAAAACCTCAAGTTGCACAAACAAGATATACTCATAATAATGCACAAAGTAATTACCTTGCATGTCCCTAGAACAATCAAGCAGTTAGTCAACAAACAAATAAGGGAGGCCAAGAGAGAAAATATGATTAACCAAGAAATAAGTTTACTATATTAGGAGAATCACTTGAGATAGTCATGCATAAGCTAGTATAAAAAAACCTCATCAAGATCAATGATCACCAAATCTATGAGGATTCAAGCTTCAAAACACCATGGTATAATGAGAAGGACTTGTGTGAGTTCCACAAAATTAAAGGACATACCAAAAACAACTACATGGGACTCAAGCACCTCATACAGGACATGATAGACAAAAGGGAAGTGGATGTCGAACATCATTTTGGGAATAAGGACGTCTAGATATACACAAACCAAATCACAAACCATGCTAGGAAGAATGAGAAAGGAAAGGACCAAGCCTATCACAATGCTAACTACACTTATTGTGACATAGTTCTAGGTACCCTCTCCAAAGAAGATGACACCAGGGTAGATGTAGTGACTATATGAGGTGGAGACAACAACTGTAACATAACTACCCATCAAGGGAGAGTGACAATACAGGGAGCCCCACCTAAACCCATAGCTAAGTCATCAAATGACTACAATATTATGGAGCAGCTGAAGAAGACTCCTGCACTAATCTCAATCCTAGAACTGCTAAAACTATCACTTACCCATAGAGAGATACTAGACAAAGAATTAGAAGCATCAGTCCCTGATGACCTCAATCCATATCAGTTGCAAACCATGGTTGGAAAAATCATGACCAATCACAATTTAGTTTTTTGAGAAAGACCTTCCACAAAATTCTTTTCACAACCAAGCCCTCTACATAGAGGTTGGTGTCCACAAAAACATGGTCAAATGAGTGTTGATAGATAACGATGCAGGTCTAAACATCTATGCCTTGAAATTCATGAAATGGTTGGGGAATTCTGATGATGTGATAGAAAAGCAAAGAGCATTACTATAAGGGCATATGATGACCTTGAAAGGAACTCAGAAGGAACAATCAGACTAGGGTGATCCCATAATATTGGTTTACAATTTTTGGCAAATTGGACATTGAACTAATTTTTTTTAACTAAATCTTCAGTTTCATGCACCTATAGCTGCTAAACCATGATGAATTTGAATATGATGCAAACTAGTGATTTCTGACATTTTTTCTATACATTCTAAATTCGTTTAAAAAAAAAATTGTATAAGATTGTATTTATTTTTCAATCTCCTTCGAAAACTAGTTTCTATTAGTAAACATCATTTTTAAAGAGTGATTCTCACCCTAAACAGCATAACTTTTTTCTATGAAGGATAGATTTTTTTTTTTTTTGAATTTAGCTTTCTAACTACAATATCTTGCAAGATAATTTGCTATCATAGTGTTTTATTGATTTTTTTTTCTTAATCAAGTTTTGAAGTCAAAACAATTACAATTTAGACATTGGTAGACCGTAAACAACATAGATTTTTTTTGTATGTATCGAAATTCAATTTATTTTGCTCGATCAAGGACATCAATACCTAGCCCAAACATATTTTTCATTTTTTTTTATAATCTACTATTTTCCACATGTGCACAACTAAGAAATTGATTTTCGGTAAAATATCTATGTTTAATTAAACTAAAATAATACATAATAAAGCCAAAATATATTAAAATTATATTCGATGGATAGCTTGTTCTGAGGACTACCATCATCCAGTTGGCTCTCTAAAGTTTCCTCCATTTTCGTCCTCAACCTGACTTTTGAAAGGAAATTTTTTGTAGAAATTTGGTAAGAGATGGGGAGAAGGGGGGAAAAGGGGGCTTTTAGCGAACCCCCCTTCACTAGAAGGGCGGGTTTTCTAGAATCCCCCTTCTATAAAACCCCTCTTCACTAGAAGGGGGAGCGGGGGTTTCTAGAATTCCCCTTCTAGCGAACCCCCTTTTAAATACAATTAAAAAAGAAAACCCATTAAAAGGGGGTTTGCTAGAATCTCCCCTTCTAGTGAACCCTTTAGGGTGTTGTAGCGAACCCCCACCCTTCTAGATAACCCCCTAAATTTTTTCCCTCTAAAAATGCTTTTTTCCTTCCTCAAACTAATTGTAAACCAATTTTGTTGGATCACCCACTACCAATATAGCTAGGACTAGCAACTATGGAAACCAAATTTCAGGTACTTGACCTTGAATTACCATATAAAGTACTCTTAGGGTGCCCCTAGATCCATGCATTACAAGTGGTGCCTTCAACCTTTCACCAATGCCTAAAGTTTTCTTATGAAGGAAAAGAGGTGACACTATATGCCGATCCTTAACCCTTCAACTTTTGTGCAAAATTAGAGGAGAAGTATAATAAAATCCAATGTGTACCCAACAATGAAATATCCTTTCATTCTTTCTCATATGTTGACCCATCCAGACTACCATCAACCTTAGTCAAGCCAACATCCAGTGAAAAACCAAAAATTGAAACCAAGGTTCAAGTACTTGAAAAGGGTAATGGAAATTATCACTTTAACCAAGAATTTTTCATTGGAATGCTTCAATCGATACCCAAGGTTTATGGAGGCCCGAAGGAGATAAAATATGTTCAAACAATACAAATTATTGCAAAACCATAATTTTCACCAAGTGGGTAGATATGAAGGATGAAGACGTTAGAAACCCTAGATCAGACATGCAAACCTAAACACCTTCCACAGAAGAGAAAATCAGAAAAAAGCAGAGCTTTGCATGAAATGTGCAAATTGATTATTCAAAATTAAGAAATTACAATAATAGAATTTCTTTATAAAAGTAATGTATGCAACCCTAATGTTGACCTAAAAAAATCTCAACTAAATAAAGCTTACTTATTAATTAAGTAAACTAATTATTACCTAAGAAAAACCTAAGTAAAGTTATGCAAGTGTAATTAAATATTAATTACACTAACACCCCCCATTAAGTGCAACTTAGGGAGACTAAAAAGAGCATGCACCTAACACTAAGATGAATGCAAGAAAGCATGGATGAGTCCCGGAAACAAGGCCTAATTAGGTACCCATGTACAAATGCAATAATGAGGTAGAGAAGGAAAATCCAGTGGGACAACCCCCCCTACAATGAGATGACTGCTGCAAAGAAGCACTGGAAGAACTTTGTAGAGTAACACTAGAACCGAAATATGGAAAACAAGGAAAGATACTTTTGTCTACTACTGAAACCAGATGAGAGTCACTGATTGACTCAAGGAATCATGATAAAAGCAACAACAGACCTGATGCCATAGAACACTCGAACACTCCAAACTGGAACAACCCTAGAATCCATAAAGCAACAGTAGATGATATGAATGATGACATAATCTGCAAGTCATGTATCTCAATGCCGATGTCAAAATAAGACTGAAACTCTTCCATGGGAAAAATTACCATAAAGACTCTGGAAGATTAACCGCAATTTTATTGGCCCTCAAATTGAGATGGATCCTATGCAGATCATTAACCATAGGATCTCAATCTAAAGTGTGAACCAAAATGAATCTGATATGTGTCAAGCTTAAACAAAAAAATGGCCAAAAGAAACTAAGAAACCAGATTACAACCCATTCGAGTTTTCATCAAAACACAATGAAGATTATTATGCAAGAAACCCCCCTGATGGAACTTTATATCAGTTCATTTATTACAATCCCCAATTACTACAAAAGGAGAGAATGCCTAAACATGCATAAATAGAAAATTAAAAAATACCTCAGATCTGTGTAGAGGACTGAACCAACTTTCCAATGCCAAAAGAATGGCAAAAAAAGGATCATCGAGTCAAAAGATATGCCCTCCGGAGTGAAAAACATAAGTTCTGAGTTCAAATACCTGCAAAATTAAATTCGAGAAAAATATGAAAAAACTACCAACACCACTAGATTGGTGTCAGAATTAGTTTTCCAACGGTATCTTGTTTATGAAAAAAGGACACCGTATGCAAAATTTACGCCCAATTTTGTGAAAGTGCTCCAATTTGGCCAATAAGGCCTCCAGGCAGCCTAGGGGGCTAAAAACAATTTGGTCCCTAGTCCTATGTGCAACCAGGGGCTGGCTGATAGGGGGCTGGGGCAGAGCCCCTGGGCACCCATGTGACCTATGCTAGGGCTAAGGAGCCAACCGGGGGTTGGGTGCATAGCGCCCCGTCCCCCATATGACTGCGATGGCTAGTGTTGGAGCCTGCGGGGGCTGGACCAGGGCCGACAGCTGGTAGGCAGAGCCAGGCTGGCGGTGGTGGCAGGATGGGGGAGCCACCAGTGGCGATGGCCATTGGGTGGCCACCCGATGGCTGCCTGGTGGCCGTTGGGTGGCCGCTCGGCGGCAGATCCCTTTTGAACTGCAGGCACCGGCGCGACTCCCTAAAAAAACACTTTTTTTAAAAAAAATTTCGTGCAAAAACTTGCTTCAAAATGCGTGCTGGGAAGGCTATAAAGCTTCCCAAGCAATTTGTTTTCCCTCCGAACCAACTTTGCCAAAATTGACGAAATGAAGGGTGATCTTAGGGTTTTGGGGTGCTGCAAACACAATCGCGGTGTCCATTTTGCTCCAGGATGCACCAAAAAAATGCTCAAGGTCAAATCCCTCGAGGAACTCTGAACATGCTCTGCAATTGAATTTCTCCAAAATCTGAGAAGTGGCTGGATGTCATGGCTCTGGTACCATGTTAGAAACCCTAGATCAGACATGCAAACCTAAACACCTTCCACAGAAGAGAAAATCAGAAAAAAGCAGAGCTTTGCATGAAATGTGCAAATTGATTATTCAGAATTAAGAAATTAAAATAAGAGAATTGCTTTATAAAAGCAATGTATACAACCCTAATGTTGACCTAAAAACAGCTCAACTAAATAAAGCTTACTTATTAATTAAGTTAACTAATTATTACCTAAGAAAAACCTAAGTAAAGTTATGCAAGTGTAATTAAATATTAATTACACTAACAAAAGATATATTCAAAGAAGAATTGTCATCTATTATCTACAAAGAGGACCAAAATCCATTCAAATCAATCCTAGCAGCAAAGGCTACTGGCTAGCCAAACAAATGGGATGTACTGGAACAAGTGGCCTTGGGCTACATAAATAAGGTAGGTGGGAGCCCATCATAGTATAACAAAGAAAGAAAAATATGGGACTAGGTTATGATTCAAAAGACGTGGTTACTCCAAAAATCAGACATACCTCTTTTAAGAAATGAGGAAATTCTACTAGTGTTAAGTAAGATATTGGATATCTACCACATTATGGACAACGATTTACCAGTCAAAGACTTATTTGAAAACATTAGGATTGATAGGTTCCCTCTCTAATCCATCAAAACTATTCCCAATATCTATTATTATTCTGGAATAGACTATATCAAGTATGAATGGGATTTTTCTTCCTTTATCATTGGATATGGTTCCATGTTTCTATTGATGATGACCTATATACCCAATGGGAAAATGATGCCAAAGCCATATTAACCATCTTAACAAGCTCTATAATATTTATGGATGATGATGATAGCCTACCCCTCTACTACCCACAATTGATAGATTGGGACCAACAACAACATACACCTATTCTGGATCAATTTCAGAATGATGAAGAAATCAAAAAATTCATGGGACTTCGAATAGGCATACTAGTAGGAGATCGCAAAATAGGGTTCATCATGTAACTCAAACAATATGTGTACTTTGGTGGGGAGTTTATATCTTCTAATCCCAAAAGTGAAAAAGATAATATAAAAAATAGAAATACAATCCCTTAGAGAAAAGCACAGGTTGGCTCTATCAAATCAAAAAAATAAGAAAATAAAGGATGAATCTAAAGGTGAAAACCTCTCTGAGGCACCCAAGGATGGAGGGTTCAATCTCCCCATATCTGAATATCAAGAAAGATCAACACTCCTAGTGGAATAAGTAGAATCTATAAATTTTGGTACAATAGAGAACCCAAAGATCACATACCATGAAGTTTCACTTGATCCCGAAGAGAAAACAAACTTCACAACATTCATCAACAAAAGAATGAGCAAATTATCCTGGACCTATGCTAACATGCTTTGAGTAGATCTAGCATTGGTTGTACATCATTTGGTCATAGTCCCTAGACAAAAACCTATCAAGAAGAAACCAAGGAAAATTCATCCTCAAATAGCACTATTGGTAAAGGTAGATCTAGAAAATTTACTAGATGTAGGTTTCATTATACCTATCAATTATTCAAAATGGATATCAAATCTAGTACGAGTTTCAAAGCCCACTAGGGGCATAAGGATCTACATACACTTTCAAGATGTGAAAAAAGCTTTCCCAAAGGATGACTTCCCACTTCCAAGTATTGACATGATAATGGATCTAACAATAGGGCATGAGATTCTATCATTAATTGATGGTTTCTCTGGATATAATCAAATAAAAATATCCCATGATGATCAACACAAAATTACATTTACTTGCACCTAGGGAACCTTCTGCTATAATGTGATTTCATTTTGTTCAAAGAACATAGGAGGAACATATCAAAGATAAATGATGACCATCTCCAATGATATGCTACATAAAATCATGGAATACTATGTGGATGATATGCTAGAAAAGTCCATCAAAAGGGAAGATCACTTGGACAATCTTGCAAAGGTGTTTTATAGGCTAGAATAATATAGCCTGAGACTCAACCCAAAAAAATGTATGTTTGAAGTAACATCTGGAAACCTACTAGGGTATGTACTGTCAAGAAGGGGCATTGAAGTGGATCCTGTGAAAGTAAAAGAAATACAAGAGATTCCTCCACCAAAGATGTTAAAGAAATTGAGAAGTTTACTTGGAAACCTCCAATTTATTGAGTGATTTATCACAAAATTGGCAGACAAATGTCACCCTTTCACTCATCTCCTACACAAGGACATCAAATTCAAGTAGGATGGGAGATGTGACCAAGCGTTATAGAAAGTTAAGGAGTTCCTACTCAATCCTTCAGTATTCAGGATGCCTATTCCAGACAAAGAAATGATACTTTATGTGTCTACCACACAAGCAACGTTGGGAGCTCTTCTAGCCCAACTAGATGATAATAAAAAAGAAAGATTTTTCTACTACATCATTTGAACACTAGTGGGCTACGATTTGAATTACTCACCCATAGAAAGAGTGTGTCTCTTAGTCATATTTGTGACACAAAATATGAGACACTATATCTTAAATAGAAAAGTAAAGCTGATTTCCAAGGTATACCCACTAAAATACCTACTAGAAAACGCAACATTAACAGGAATAATTGCTAAATGGGTAATGGTTTTGAGTGAGCTTGACATAGAGTATGTGGATAAAAGAGCCATCAAGGGAAAAATAATAGACCAACTAGAAGAGGCACCAATGGAGGATCATAAGTCTCTCACAATAGACTTCCTAGATGAGAGTATATTGTTGACAGAACAGACAGGCCATTGGACCTTGTATTTTGATGTGTCCCAAACTCAACATGGCTTTGGAGCAGGTATCCTATTCCTCACACCACATCGAGATAGTATACCCAAGGCATATAAAATTTATTTCCCATGCACAAACAATATCTTAGAGTATGAAGCTCTTATCACGGGGCTCAAGATGACTATTGAATGGAGGATAAAGGAATTATAGGTCTTTAGAGATTCTCAACTGGTGATCAAACAAGTAAACAATGAGTGCCAAAAAAGAGACAACAAGTTGATTCCATATAAAAGGATGGTGGATAGCTTCAAGGAATATTTTTTCACAATAATGTTTGAGAAAATTCCTCAGATCAACAACAGAGAAACCAATGCCATGGAAATAATAGTATCGCTTCTTGATATCACACAAAACGTTCCCAAGTATGAGTTCATTGTAGAGTAGCTACTTGTACCAAAATTCGACATCCTAGAATCAAAAATAGTGTGTATTATTGTTGGCCCTCACTCTCCATGGTACCAAGACACATTTGATTACATCCAACATGGTATCATGGCACTTGGTATAAAAAACACCAAAAAGAAGACCTTCACTCGTAGGACTTCCTGATTTACGATCCTAGGAGATACTTTCTATCATCATAGTCTAGATGGTATGATAATCTGATGCGTTAACATCTAGAAGAAGTGAAAATGACCTTACAAGAGGTACATAAAGGTGTTTATTAGTACCACTCCAGCACACTTAACCTAATCCAAAAGTTTTTGAGAATAGGGTACTATTGGCCCTCCATGGAATAAGATTGTATTTAGTATTATAAAAAGTGTCATCGATGTTAGCAGCATAGTGACCTCGTTCATGAACCAACACAAGAGTTGAGACCCATTACAATACCATGGCCTTTTCCATAATGGAGATTAGACTTGGTAGGTAAGATTTCTCTTGCTTCCTCTAATAAAAATACATTTATTATAACTATAATAGGGTATTTCACCAAATGGATAGAAGGAATTCCATTGACCTACATCACCGAAAAATAGATATCAAAATTCATTGTGAATTATCCGATTTGTAGGTATAGAATTCCCTAAACTATCATAATAGACAATGCACCCCATTCAAGAATCAATCCATCCAAGAGATTTGTTCCAAATTCTCTATCTAGCATAGATTCTCCACACCCTACAACCCCCAATGAAATGGTCAAGCTAAAGCATCTAACAAAACCATATTGAAAATACTAAAGGAGATTGTTAATGAAGTTGGACCTGATTGGAATTCGCAATTAAACCTAGCTCTATGGTATTATCGAACCAGCATCCAAACACCTAAAAGTGCCACACCATTATCCTTGGTCTATGGATTGAAAGTTGTCTTACCTATTGAGGTCAAAATACCCTCATTAAGAATCTCACTAAAAGGCATGATAAGCAATGATCAGTACTGTGTATCCTGATTAAATGAGTTAGAAATCTTAGATGAAAGATATTTGAGTGTGTTAAACCATCTTTATGTTTATGTAAATAATCTCAATAATCTCAAGGACATAAAATTTCATATTGGTGACTTGGTACTCAAAGAGAATAAGAAAGTACAACTAAACCAAGATGGAAAAGGAAAATTTGAACCTAATTAGTTAGGCCCATTCATCATCACAACAAGCTACAACTCTGGAGCTTATTAATTGGTTACTCCTGAAGGAGAACCCTTAGTTGAACCATTGAACAAAAACCACCTCAAGAAGTTATATACATGAAACACATCAAAATACCCTAGGAAAAAGGGTAAACATCCAAAAAAGTCAAAAAGATAAAAAAGAAAAAAAATAAAAGAGCAAGAAAATAGTAAAGAGAAATAAAACATTATTTAAGTGAACCACTTTGTGGTGCTTCTAGAATAGGTGCCATAGTGAAAACCTAGAAAATAGGAACTATGTTTGAATAAGACTCATATCATTATCTATCGGTAATATCCACAAAATCCACCCATTCATCTCATAATAAAACATGTGTGCAACCATGGCTTGGTACAGATTTCAGAAATTAGTCTTGTCTCAAACTAGGGGAAAATTCTCGAAGCTAGTCATAGATTAGATCTTTATGCGTCCTATCATGGTCAAAAACAACAAAATCAAAAACATCTGAAAACCAAAAAAATTAAAACAACAACTTTGGATTATTCCTTCACTCAAAATTCTAAGATATCAACATTTGCTTGAACCTCACAACTAGTTCAAGTAGATTTCCCACAACATATCCTCTAGAAACAAAAGTGGAATATCAATCCAAGTTATCAATGTTGTTTAAATCCAAAAAATATGTTATGCTTTGAGTCAACCGGTCGAACTACGTGGTCTCTACGTGTACAACATAGGAAAGGATTAACAACCCCCAAGGCCTTAGGTCAGTCCCCTTAGGTGTCTATCATTCCTTATTTCAACTTAGTGAAAATTCAAAATCCACAAAACATTCAAAAAAGAGAAAAGATAAAAAACATGTTCACAACAAACCAAGTGAACTACGAGCCTCTGCATATACAACGTAGGAAAGACTTATCTTTTATGAGCCCCTAAGGCCCTAGGTTAGTACCCTAAAATAAAAAATTAGCATCATAAAAATTCAAAAAAATCAAAAAGTCCTAACTCCATCATCATAATCCTCAATAAACCTTTCACCCATAATAAACAAATCATCACATTCACCCTTTGACAAAATAAAAAAACAAATAGAGTAAACATCAAAAGCTAGAAATTTTAGGCAAATAATCACAAAGCTTTGATTATGAATAGACTAAAATGAAGCCGATGTATTAATTGTCGATCTTTTGACAAATTTACCAACAAAATCCTAAGGTATTCCTTAGCAGATTCGTTCCTACAATAGACATGATCAACACTAGATAATAGCCCCACCCCAAACAGATATGGAAAGTGATACTTCAACTATTTTTTATCTTTTTATATTCTTATCTTTGTGATTTATTTTATTGACTCATTCTGAGGATCTCTCGAGGATTTCCATAAGGATTTAGAGAAGAAGGAATGGGGGAAATTGAGCATCATTTCGGTTTTCTATTTGTAAGATGTTTTTGTGATACTAAAACTAATCATAATCAGGAGTAGTACTAGGATCAGCTGAACCCACTAGCCAACCCCATCCAACTAGGGCAAGAGCTCTAAATGTAGCAATAATATCACTTATATCGGCCTATAAACCCCAAACATGGACCTCTTTGGTGGTCCAACAAAACCAAGCCTCATAGGTATCTGGAAAGTGACCCTGTCTCTCTCCAAATTTCCTACAAACCATGTCAAGAAGATATCTCTCTAAAAGAGTGTGTGTGACCAATTAACCATCTAGTTTGTTTGTAGTACAACAACTGCTCTTTATCGTTAGCCCATGCCTCACAATCCATATACAGTCTCCATACAAAACCTTGCATATCATCTTATACACAACATCGGTAGGGAAGCTGTCTAGGCAATGCATGGTGCAAAAAATCTCCATAGCGATAAGAATATGGATCCCCAATAGTACAATCCAAAATACCATTAGGCTATGTAACTGATTTCTTCTCCCAAGCCCATACATAAAGAAGAGAGACACTAGGATAAATAGATTTCCCACCATGATATGCAACCTCATTCATATCTCTATACAGGTGAGTAAGGAGACATGGACCCCATGTGTATCTGGTGCCATGCTCTAACATCTAATCTATGGATATACCCCATGCCATAGGAAACTATTGGCCACACCTATTGGGGACAACAAGCCTTGAAACCAAACCACAAAGAACAAGTGAAACGGGATCAACACTACCAACAAAATATGATAAATCTTTCTCTAACTTCCAAACATTCCTACGTATCACACTGAGAGAATGATGCATGGCACAGGTACCCCATCAAATAGAGTATGTAACGAGCTTTCCATGGATGGGTATGCGAAGAATCCTCCAAACATCCTCAAGAGTGATGGTAGTCTCCCCAATAGGTAAATAAAATGAAAAGATCTCTGAGTACCACCTCTTCGTGAGCGTAGTCATTATTTTACTATGAAATATGATGGTGGGAATATAGAAAATATGTTGCAACCTGACAACATCTAAAACAACTCGCTCTAAAATATCAAAATCAGCAATCAAATCAAACAAATCATGTGAACGTCCCTCCCTTGACTAGAGTGGATTAAGAACCACTTGCAACAATTCAACCCATGATGTTAAGGATTCACTTTGAAAATGCAAATGAACCTAAAAATGATGACTAAGTTGACTTAAGGTTACAAAAAGTTAAAAGTGAAAGTTTTCTGTCAAAAGCGAGAAACTTTTTATCAAAATCAATGAACACAAGAAAAAGCGATGAACATAATAAAAAGCAATGAAATTATTGTCAAAAGAAATGAAAATTTGCAAAAGCGCAATTTTTTTGTAAAGGCACAAAATTACAACAAGAGCGAGGTGATCCCACAATAGTGGTTTACACTTTTTGGCCGAACTTGACATTGAACTAATTTTTTTAAAATAAATCTTCACTTGCGGGCCTATAGCTACTAAACCATGAGGAATTTGAAGGTGATGCAAACTATTGATTTGTGAGATTTTATCTCTAAATTCTAAATATATATTATTTTAAATTTTTGGAATCAGATTGCTTTTCTTTTTCCATCTCCTTCAAAAACTAGTTTTTAATATTAAACAACATTTTTAAAGAGTAATGTTCACTGTGAAAATTATTTCATGAACCGCTAGCTTTCACAGCTATCTTTCCTTCATGGCTTTGCCTTACCCTTTACCGCTCTTAGCCTTTTAGCGCTTGCCACGTGGCCACCAAACGAAGATTCCTACTATTCCGTATCAATTTTATTTTGTCGAGTTTCGTGTGCATGACGTGTGGCTTTCTTTGGCCGTTTTCTGAGCTGGCCCCACTTTGTAGTTATCTTCGCTCGATGTAGCCCATGTGGCTTCCTGTTGGAGCTTTTCTCTGGGACGCCGCTCATTCTTTTGCTAGGCTCCGTTTGCTTGATGCGTGGTGTATTTTTATGTGCTGATTTTCTGGGAGTTGCTTCCTACGCCATTTTTTTTGGCTTGCTACCATGTTTTCTTCTTTAGTGCCGCGTGTTCATTTCTGCAACTGCATGGCCTTCTATTCTCTACAACGGCTTTGCTAGCACACTGCTAAGCAATCTTTCTAACTAGTGGCGGCTCAAGAAGATCTAGGGTGTCAATATTTGATCAAGGCATCTTTATCTGTGGTTTTCAGGCAGTGGGCTAGCCTATATAAATGATCTTGCTTCTCTTTTATTAGTTTGTTGTTGTTAGATAGAAAAATCTTTCGAGCATTGGGAAATAGCCTTTGTAATATTTTGTTGAACTTGAAATCTCTAGACTATGCCAATCAATTCGGCCTTTCCTGTTATTCATGTTTTTGATAAGATGGTTAGACTATGCGTTTATTTTCCTATGATATATGAATGCCTGTTCTTCAGCTTTTGTAATCTTCTATAGCTTAATCAATACATATCATTTTTTTGACTCCTTTGTGTTGGCTGAAGTTATAGTAGATTATGCTATGCAACTAGAAGGTGTTCTTATGTTTTAAAGTGATTTTGAGAAAATTTACTTAATAAACAACATTTAATGGTTCGAGCCTTTGCATCCAGCACTGTTCTCACGTAATTACATTCATGATTTGGTGCATCACCTTTAGTCTAGATTTAAATTTTTTAGTTATCTTCCTAACCCTTTACCTCCCCCACTAAAATGAAGAGCTGAATTTGACTAAACCCTAGAGGTCACTTAGCTAGCACACTATGTCCCCCAATAGCTAAGTTTCCCATGAGACTGCTACCACCTACAAAATCTTGTATCAACAGTTTTTTTTTGGCACACCCGGTGGGATGTCAACTAGCACGTTTTCTTGATATATAACTTTGTATGAACTATAGGCCTGTAACTAGGTCACAACCTACAAGATTCCCTAACCTACTCATACCAACATTAGTTTTTGTTAGCTTAGTCCGTCCGCAAGGTAGTCTTTCCTCTCTCCCTTCTCCTCCTTCTCCTGCACCTATGGCTGCTAGAAATTATGTAGCCTGGGATGTTGGTGGTCCTTTGGTAGTGCCGGTACCTCCCACAAAATGGGCTCCCATTCCATCCTCTTCTTTAAAAGTTATTCCTAAGTTTTCTGGAGATGAATCAAATAATCTGATGGAGCACTTGCAAGATGCAGCAGACGTATGTCTGGTGCATGGAGTTTCTAATGAAAATGTGGCTCTGAGATTACTCATCACCTTGTTCCGAGGAAAGGCTTTGAACTAGTATAGAAATCTTCCATCCAACACAATTGCTACTTGGGACCATCTCGGAACCCCATTCTATGAGCGTTTTTCAAATGCTAGCGATAGGGCATCGCTATATCATCAGCTAGCTAGCATAAAGTGAACTCCTCATGAGGCTCTAGCTAATTTCAATGCTCGATTTCATTTAACTTGGTAGAGTCCCCGTTGGTATTCAGTCACCTCCTAATTTGGCGTTAATGTTTTACTTGAAGTCAATTAATGTCTATATTTCCATGATGCTACAAGCTCTTGGTGGAGAGACTCTGCCTGATGCTTTTGCTGTCACTGCGGAGAAAAACATGATTGTTGTTGGAAAGTTGGCATCAAGACCCATCCTACCATTGTTCCTAGAATTCAACCCCACAGAGGCTGAAGTAGCTTCGACTAGTGGTCCTGTAACTCCTCCCCAGTCTATGTACGTGTACTTGGGAATGGCTTTGAGTGTAGCTCCTGTGCCTAACCCCCTAACAGTTGAGATGAATGAGATGAGAGAGCAGATGTAGACTATGACAAATGAATTGACAACTTTGAAGTGGCCGCAATATAGCTATCAGAAGTTAGCTTACCAAAATTATCAAGGCAGAAAAGCTCCTTACCAGTCAAATCCGTGGCAAGATAGATCACATGACAATGCTCAAACTCAGCCAAATAACAAAATTGTTCCAGTGACCCTGCCGATGCAGACCGTCCATCCTAGTTCAAATAAAGATCTTGTTGTAGGACAAAATAACCTAGATAAAGACACTAATTCATGGTGTTTTCCTTGTAATGATGCATACATGCCCCAAAATTTTCCATAGGGAAATTTTCAATAGAAGATAGCAGAGCAACATAGCCAAAGCAGTGCGCCTAATCCCAGAAACTAGTCTTATGCCTCTTAGTAGATGGATAATGCAGTCCTTGCTACTTAAATTCAAGGAATGTCCATAGAGTAGGAGTCAAACATAGTTCTAGATCAAGCGCTCTTTTCATGGATGGAAGGAGAAGAATCAACATTTTCGAATGACATTCCTGTGACTCAAGTGCCTCGAGTGAAATCTGACTACAACATGTTTTCAAAGCGTAGAATCATCGAAGAATTCACATCTCTGCCAACCAATGCTCCATCTTAGTTGACACCCAGTCCATCAGTAGGCCCATCATCAGTCCCACGACAATCTAAGGCAGCTACTCCCAGCTCTTTGAATCCACTTCCTCCAAAGGCAAAGGATCCTACAATCACCCCGGCTATTGCCAAATAGTCGTATATACCAGTTGCGAAGCCTATGCCAACTGTGAGACCTAAGGAGAAAATGATTGTGACTCATCAGTCATGAACACAATTCAATGTGGTGGAACAACTAAAGAAGTCCTCTACCAATGTTTCTTTGTGGGATATCTTGGTTGTTCCGGAGAGAAAGGTGTTATTACATAAAGCATTGTTAGGAGAGGAAGATGGGAAGATGTTAGGGCAGCCCACTGAATAAAATATATCCAAGACGGACTTGAATAAAGTATTAAAAAATCAATTAGAAAAAAATCTCAAAGCCAGAAAAGAGAGTAAGCCTAAACCTAGGCCTTTCTTTCTAATGCTTATCACTGGCGACAAGTTATTGCATAATTGTATGATCGAATCTAGTGCTAGCACCACTGTCATACCTAAGCAAGTAGTTGATGCTTTAGGGTTGAAATATGAACCTCTTAACAAGGGAGTCATGTAGCTAGAAGGAAATAGGGTTGATACCATCAGGGTAATCAAAGGATTACCTATGACATTGTTTGCATGCCCCAGTATCATTGTGAATCAAGATACCATACTCATTGATGTCCCTCTTTTGTTCGGGATATGTTTGTCCCAAGAGTTCACAACAAATGTTGGAGGATTTCTAGCATTAGACTTGTCACATCTGATTTTGAGAACCAAACATGGAGCTAAGATGAAACTATTGTCAGAAACTTTGCATTTTGATGTTGCTGATAAGGCCCTAGTCAACTTTGAAGCGGCACATACTTTGATTACCCAGGAAGAAAGGTTCAATGTTGAATTTCTAGAGGAAGAAGATGCAACTAGCTCCGAGATGGAAAATGAAGAAGCTTTGTTGAATGAGTTTATAGAAATGGACCCTTTTGGAAATTATCATGCAACTGGACTTGAGACCTATGTCATACATGAGGAAGGACAGATTATGCCTAGAGTTACTAAGGAATCCAAAGGCGAAACATCCTTGGAGTTGTGGAATTTGCACTTTTATGGAGCAAGATCTAGAATAGGAGTTGGGGCAGGAACATGATTGACATCTTCATCCGAGGAAAAGACCTTGAGGTCTTATCGCTTCCAGTTCATATGCTCAAACAATGAAGTTGAATATGAAGGTCTTGTCCATGGTTTGAGTCTTGTAGAACATATTGGTGTGAAGCAATTAAGGGTGTTCGGAGATTTGGAATTGGTGGTCAACCAAATCCAAGGGATTTCTATTGCAAAGAATGTCTGGATGCGATCATACCAGCATAGGGTCTGGGATCTTATTGAAATCTTTGAAGATTTTAATATTTAGGCTATACCGAGGGAGAAGAACTCCGAAGCTAACCAGATGGCCACTGTCAGGGCTGAATTTGAGCTAGCCTCCCAGTTGTTAAAAAATAAACATGCAATGAGAGTGATTGTACAACCTTTTGTTTTGAATAATGATCAAGACTGGAAAGTGTTCGATAGTGACACTCATATTTCCTCATTTCTCCAATTATCTAGGGAATTCGCTGACCAAATGCAACCAAATATCATTGAAGCCTACAGAGATCAAGTAATCTAGTTGAAATCCAATAAGCTTCCAAGAGTCCTAGTCACTGTGGAGAGTCTTTTCAATTTTGATGATGCAAGGAGGGATAAAAGGAAGTTGGTAGCTAACAAAGGTGATTATACCGATTTGCATATCGGAGAGGAAAAAAAGCTCAAGGTTGGTAAAGAAGTATCTCAAAAGAATAAAGACAAGCTAAAACACTTCTACAAGGAATATCCAAGCGTAGTAGCTTGGTCATATGATGATCTTAAGGGATCTGATCCTAGGATTATCCAGCATACAATTGAGCTTTTGAAAGGAGTGAATCTGTTTTGCCAAAGGCAGAGGCCCATGAACCCAAAAATTGAATCACTCATGTCACAAGAGTTGAACAAACTGATTGCATCCTAGATAGTGTTCCCAATCAAGCATAGCACTTGGGTGTCTAACCTAGTGCTAGTCCAAAAGAAGAATGGTGACATACAACTATGTGTAGACTTCTGAGACTTAAATAGGGCATCCCTGAAGGATAATTACCCCTCGCCTTCTATGGAGGTAATTCTACAAACTGTATCTGGTTCTGATATGTTTTCTATGTTGGATGGATTTTCGGGCTATAATAAGATTCATGTAAAGGAAGAAGACCAACACAGAATAGCGTTCACCACAAAGTGGGGAATATATGCATATGCTAAGATTCTCATTGGACTCTCAAATGTTGGAGCCACCTTTCAAAGAGTTATGGATATTTCCTTTAAATATTTAATACATATAATTATACTTATCTATCTGGATGACTTGATAGTATTTTCCAAATCCGCCAATGATCACTTTGATTATTTAGAGCTTGTCTTCCAGAAGTGCCAGGAATTCAGGATTTCTCTAAACCCAAAGAAATATGTTTTCGAAGTTCCACAGGGGAAGCTATTGGGATATGTTGTCTCAAAGGAGGGCATTTCCATCGATCCAGAAAGAGTTGATGTGATCTAGGATCTTCCTCTACCTATAAACAAGAAAGGAGTACAATCTTTTTTTGGTAAGGTCAATTTCATTAGCCATTTCATTGCAGAATTTGCAGGGATCATTCAGCTAATTACCCTGATTCTTAAAAAGGATTAGACTTTCAAGTGGACAGTGGAAGCCAGGAAGGCTTTTGAGCTTATAAAAGAAGTTATTTCTTCAGCCCCTCTATTGATGAACTCGGACCTGTCAAAAGACATTATCATGTATTTTTTGGTGGTGGAAATAGTATTGCCACTGTGCTTATGCAGAAGGATGGTGAGGATAGAAAGGAATATCCTATTGCTTTATATGCGTGCACCTTAAAGGAATACGACGTAAGATATAATTTTGTAGAAAAGAAGGCCTTTGCCATTGTGAAATGATTAACAAGTTCTAACATCTGATATCATACAATAAGTTGATTGTTTGTGTATCGCATCCTAGTGTGCGGGAATATATTATGGAAGGAGAAATCACTAAGGAAAGAGCTAACTGAATTACCAAGATTTTGGAGTATGATATTGAGATTAGGCCTGTCAAGACTATCAAGGGAAAAGGATTTTGTGAGTACCTCACCAAAAAAAATAAACCAGTGACAGAGCTTGAAGCCTCATAACCTATGTTACTGAATGAAGAAAGCTCTAAGGGCGATTGGATGGAAGATAGGATAAACTTCATGTAAACAAGAAGCTATCCGACCAATCTCCCTTCCTTTAAGAGACGGTTCTATTGGTTGCAAAATAACGGTTATGTTCTCTTAGAAGGAATACTTTTCAAAATAAATTTTAATGGCATCCTGCTAAGGTGTGTGAATGAAGAACAAGCCAAAAGAATATTGGATCAATACCACAACGACCCAGCTAGAGGGAATTTTTTTGCAAGAACTAATGCAATTAAAGTTATATGTGTTGGTTACTTTTGGCCAACACTATTCAATAATTCATTTTCATTATTAAGGTCTTGTAGCAAGTGTTAATTTTATGTCAGAAAGAGGAATAATGTTGCTATGCTGCTAAGACCCATAGTAGTAGAGGAACCTTTTGCTCAATGGGGTCTTGAATTCATTGGTATGATTAACCCTTTCTCATCAGCTAGACATGGGTGGATATTCACTACAACTGACTACTTCACCACATGGGCAGAGGCTGTGCCACTAAAAAATGCAACAAAAATAGAAATTGTTAATTTTTTTGAGGAGCTGGTTGCCAGATTTGGCCCGCCTAAAACAATAATTTCGGATAATGCTATGGCTTTTCTCAGCTCTAATATGAGCCAATTTGCATTGAAATATGGGGTTTTAATGAAAACCTCTCCTAATTATTACCCTCAAGGGAATGGCCTTGTGGAATCCACAAATAAAAACCTCATCAGGTTAATCAAGAGGATAGGCTCGGAACACCAGAGAGAATGGCATAAAAACCTCCGAACAACGCTATGGGTAGACCGTATCATGCCCAAGAAAATATTAAAGACATCTCCTTATGAGATGATGTACAAGAAAGAGGCATTTCTGCCTATTGCCATGGAGATCCCAGCTCTCCAACTACTCAAATCTCTGGAAATTGAATAGAATGGAGCAATGGAGGTACGATTTTTTGAGTTACTCGAGGTACAGGAGAAAAGAGAGCATGCTCTCGAGGCCATGAACAACTACCAGTAGGTGGTAAAAAGGTGGTTTGACAAAAGGACATCCGACCAAGAGCTAAAATGTGGGGACTTGGTGCTCAAGCTCAATGAGCATGGGGTGAAGCCCGACCAACACGGAAAGTTCGATAGTCTCTAGGAGGGGCCTTTCAAAATTGTTCAATGCAAATAGTTTAATTCTTTTGAGTTAGAAGACATGGAAGGTAATTCTTTGGGTATTCAAGTTAATGGAATACATCTAAAGAAGTTTAATTAGTTATGCTCATATAGTGGGTTTGTGAATTGTAAATATGTAATTATTTTTCCTGTTTTAAGTTTTTGGGTTTTCTTAGTTCCTTTTGAAAAGAAATAACAATATTGCAAAAAATTAAGATACATTGTAAATGAGCCAAGATATAAAAACCATTAGTATTATGTTATTTCTAGAACATTTACATTACACATGATAGAGGATAGTGGCCTTGTATCAAAATATATACATACATCCGCTAAAGGGCGGAAGGCCAGCAAAAAGGAAAAGGGGGCAACATTGGGGTTATTTTTCTTCTCAGTTATCAAGTAGAAGAGGGTCCAGTACCAATAGCATCCGGTGGTGTAGGGTAAGGGAACACCATCCTCTCGAAGTCCTCTTACTCCTGCATGTTCTGGAAGGGTTCAACGTGATGAATCCACATGAGGAAGTAGCAGCCGACACAAACCTTGGAGTGATGCTCTTCATGCGTTTCAAGCTCAAAGCCAAATAGAAAGGGCCTGGTTGGCACATGTCCTCCATGCAGTAGTAGTCAATGTAGGTTGTGAACATAAGGGACCCCACGATCAAATATGATGGCCCA
Organism: Sequoiadendron giganteum; assembly: GCA_007115665.2. Lineage (NCBI taxonomy): Eukaryota > Viridiplantae > Streptophyta > Pinopsida > Cupressales > Cupressaceae > Sequoiadendron > Sequoiadendron giganteum. Next base: position 169,922,244 of record CM021108.1, on the reverse strand, counting down.
CACTACTTGCTCCAGACCTCCAAGGTAATGCCAAGGGAACACCAGCTTGGTCAGCTTCAAAATTTTGCGTTTAGAGACACTGATGTCCAAGAGCGAAGTGATGAAGTGGGAGCAGATGCTAGTGTTTACCCTATATTGGTTCTCGTATTCCACACAGTCTTTAGCGAGGACCCATTTGATCACCTTCACATATAATAGGTTTTTTATACCTATCATATGCTTAAGGTGCCTACACCTAATCTTCCCTAAAAATGTGGCCTGGGTCTTTTTACAGACTAATCTAATAGGCATCTCCATTATTGCTTGCTACTCTAACTTGAAGAATGAAAATTTGAAGATTAACTAGGGCCTACTAATAGAAATTTTGAAGTTAATTGTGATTAGCAAGGTTGCTATGGTCCCTATTTATAGATTGGTTAGGGCATGCTCGATGATGCAAGCTATGATTACGTCAAAAGAAAATGGTGCTATCAAGCCTTGATATTCAGTGGCATGACATGTGAAGTGATGGGAATGATCAGGTATAGTTGCAACTTGCTTCTTTCAAGTTGCTAAATTAAAAGAAAATAGGCTAGTTGTCTACATAAGAAGCTGTCATCCCAAAAGAATCAAGGAAAATCTTTTGGTAAAGCCATTGGGTGATGTGCCCGAGTACAATCAAGAAATTAGTAAATGCAAAGGAGCTTGCAAAAGATATGGCAAGGTTGTCTTGGTCCGTTCTCCAAGGAAAAAATCAAGCACCACCTCATGCGATGTTGTGTCTCTTAAATATGAAGAGTAATTTGGAAAGTTGGCGATCTCTTTACATGAACGAAAAGCTGGTGATGGATGTGGAAACTAAATGTGAAAGGTTGGCATGTACACTTGCTAAGCCATTTTTCATGAAAACCAAAAAGCAGGTTAGACATGCGTAAAGCATTTATTGTTAGAATTTATCGAAAGATAAAAAGGGATGAAATTGTAGGAAGTTCAACATAGGCAGTGGTCCCTGAGAGCATTAATGAGTGAAGATTGATGACACCCTGTGTGGATATCTATAGCCAAGAGTCTTACGCTACTCAAAGAATCCCAACAAAGCCATCCTGACCCTTTACTAGTCAAGTGGACCAGAAGACACTTGGCACGATTTCTCCTAGAAACCAAGTTCTAGTATCGAAGGATTGGGATAATGTTTCGGATCCTGAGTTATCTCAGAATCCAAAGAGCCTTAGGGAAGCCGCATGTGAGAAGATAAAGAAATTATTGGACCCTTTCTACAAAAATTTATGGGGTTGTGGGATTCCTCAGTACATAGTTCCTCTGGTGCATTATTGCCTAGAAATTGTGGTAGCATGCGCGACAAACTTTGACCCTTAAACTGGAGTAAGAAGTGGCCCTTATTTGAGGGTAGTCATCAACCCCCAAGCCCTTTAGGATATGCTATGTGTCCCATTCTCCTTGACCCAAAATGTTGAAGATTTTGACATGAACAAGATGCAGGACCATTGGAGAACTTTTCGGATGGCAAAGTAGTTTTACCACACTTAGATTGCTTAGCTGACAGATGTCTCAAAGCCTCCTAAATTCCCAATTGCTCTGGGGGCTTCAAAATCAGGGTCTTCTTCCATCTGTTCTATGTTGGGGCTATTTTGTGGGCTAGATATAGACAAGGGAGTTTTCGAATTCCATATGAGTCTCAGCTTTATGGTGAGGAAGAACAACATACCTCCGCTTATGGAATTCACAAAGGTTATTGTTGATGGGATGATATAGTAGTTGCAAGACTTCTAGGTTGGTTCTAGATTTAGGTATTCTTCTTTTCTAGTCTACTTGATATTGCATCAGAATCTAGATTATTTCTAGCAATTTATGGCCCTCACCATTTTTAATGAGAATGGCTCAAGGAAGCCAGTTTCGACATGGACTCTCGTCCTGTCAAAAAATTTAGATTATTATGCATTTAAGGATTCGTTCTTAGCTTCAAATTTGTGGGCTTTAGATGGATCTGGGATGATCAACATGTCCATGCAATTGATGTCAAGACAAAAATCATGGTTAAAGGGCCTCTTGCCACCTTGTGATTGGTTCTTTGGCATGGAATTCACTATGCTCTGCATGCGAAGTTTTATCCGGGAACCCTTTCGGCTCCCATGCTTTCTTTCTGATAGAGTGCTAGCCCTTGAGGTGTTAAGGAAGCTATGTAATATTAAGAATTACTACTGGGGGAGAAGACATTTAACTTCCTATTTGGTGTTTCCGATCATGTTTGGTTTTGTATCATTGGTTAGGAAAAGGACCTCCAAGGTTAACACATCAGAGGTTTTTTACTCAAATTTGGGTCATCTTGGGCTGGTGGTTATCAATGACACCTGGCAATGCAACCCCAAAAATAATCTATCAGAGATTGGCATAAAAAATTCACACCAGCCTCGGCCCTTCTGGGACCCTTAGAGAAATGTTGAAGAGGGAAATTTAAAATTTTATGTATGCCTTGAATATTTTCCTACCAAAGAGGGGCGACCGTCGTGGTTGAACTTTTACCACTTTGTTGGCAAGCCCAACCCAAATCAGAAGATGAGCCCATACCTGTGCAGCCAATTGAATAAGCTCAGGTGGAAGCTTGAAATAATTTGAGACTTCTGGATATACAGGCAGGAGATAAAGACAACAAATGGAATTTATCAAGAGGTGGACTTGGATAAAAAATTATGACCTCTGGATTCACGAACATCTAGATAGTGAGAACTCCTCGAATCCTTCACTTTGGGAGCAATACTCTAAGAAGGGAAGAGCTGCGACGGAGCCCAGAGAAGAGGTAACCCATAACGCCCCTATTGCAGGAAAAGATCCAATGCATGAGGAAGATGTCAGTGGACAGCCTGCCCAGCAAGAGGATTCGCCAGACACACAAACATCGGAGCCTTTCAGCTCCTCTAAATCGACTAGGAAGAGGCCAAGGAGTACTGGCCATAAGAAGAAAGTTATTGTGAACCTTGAAGATTTTTTAGAGGAGAAGTAGTTGTATCATCTACAAATCTTTAGGAGCCTCAGGTATTATTTCCTCCCTCTTCTCTCTCTACTATGTCTCTAGTCTCCTCTTCATCTGCCCTAGCTTTTTCATTTGCACCAGATTTGTCTGTCGTTGGATATCCTGGGTAGTCCAGTCCTTTCCCTCCTAGTTTTCCATTTTCATCCTCTACTTTTCATTCCTTACCGAGAACGTAATACAACGCGAGTCCTAAGCTTATGAGCCAACAATTTTCATCCCTGAGGCTCGGCATATCAATTGATGCTTCCCCTGTGTTTTCCCCTGTCATGTTTTCATCATCCCTAAGTGGCCAGTATATCTCACCTTTTTCCCCAGCCATTATTACAAGGCCTAGCAAATCCACCAATGTGCTCAGCATGCTATCTTTCCCACTAGTAGTCCCTTGAGAGTTTCCTTTTGCTGGTGAGTTGGGTATCTCTTCCTAGGAATATATCTCACAGGTGGAGGAAAATAAGAGTGCCCTAGCCAACCAGATTCAAAATAGGAGAGAAAAGGATGCAGGTCGGTAGGAAGAACCTCTCTTACAAACTGTTTTCAATGAGAGTCAAAATTCGTTAATGTTTGCAAAGATCACCCCAAACATGATTTAACCGATAGGAGAAATGTTGTCGATTGACTACTCTGTCAACACCATTGGGTTGGACTTGCAGTAAGCTCGTCTGTGGGATAAGGTCGAGCTGATGGAGGAGACTCAGAATATAGTGACCACCAATTACCTCAAGCTCAATTGCTAAGCAAGGAAAAGAGAGGACAAATTATCGAAGCTAAAGGGAAAGGTTGACATCTGGGTAAACAAGTATAAAGCCCAAGAAAATGAGATAAATTGCCTACAAAAGGAGAGGAGTGCTTTTGAAAGAAAAATCAAGGAGCTTAAGGTTATGAGCACAAAGATTGTTCCGGTCTTAGAAAATGAGGTCGAGCAGAGCTGAGCGAATGAAGAAAAACTCGGTGATGACATACTATAGTTGAATGAAGGTATAGCTACAACAGAGCATAAGTGATGAAGTAAATGAGAGGAACGCCGGTTTAGAGTCAGAAATTAAGAAGAGAAAGTAGGACGAATTGGCCTTGGAAGAGAAGGAGAAAGAAATTTCCACTCTAAGAAATCAAGTGTCTGCATTGGACGAAAGCTTATCGAAGCTAAGGGCAGACCTGAGAAGCAGAGTAGCCGAGTTGGATCTTTTGAGAGCCCAACCTCCTGCACCATAGATGAGCTCATTGGAAATTTCCAATGAGTTATACATGTCATATTGGGATAAGGTCAAGGCATTATGCCTTATTTTGTAGCCCACCTTCAATTTTATGGCACAGGAAACCAGCCTATGTGGAACGGTTAGTGAAACAATCCAGCAAGTGTAGGAGATGACTTCTGATAAAGTTTCAGAGGCCACACTTTTGTTGGGAAAGTTGTATATGGATTCCGATGAGGCTCTGAATGACGTAGGTATAGAGGATCGAATGATGGTGGCCATGGGCATAAACATCCTCATTTCAATGCATGAGGCCGTCCAACACGTAGCAAAGTGTAGGGCCAGATTGAACCAAATTACCAGTGACATGCGGGAGAAAATCTCCTACTTAACTCAGAGAGGCCTCCTTTCACCCTTCATCGCAGATCAAGTGGTAGCAGGTGTTGAGCACATTTTTGCAATGATTGAAGAGAAGAATTAGGATCTTTCTATTTTCCAATCTTTTGATCAGTCTCCAATCGTTGAAAATATTGAAGGTATCATGCATCCATTGGCGCAACTCTTTTTCTAGCTTGAATTAGAGGCGAAGATATCTGGTGGATTGCCTTTTAAGGCAATCATCGATCTCAAGTTGGCACATGAAAATCTACGAGCTCTCTCCGCGCCATCAAATGAAGTCTAGACCAGTGTGCAAGCAGCCCTCTCTAAGTTGTGAGTGATAATGGGATGTTGAACCAAGGTTTGTGGGGTTCTTCATTCCGCAGGTGAAATGTCCCTATGAGTCGCCAAACTCTGAACATTATTTCACGAACCGCTAGCTTTCGTGGTTATCTCTCCTTTGCAGATTCGCCTTACCCTTTATCACTCTTAACTTTTTTATGCTTGCCACATGGCCGCCAAATAGAGATTCCTGTTGTTCTGTATCACTTTTCTTTTGTTGATTCCCATGTGCATGATGCATGGATTTCTCTGGCCGTTTTCTAAGTTGGCCCCACTTTGTAGTTATCTTCGCTCGGCGTCGCCCACATGGCTTCCTCTCGTAGCTTTTCACTAGGATGCCCCTCATTCTTTTTCTAAGCCCTGTTTGCTTGATGTGTGGCATATATTTGTGTGCATATTTTCTAGGAGATGCAGCCTGCACCAATTTTTCTTACTTGCTGCCATGTTTTCTTCTTCGGTGCCGCGTGTTCATTTTTGCTACTGCATGGCCTTCTATTCTATGTGACCAATTTTTGGGTACACTGGTAAGCGATCTTTCAATCTAGTGGTGGCTTGAGAAGATCTAGGGCATCGATGTTTGATCAAGGCATCTTCATCCGTGGTTTTTCGGTAGTGGGCTAGCCTATATAAATGACCCTGCTTCTCTTTTATTAGGTTGTTGTTGTTAGATAGAAAAAACTCCCGAGCATTGGGAAATAGCCTTTGTAATATTTTGTTAAACTTTAAATCTATAGACTATGCCAATCAATTTGGCCTTCCTATTATTCATTTTTTGATAAGATGGTTAGACTGTGCATTTATTTTCCTATGATATATGAATGCCTGTTCTTCAGCTTTTGTAATCTTCTATAGCTTAATGAATACAAATCATGTTTTTGACTCCTCTATGTTGGCTGAAGTTATAGTAGATTATGCTATGTAGTTAGAAGGTGTTCTTATGTTTTAAAGTGATTTTGAGAAAATTTACTTAATAAACAACATTTAGTGGTTTGAGCCTTTGCATCCAGCACTGTGCTCAGGTAATTGCGTTCATGACTTGGCACATCACCTTTAGTATAGATTTAACATTTTCAGTTATCTTCCTAACCCTTTACCTCCCCCACTAAAACAAAGAGATGGCTTTGACTAAATCCTGGACGTCACTTAGCTAGCGCACTGTGTCCCCCAATAGCTGAGTTTCCCATGAGACTGCTTCCACTTGCAAAATCTTGCGTCAACATTCACCATAAACAACATAATTTTTTTCTATCAAGGATAATTTTTTTTTTTCGAATTTAGATTTGTAACTACAATATCTAGCACATTCATTTGGTTTCATAGTGTTTTATTGAATATTGTAGCATCAAAAAAAGTAGTCCTTTTTCATACTTAATTTGAAAATAATTGATACAAAAATAACTTAACATTACCTTAGTTTAGTGTTGTAATGTGTCACACACATTCACATTAATCTAGGGCCCCTTTAGAAACTAAATATACTTAAATTATAACTTGTTAAAGTGTTCTAAATTCTTGTAACACACTTTCACACTTTTCTAGTGTTGCTTTAATCAATGGAGCCTAGTGGGCTTCTTTTAAAATAAAATGCACTTAAAATATACCCTATTTATGGTGTTGTAAATTATTGTAGCACAATTTCACATTTATCTAGGGTCTCATAAATTATTTGTGGTTAATTATCCCTTTAATTCAAATTTAAGCCTTATTTATGACACCTCTTGAAGATCTATCTTGACACCCAACATTTAAATTACATAACATTTAATTGGGAAAATTTGAGGTGCTTGAAATTTGTACTAGGACCCATTTTCCCTAGGTGGTGAATGGTTCCTCCCTCTATAGGACCCCCCTTTCTTTGTGAAAGGTGTAAAATTATTGTTCCTTATGGTTTAGGAGATGGAACAACAATCTTCCTCACTCTCATTCAAGGAAAATCCTAGAGATCTCAATCGTGGATATGCAAAAGAGAAAGAGATCTTGCAATAAGGTTGTCCTAGGGTCTGATTATAAACTAGAGAGGGTTTCACCACCAAGCTAATTCTTGGAAAGACTAATGAAATGCAAGACCTAATTATGAAAGATAATGATATGCAAGATTTAATTAAATGAACTAGAAGTGCATATAAATAAAAATAGAAAGATGAGAAATTAGGAGTGTGCACTTGGAAACCTGAAGAGGATTGAATGAAGCTCTAAAATGTTGAAAACACTAAATTTAAATCTGAATGGGACTCATACGCCAGATTGGGAGATTTCATCCTAGATTAGGCTTTCTAGGGAAAGAATAGGTTTCTAGTAGTGTAGATTCAGGATCTGGAAAAATATAGAAATTTTCCTATGATAGGACTCATACACCACAAGTGGTGTATTAGTCTAGTTAGGGTTTTCTGGAAATTCAAAGTCTGATTTTTCTCTTCAATGTCTACTTTATCCTTTTTACTTGATTTTCAAATCCAAAAATCTGATTTGCAACCTCTAGGTGTCTCCCAATGATCGCCAATGCAAGGTGACAACTTTGAAAACTTTTAATACTTTGAAATCTTTCTCCAAACTTTCTATTCAATATGTCTTCAACCTATATCTTTAAATCACCCACTAAAGAGAGAAAAATATAGGGTTTTTAGTGAAAAGAGGTGTTGAATAGGAAAACTCAAAGGGGTTGAATCATTTCTCATAGAATTAAACTTTTAATTCAATTATCAGAACTAATCCTCAACACTACTTAAATGATTAAACATTAAGTGAAAACTTGTAGAAATTGAAAACCATCACACAAACACAACACCAAATTTACATGGAAAACCCAATGAGGGAAAAACCACAATAAGGATTAACTCACACTATAGAGAATATAAAAACCAATTACAAGAGGCTCACTGCTTGAGAAATAAGGCTCATTTCCAAAATGAGGACTCACTGTCCAACAAGGGTAACAACCTAGAATGCTCACTTCCACAAAGATACAAAGAAGATAAAAGAGATATGTTACAAAGTGTATAAACATGAATTTGCACCCCTAACACAAGTTCCCTTTTACCACCTTGTACTTTACAAAACCTAAGGCAGAGGATTAATTGCACTTCATTTCATTATCCACACTCTACTTGGTGCTTATTTTATGTGTTGTTGGGGGAATTTATGTTGGGGACACTTGCACGGTGTGCAAATGTCCACGTAGCACACTTATGCCCCTGGTAGATTCCTACAACTGGAGACTGAAGATGGGTTACATTTTAGATTAGAAGTTGAAGAGTAATGTCCCTCTTCAGTTGGCCAACCCAAATATGGTCATTTTTCATCCTTTCCTTCATATTCTTCACCCATTCATCCATTTTTCCCTTTAGTATAAGTTTTACAAGATCGATTTGAGAACTCTCTCCACTCCATCCATTCATTCAAGATTTTTAGTAGCACTTTACACTCCATTGTAGCAGTCTATGACTTCATCACTCTGATAGTATGAGCGTAGGAAAAACACCATTGTAGTAGAGGCTTGAGTTCCTCTCATTTTCTTCTCCACAAGCCTTGAGCGCTTTGGACGGAGGTGGTAAGATCCTCTAATCTCTTCTATCATTTTTGGTTGAGTAAACACGTACTATTTTGTAGTGTCTTTTGTTTACGTAGCTTGTATTCCCTTCTTTATCTTTATTTCTATCATTGCAAACTTGGCTGTCTGTGGAGGTGGAAACACAAAAATGGGGGTTTGACTGAGGCAGGCCCCTAAATATCCCCAACACTTCCCCCTTTTTTTGTATGTAGGTGGAGAGATCTTGAAGTAAGCTAGTGAGGAGGTTGTTGTGTGATATCATCTTCATCACCCTTGCAGTAATATATTTCCTTTATTGCATTCATCTTTACCTTTCATTCTTCTTAGTCTTGTTCTTTACTTCTCGAAACTTCTAAACTATACCATCAGTCCTTTCTTGGGGTTTTAACCTCCTCTCTTTGGTTTTATGGTCGTACGAACACCAACATACTTGTGAGATGCTAGTGCACCACGATGTCACCCTAGAACCGTGCTTTTTTCCTCGAGTAGAGAACTACCTGAGATGTAGAGCTGAATCTGAAAAGTGACTTGTCTAGTCTCCTTTCAACTCTCTATTTTGCATAGTTTTCATAGGACATATAGTCCTCATCATTATCATCCTTCCTATCCTAGCATTCCTTAAAACTGAGGTAAGATAGGGAAACCTTTCTGCTTTTGGCCTTTCATGACCTAGGGCCTTGTAGTGGCTGGTCCCCCTCTCTTACATAGATAAACAAAAATATCAATGCAATAGAGAAATCCACCACAATCACTCATAGACATGCATGGATGATAGAGTACACATTCTGCTCACTACATCCAAAAAATCAACATTTAGGCTTAGCACTAATCTACCACACTCACATCACACACACTCATTGGATAACATCAATCTCTCATCTATATGATCCTTTTCATTTCACTTATGTATCTTCTTCACTCTTGTGTATATCCACCACTATCACATCCTTTATTTATACCATCTTCAAATTTGAAGCATATCCAAAGTTGGCCATCTAACATTAAATTCAAATTACGCCAGTGTCAAAATATCCTAGGGTGGAATTAGAATGAAGGCAACCCAAACACACACTTCTTGAGGAACTAAATAGATCCAAAATGCTTCATTAACTTTGAAGATAGTGTTTAACACAAGGTCGACCAAACAAGTGTAAAACACATAGAACAATTAAGCATGATCATAGAAACAAAAATCTTAAGCCACAAGTCATAAGACTTTAACAAAGAGAAATACGGACCAGAAAATTTCCTCCCAAACCTCAACCAAAACCTTAGAGAACCACAGTTCACAACTAGTGAAGATAACTCACACTAAACAATGAATCAATAACCAAAAATATGGATATAGAAACTTCCAACTATGAGTGTCTAATCTGCAATAAGCTAACAAGAAACAACAAAAAAGTGTTAAACATGTTAGAAACAAAATCAAAACACTCCCTGTGAGATTCTTTAACTAAATCAAGAATAAAACATGAAAATAAGAACAAACTAACTAGAGATAACATGAAATCTAGTTGAAATAACTAAACCTCCATCCCATAGGGGGAGTGGTGGTCCTTTGATGTGAAAAGGAAGCCCTTTTCCAATCCCTTTGATAAGCTTGATGACGTTGAGGATTCTAATTATGCAAATGATGCTAAATAGTGGAATTATGCTCAAAATAGATGAAAATGATGGAATGCTAAGTATGAAAATGGTTATAGTGATAATGCTTCAAGTTGTGGATGCATATTATGAAGAGAATACTTCTATTTATAGAAGTCAAGAGTTGAAGAATGAGAGAAATTGGTGAATTTGGGATAAAATGGGAGCCAATGAGAATGTCTAGAGTGTCACAATTCTATTGGAGGAAGGTGGAGCTTATTTTGGGAAATGTGTTGAGGAATGGAGGAAGTAAGAGAAATAAATGAGAATGGTTGAGGATTTGAAAGGTTGTAAGATAAGCTATTGAAAATTTAAGAGGATGTGATAGATTTTTGAAAACCTTTGGAGGGAAATTGAATGAGAGGTGGTTGAGAGGAATATTCCTCAGAATATTCCTTTGTGAGGATAAATAGAGGAATTTGATAATTAAAAGAAATTAATTTCATATGCAACCTAGTTAGTTGACCATAAGTTGATTTAACTCTTGAAGAGTTAAAAGTTGGAGGATTTATTAATGATGATTAGAAAGTGATTTAGGATTAATTAATTTGAATGGGTTAGGGGATTGTGACATTTGATTTGATTTATTTAATCAAATGAGATGAATTAGGGGGATTTCATTAAATGATTTAATTTAATTAAATATGATGAACATTAGTCAAAAGAAAGGTGTATTAATGAATAAATTTAATTATTTGATTAACAGCTAAATTTGTTGAATTTAATTAAATAATGTTGATTGTTCTATTAATTGGTTAATTTAAAGTCATTTAAGAGGAAATGGTGTTATTTTATTAGGATAATATGTATAGTATCAATCAAGACTTTTTACGTGTCTACATTTTTCCCATCTTTGAAGCAAGGTACCTACTACATTGGTTCAAAGAATAACACTTCCATGATCAATTTTTGTTTTAAATGATTTTTTGGATGTCCCACTATTGCCCCACTAGAATAAATTATGCTAGTACATTGCCCCCTCGACAGATCGAGCAAAAATTGAAAAAATAGGTCGATCTCATGAAAAAGGTTCAACAAGGTTGCATGCATGCAAAATAGCCCACGGGATGTGAAAACGGGCTTACAACGATGAAAATGGGTCAAAACAGGATTCGGTTGGTTTGAAATGGATTAAAGGGTTAAAAACCTAAAAACTCCCCCAAAAACCATAAAACAATAGCATAAATAGGGTCAAAGGGGCCATTTTCAAATCATTTGTGCATTTGACCTTCTATAAATCTTGAATTTTTTCTCTAAGGTGCTAAAAAAATGGTGGCTCATGTGCTTCCCAGAAATCGGCTAGATCAAGTTCACGAGTTCCAGCGACCTCAAGATGTAGGACCCTTGGTACACCTTTCACAAAATTTCTCATTTTTGATGCATTTATTAGGGTCAAAATAGGTCGATCAAAAGTAATCTCCTAGGGTCCAACAATTGTTATTATCGGCATCGCTTTTCTCCATTCCAACCTGCATTTGCAGCATAGCATCACGCAATGTTGTAGGGTCTCATAGTCTCAAAAAAATGTTGACTCACCTTTGCAATATGGTGTCGTGTGGCCCTAGAAGACTTCGTCGTCACTTGAAAATACCGACTCACCTTTGAGGGGTAGTGCCACTTTTGGAAAATGATAGAGCGTCTCTTTTGCAAAGTCCAACTCGCCTTTGCCTTGGGATGATATTTTTAATTTTGAAAACACACCAGGTTGGTGAGTTTTGATGTCGTGGGCATTCTGGATGCAAGAGGTCCTTTGAGTGCTCAACCTGGAGGAGAATAGAGGCAAGATTCTACATCGAGTGAGGAATTTATTGGATGATGCATTATTTTTCCTTGGAGCAATTGGATTCGGGCATGTGGCCTAGATGTCTGGGGTGCGAACACACCTAGCCATGATGATAGCCTTGGTGGAAAGATGGCGGAGTGAGACTCCATCTTTCCATCTTTCGATCGAAGAGGCTACTATGAGCCCAGAGGGCATATGAAAGATCCTACAGATCCCCATACGTGACGAGTGGATTATATATGATGTTGAGGTCAGTGGAAATGCTATCTTTCAGTAGTTTGGCATCGATGAGTACAAGACAAATAGTTTCTAGATCAACCTTTCTCGCTATGAGGGGATTGCCCCTGATTTGAGCCTTTTTATTGGTGCACTGATCTCGGGGGTTCTTGTTCCTGATCGCTGAGCTAGGGGGTGTAGCATTGGATAGGGATTTTTTTGGTCTTGGATGATGGAGGAGATGAATATCTATTCTTGGGGTCTAGTTTTCCTAGCCTTGTTGTATCATGATATTTACCAGGTTGTGTACTATGGGGTCCATAAAATTTGAGGAGTTGCACTTCTGCATGTTTAGGTATATGAACACATAGCTATTTTGAGGCTGACCATAACAAATTTTTGGATAGACCATGAAGATCCTACAACTTATAGGTATGGGGGGATAATCACTATTCATTATACAAGTATTATAGGCATCCTGTACTACACGCGGGTGACGTATGAGATGACCGTGTTCTGATAAAGATCTTGGCTCCATGCTCATAGGTGGCATGATGATGATGAGATGTTATTTTACAACCTCTAAACTAGATACATTTAGGGTTGAGAGCCTCACATGATAGAGAAATACCTTCTTGATAGGGTTTTTGGTCAGTTCAGAGAGGTGCAAGATGTACCTAATGCTGCACACAAAGCCATTTTTGCACGTAGGTAAAGGGAGATAGCCTAGGGACAAAGGATCCAACCTTAGGTAGCTATTGATGATTTTAGGCAGCTAGTGATGCAACCATGGGTGTACTTCGATGGTCCCAAAGATGCATGCACTGCACAGGCATGTGATGCATATCGGTAGGCACACACCCCTATAAGATTGACACTACCAATTGTGCCATCAAGGTGGGGCAGATGACCATGAATTGGTCAGGTTCCACAACAGCCAGACCATTAGGCATAAGATGGATTGGGTGGAAAACCTACGAGACATGGTGGAAATATCCCACCATTAGTACCACCTATCAGACATAGGCCACCACATTATCCACATCAACAACCACCCCAACAGGGACACCCACAGACCCCATGGCTACCACAAAATAGGTCCCAATCCTTAGGACAAATAAATACTAGTTTTGCAAGTGTAGGTACAGGTGTTGAGAGGGAAACTCTAGCAAGCATAGGCATAGATTTTGACCCTGACCCAAGAGAGGGATTGGGCATGACAAGAGGTGGTGCAGGAGCGCTAGATGAGTAGGATGTTGATCTCAAACTGACACAAGAGACAGGATGGAGGAAGCAACTAGAGGCTGCAACATAGAAGGCACAAGGGTAGGGCACAGTCCTAGAAAAGATGTATGGATGGACGATGTAGGAGACATCTTATTACAATTCTTTTTACTATAGAGCAATGGAAAAAGATCAATGGGAGGTAAATTTTTTCCATATCATCCAGATTGCTTCCAACAGGATCCCTCGGGTAGGGCCATGGGCAGACTATTAGGGTCACATCACCAGAGCCGTGACAATCACCATGGTGATAGATATAGTGAGGGTAGCTTAGGGCACTGATGGTGCACTAGACACCCCTTTTTTATTATACAACATGATTTATGATGTGTATATATTCATTGGCTGACTTTTTATTAGCCTCCTATATATTCGATGATGACATTATATATCTGATTCCAATTGTGTCATGACATTCACCTTTTTTTATCATATATACATGAGATGGTTGCGATGTGATTATATGATGTGATTTTTATTGTATCTTATGTGTTATGAATGCATATGCTATAGATGTAAATTATTTTGATGCGATGTTTTATGCTTTATGATGCGACATGATATGGTATGAATGCTTATGTATGATGAATCTATATGGATACCTGTGATGTTCTTGATGTATGATATATGTAATGCATATGCAATGTATGGATATTATGTATATTATGATTCCATGAGATGCTTAGAATAACGAATCTATATTATACTTGTTTATAATGCATTTGAGATGGATGTAATGTAATGTTATGTTTATTTCCTTTTTCCATATATTTATGTGATATGATGATGCATTATGTATGCGTGATGTGATGATAATGGTTATGCAATGGATGCAAGAAAATGCAAATGTGTTATTTATGAGATGTTTTGAATAAAAAATCTATATTATGCTAAACATTTTAATGATAATGCTATGTATGATAGATGATTTTTCCTATTATGTATGATATGCACTATGCTGACATTTTGTGGATGCGAGATGAATGTAAAAGTATTTTTTATTTTGAATTTCATGATACCATGCTGGTATTAGTATATGAATAAGATAGAAGAAAGAGGGATCAACCCTTGAGTTTGAGATGATGTAGGAGTCCAACAATTATATGAAGCATTAATAATTTATTAGATTAATGATGAGTGATGAGTATAGTTTCTTATCATGGATTAGTGACATAAAGGGCTTACTTTCCTTATTTTTGATAACACACATAGATACGATGCATCAAGGTATAAAAAAATAGGATGGCGTTGTACCTAGTGAGATGGACTTTGACTCGGCAATCAGATAGGATTATCCCTATTCACACCTGACATACAAAAAAATTTCAAAGTGTACTTAAGACATTTCAAACATATCATACCAAAACACAGAAAGGAAAAACCTTCCAATGTAATAGTCAACAAGATATCTAAAACATCCTCCCTACACATCAAACAACATTAGCATGACCAAGGTTATATTACAAGAATATCCAACAAGCTCAGACAACAAAGGATGATGATCAATACCCCATTCCTTTCTCTCTAAATCATTTTGATTAGACATCATCAAAAGGTCATTGAATGAGCGGCATAAGATAAATTAAAAGAATAGATCAAGTAAACAAACAAGGTAATGTTCTTCATACCTCTAGCCAAGACTAAACTATGGTGATGCCTATTGGTGATGACCATTGTAGGAAGGATGCATCCTAGGACATGATGTTATTAGGTTATTTTGAGACTAACTGGATGATAGGCTATTGATGCAAGGAGTTTACCAACTTGTTTACCAACTGACCTAGACTTGAGACACCAACATTTGAGTTTTCACTTTTTACTACTAAAGTTGTTTCCAATTGTTTTGTCGAAGGATGAAAGTGACGATTGATTTATTATGAGTGGATGGTTATTGTAGAAGAGAGTGAAATGGGATGGATGATTTTGGGGTTTTTGAATGTTTTTGGTATTCTAAAATGTTTTTGAGGCTGTTTTGGTATTTTTTGAGCTATTTTACAAATGTTTTGATTTTCAAAATTCCAATGTTTTAGTGTTTTCAAGATATTGACAAAGGACCTAACCTAAAGAACTATCCTAGGGGTCTTGGGGGATCAAAGATTATCCTTTCCTATGTTATACACATAGAGACCACATAGTTTTACTGACACATACTTGTTTATTGACGAAGATATAAATAGATGAACTATCAATTTATTATGACAAACTCCTAAAGGACTGACCTAGGGTGTCTCGGGGGCACATCAATGATGGAATTTCCTTCATTCAATCTCAAAGACTTGTAGTTTGGAATGAAAACTCTATTTTTGATATCTTCTGAATTTTAAAGTATTTTGTGATTTTGATATGATTTGGATGTTTTTGGATTTTTTTATTTTATGAATATTTTTGGAGTTTTTGATTTTATGAATGCTTTTAATTTTTTTGATTTTTAAGGAATATTTCAAGAACTTACATGAATCTGATCCAATGTGGGTATAATAATATGCCCCTAGCATGATGCGATAAACTACCTCGATATAGGTAGGAAAAACTGACCTTAGGAATGTGCCAAGTAGTACTAGGAGGGAACATGATACCGACATAGGATCAAGCTATGATGCGGATGCAAATGTGTGATGGAAGGATCAATGGAATGTGATAGGAAGTGATGGAAGGTGATGGTAGGTGATGCAAAACAAGTCGAAGAATCCATGATGGATGGAAAGTGCTTATTTACACAAGGTGCATGTTTGTCAGGTTTTCACCTAGGTACTTGCCCAAAGTGCCACCGAAGTGGTTTTCACTAGAGGATGATTTTTTAAATTATTTTTTAATTTTTTTTTTACTGTTTTCAATCCTTTTCAGAGTATTTTTTGGATTTTGATTTTTTAATTTTTTTAATTTTTTGGATTTACACATAACAAGTTTAGGCATAAAGCATTATGAGATGGGAGCTATTGATGAGCTCTTGTAGAAGCTAACCTTTGTGTGTAGATAGATGATATGCTCCTGACTTGTAACTTACCATGATTATGAAGGGTCCCAACCAATTGGGTTCAAACTTGCCCTTGTTTTCTGGATTTGGCACATTTTTCTAATTTTCTTTCAACACAAGCTCTCCTACTTGAAATGATTGATTCTTGATCTTATTATTATAGCTCCTTTTGAGGTGGCTCTGACAGACGTGTAGGTGACTCAAAGCATCTATGCGCCACTCATCCAATATTTCTAGCTCGTTCAACTATGACACCTGATATTATTCATCAGTAATGAGATTTTGCAATGATATAATTAAGGATGGGAGCTCGATCTCGATGGGGAGGATGGATTCTAATCCATAGACCAGGGATAAGGGTGTCGCACTCGTAGGTGTGTGGATACTCATTCGGTAGGCCCATAAGACAAGATTTAGCTGTAAGTGCCAGTCATGACCAACTTCATTGATTTTTTTCTTTAGGATTTTCAAGATGGTATTATTCATAGCCTTAGCTTGGCCATTACCCTAGGGTAGTATGGGGTGCTAAAGTGATGTTGGATATTGAATTTTTGGCATAGCTCATAGACATCCTAGTTTTTGAAAGGTATTCCATTATCTGAGATAAGGTCTTGAGGAATACCATAATGACACATAAGGTACTTTAAGATGAATTTGGAAATATGCTTTCCTATGATATAGGTCATGGGAATGGCCTCTACCCACTTTGTGAAGTACTCTATAGCAATGATAATGAACTCATATCTATTAGATGATGTGGGTGAGATTTTTTCGATGAGATCAAGATCCCATTGTCAAAAGGGGCAAGGTGTTATAATCGGTTGGAGCTTGTGAGCTGGTGCATGGATGAGGTCACCATGTTTTTGATATTGCAAACATATTCAAACATATTCATGAGCTTCCTTTTCCATGGTAGGCCAGTAATACCCATTCCTCAACAGTTTCTTAGCCAAGATCATACCACTAGAATGCGAACCACAAATTCCATTGTGTACCTCGATTAAAGTAGTCAAATATTCCTTAGGGTTAAGTCATCTCAAAAGGGTTCCTTTGATACTTCTACGGTACAAGGTATCACCTAAGATAAAAAAATAGGATGACTTCATGATAAATGTTCATTTGAGGTTTGGGATGATGCCATCAAGGAGTACTCCTATTTTCTAGGTAGGTGTATATTTCATGGTACTAAGAATCACCGAGACAAACGATTTCACACACGAACTCATAATTTTGTACCTAAAAAGCGGGTACGAGAAGCTTCTCTACTAGGAATTTTTTTCAGGGATGTTGCATGGGATATCCAATAATTATTTTATTCTAGACATGGAATCCGGTGGTCTATTGTTTACCCTTGGTATCTTCTCAAATGTGATTTCGATGAAGAATTCGATGAGATCCTCCACCAATTTCTTGTACAAGGTAAGTTTTTCATCCTTTGTTTAGTATTCATCATTGCTTTGGTTGATAATTAGCTTTGAGTCCCCATAAACCTTAAGTGCCATAATTTTCCACTGTATTGCAATTCAGAGTCCTGTGACAAAGGCCTCCTACTCGGGAATATTTTTGGTGCAATGGAAAGATAGCCTATATAATTTTGGGATGCAATATCCTTGTGGTGTGATAAAGAAGACTTTGGATCTTAACCCATGTTGAGTATATGACCCATCAAAGTACACCTTCCAATGATTTGCTACACGGAGATTGAAAATTGACTCATCGAGTAACTCTGACACCAATAGATTCTCTACATATATCAATGCCTCAACTAGTTGATCCATAACTACTTGTTCTTTGATTACCTTCCATTCTACATACTAAATATCATATTATGTTAAGATCATAACTCAATTTTCCATTCATCTTGTGAGTTTTGTTTAAGAGATTAGATATTTTAGAGGCTCTATCTTGTAGATGAGCTTTATTTGATGAGCTAGTATGTAGTGTCTGAATTTTTGTGAAGCAAACACTGCTGCCAAAAAATATTTCTTAATGAATGTGTAGTTTAGCTCATGCCCTATAAAGGTTCTTCTAATATAGTATATGGCTCTCTCATTTCAAATTTCATC
This sequence comes from Sequoiadendron giganteum, assembly GCA_007115665.2. Taxonomy (NCBI): domain Eukaryota; kingdom Viridiplantae; phylum Streptophyta; class Pinopsida; order Cupressales; family Cupressaceae; genus Sequoiadendron; species Sequoiadendron giganteum. Next base: position 169,903,789 of record CM021108.1, on the reverse strand, counting down.
ATGCTAGACTAGAAGAGCACCAAGGGCTACCACGCTTGTTGATATGTACAGGATCAGTGGTTTGTTCAGGATTAGTGGCATCAAGATTAGCAGTGTGAGCAAGTATTCTTTGATTTTATTGAATTCCTGATCACATTTCTTATCCCATTTGTATGCTACCCCCTTGTGGAGTAGATGAGAATATGGGATATATTTGTTTACTAGAAGTCCTATGAATTTGCTAATGTATTGGAATCTTCCTTGCAAGCCCCTTAACTACTTCAATGTTTGTGGTGCCTCCATTTCAAGGATTTATTTGACCTTTGTAGGGTCTATCTCGATTCCCCTTATTAATATAGTAGACCCTATATGTTTTCCTGATGTGACGCTAAATACACATTTCTTAGGATTTAGTCTTACCTTGTATTATTCCAATCTATCAAAGATAGAGCTTAGTGTTGCTATGTGGTCTTCACACTTTCTTGATTTGGCTAGTATGTCATCCATGTAGTCTTCCATAGATTTGTGAATCATGTCATGAAAAAATAGAGTCATAGCCCTTTGGTAGGTAGCTCTAGCATTCTTTAGCCCAAATGGCATGATGTTCCAATAGTAGGTGCCCCATGGACAGGTGAAGTTCATCTTATTCTGATCATCCTTTGCTATCATAATCTGATTATACCCTGAGAACCCATCCATTAGTGATTGCATTTCATGTCGTCCTGGTAAATCTACAATCATGTCTATGTTGGGGATAGGGAAACCATCCTTAGGGCATTGTTTATTTAGGTCTCTAAAGTCAATGTAGATGCGAATGTCCCCAATGGGTTTAGAAATAGGTACAAGGTTGGAGAACCATTCATTATAATCAATGGGTCAAGTAAATCCAACATCAAGGAGATTTTGCTGCTCAAGTTTGACCAATAATGTGATCTGTAGATGCATCTTTCTTAACTTCTACCTTACTAGTTTTTCTTCTAGATATATGGCTAGATGATGGACTACGACCTTTGGATCAAGGCCTGGCATGTCAGAATAGGTCCATTTAAAATTTACTTTCCTTTCTTTCATAAATGCAACTAGGATTTCTTGTTCCTCCGTCAAAAGTAATTCTATATAGAAAGTGATGTATGGCATCTCTTCAGTTCCTAGATTGATTGTGTTGCATTTTTTTGCTAGTACTACTGATTTTTCTTGATGGATGGAACTAAAGGGAATATTGAATTCCTCATCCTTTAGTGCCTCAAAGAGGTTTTCACCATTGGATACATCCTTTATTTTTACTATTTTCGGATAAGAAAGTGCCACAGTGTGGTTTTCACTCAAAGATGTACATGTTATTCTTAAATTTTCTATTTTGTGACTAAGAGTTATAAGTGTTTCCCCATAGTATTCATGTGTGTCTAGCTCAATGTCAAACCTTGATTTGTGGTCTCCATATCCTTGAGTCCCATGAATTGTAAGAGAGCCTCATCATTTTTGAACATGTCTAAAATCAGTGGTCCTGTTGGTCATAGTCTATTAGATGGGGGTAAATAAGCTTTAGTTCAATTGTTTGGTTACTTGACTTGAAATACATGGTTGTGATCATAAAAAGGGAGGAATCCTCAAATAACATGGGTAAATCAAAGATGGTATCTTTATCACACACGTTAATTATATCAAATGTATAGATTTCTAGGGGAGGACCTGTGGATACCTGTAATTGAGGAGGAGCTTTGACTTGTTTAACTTTGGTACCTTTACCAAGTATGGTTATCTTCTCAGGGTAACATCCCAGGCAAAGATTCTTAAGAAGTTTCTCCATGATGATAGGTTCTAATAAACCATTATCATTTTTCCCAAGCTTCTCATTTTTGTTATAGCCCTATCCAAACATTAATTAAAGACCTTTGTTTCTTTCTTCCATAGGGAGATCTAGCATAGGCCTTTCATCTCAGTATAACAAGCTTGATACATATTTTTTTGTCTACCACCTCTTTACTTAAGTCTCCCAACTTTTTAAAAGTGCAGGGTTCTTCTATGAAGGTATGAGATGTTAGGTCAATTGTCTGTGATTTTCGATGGGATCTAGGAGATTGAGGTAACTCTCCTACCACAAAGGCATTCATTTTCAATTTATAATCTCCACACCCATTATCTAGGATAATGACCTTAACACCGGGGATGTCTGTAATGGAGGGTATCTTTTTCTTAGAAGAGGAAGCTAAGGTGGATGGGTCTATACAAGGAGATGTGGGCCCCTCATCATTTTTTGAGACTTTGGGAATCTTATAATACTTGGCCTCTAGATTTTTACAATAGTAAAAAGGTTCAAGATCACCATGGATTGTGACTTATTGGTTTTGATAGGTGAATTTGACACATTGATAGAATGTGGATGCAACAACTTTTATGCCATGGATCCACAAGCATCCTAGAAGAATATTATAGGGAATTTCAAGGTCAAGAACCTAGCAAGTGGTTTCCATGATTGATGGTCCAACTTCAAAGGGGAGTTGAATGTTTCCTTGACACACCTGTTCTTGATCATCATAGGCTCTAATTATGATACCCTTTCCCTTTTCAATGACATCTTCTTAGAATCCCAAATTATTTACCAACTTCAAGGTATAAATATTTAGACCTGCACCTCCATCCACCAAGACTCTTTTAACTTTTTTTTTGTGTACTAGGACTTTAATATGGAGTACACAATTATGAGATGGCTAGGTTACGAGATCATATTTCAGAGAAAGTGAGAAGATGAGGTCTAGTAATTTGTCCAACCATACCTTGAAATTGGTTTGCATCAAGGTCCGTGGGGACAAAGGATGCAACAAATGCCTTCTCTAGGATATCCCTATGTGTGGGTGAGATTTTGAGAAACTCCATGATGGCGATCTGGGTGGGGGTCTTTTTCAGTTGATCTAGGACATTGTAACCATTAGGGATGGGTTTCAGATTCACGGTGGGTTCCTTGGATGGTTATAAATGTCCTGAGATGGTAATTCTACTGCCACATGTGGTGAATCCACACTCAGCTTTGGATCCTTTGATATTGACAACTATTACCCATTCATTCAAAGAAGCAACAACATGGTCATAAATATATTTTACGTTATTGTACTTTATTTCTTTACCATTGTTGTTACCTTTATTATGATCTGGCATCAAATTCGTGTATATTTTAAGATCTTGATTCCCAGTGGGTTGTTCAATGGTTATAGTATTATCATCAATGAGATATTGGATTAGGATTTTAAGTCACATGTAGTTGGTTGTCGTGTTTCCCTTTATTTTGTGAAAGTTACAAAGGTTCTTCTCATTATACCATGGTGGTTTAACTTGAGGCTCTTGGTAATTTTCAATGATTGGGAGTGTGTTGATGTTGGCTTGAATGAGTTGTTGTATGATAGATTTGATTGGTTCCCCAAGGAGTGTGTATTTTCATTTAGGGGGATATCTATTCTTTGGAGGTGGTACCCCTTGAGAATTTAGGTTTTTGTCATTTTGATTGTTGGGTTGTCGTTGTGATGCATTATTTTGCGAAATATTTTGGGCATTGTTTTGTTGTTGTTGGTAATTTTTTTTTCACACATTTAACCTTGGAGAACTGATAACGAAATTAGCATCAACAACACCATCATCGGTGACATTATTGTTCTTAGCTCATGTACGAAGCTTGTCATTGTAACATTGATGCTCGATTGTCTTGGTATGTGGATGTGCCCCCTTGTGTTATAAGGGCTCTTTCGATGTTGAGTGCTTTGGGAATTAGTTGACTAGTCATATTTGGTTAGACATTGCATTTTCAAATGAAAGGCCAAGGTCCCTTCAAGGTTTGAGATGATAGTCTTGATTTTTTGCTCTTCTAGCATAGCCCGTTTTCTCTTATTGGCCTTGGATCACCATTATTGCAAGAACATTATGATTTTTTCTCCCTTGGCTAGCTTTAGGTTGGATAATTCTTCCAAGCTTACTTCCATGCCCAAGTTGAATGAATAATTTTCAATGAATTTTTCCATAATTTCTTGGAACTTTTTAATTCCTAGGAGAAGGTGAGAGAACCATTCCATTGCTAGATCAACCAAGCTCTATGGGAAGATTCTCTTTAAATAGGAATCATTGTATGTGACCTCCATATAGTGTACATGGAATTCCCTAATGTGATCTTCAAGATTTCCAGTCCCTCGATATTTATCGAACTTCAGTATTTCAAATCCTATTTGAAATGGAACCATTGCAATGCTTCTGTCAAATGATTAGGGGTACAAATTCCCTTGTGTTTTCTCTATCTTTCCTGATTCTATGCCTAGTATTTTCTATGACAACAATTTAAATTGTGCAAACAAATCTGTTTGTGGATCGAGTAGTTGGATGAATGCATTTTGAGATATCGATCTAGTTGCTTGGGTAATGGGTGGGATGGTTTGGGTGTTTGTGAGAGGTTGTTGAAATCTCTCTTGTGCAACCAATGCTTATTGATATGCCAACTATTACTATTGTGCCAAAAATGCTTATTTTTGGGCCAATAATGCCTATTGTTGTGCTTGTTATTGGGTGGTTTGCTACTGTTGTGCTATCAATGCTTGTTGTTTCATGTATTGTTGCAAGGCTTGCTGATACGCCAAAGCTTGTGCTTGTGATTTTTGTGCTTGATATTGAGCTTGCACTTTAGCTTGAGCTTGTTTTACAAATTGTGTAGCTTGTGTGACTTGTGCAACTTGTGTGGCTTGTGCAACTTGTTGTTGTTGTAGCAACATCTTTGCTTGTGCTTGGGTAGCTTTTTGTGCTTGAGCTTGTTGCATTGCCTTTTGTGCTTGTTGGGTGGCTTGTTGTGTAACTTTTTGAGCTTGCAATTTTTAAAATTCTTTTTGGTATGCTTGTTGGGCTACTTGTAATGTGATATTGTACTAATTTGATACATTTGGATTTGATGGTGGAGGCGAAGGATTTGGTGGAATGGTGTGAGATGAGGTAGCAAGATTTAGTTGTTGTGATGTTTGAGCAATGATGAGGGGTTGAGTGGTAGATGGTAGGTTTGGATTGATGGTTGGTATGCTTAGTCCCTGTAAGACTGTATTTTGGGATGTTTGGATTGTTGTCATTTCTATGTTGATTGGTTGGATTGGTGCCATCTAGTGTTGTGATATCGGTTGCATAGCAGGAGGATTTGTTGTGATGGATTTGTTGATTTGACTTGTGTTCGAATTGATTTGATTTTTTTGATTTAGGATTGATGTGTTGGATGGAAGGATTTTCCCCATACCTTGAGTAGGTGTGGATGATGATAAAAATAGTAGGAATGATGAGAAGATTGGTGGTGTGTTCCCTTGTAAAAGTGAGGATGATGCATCAAAATTTCCCACTTGTGCAAACATATCGACTTGTCCTTGTGATATAATGGGAAGGGAACTTTGTGTATCAAGAGGGTATGCCAGTGTAGTGCGAAAAGTAGAGGGGTTGTTTGTATCATGAAATATGAGTGGTACATATGGATGCTTTGGGTCTTGTGGGATGATACTAAGAAAACCCAAGATCGTGTTTTCTTTAAAGTTTTGATTATTGACAAGTGGATGTGTTTGAAGAGATTCGAGTAATGAACTCCCTTTGGTGATCATTGGTTGACTTGGAGCATGGGATGATGTTATTTGTATAATGGGTTGGATGACATTTAGGAATGAAGGCATGACTAGTTTTTGAGGTATACTCCCAAAAGGTTGTTCCACAATAGTGCTTCCATCAAAGTTGGAAGGGAGTTTAGCACCTTCCTTTGCTAATGCAAACATGTATTGTGTGAGATTGAGCCTCATGACCATATTGACAATCTTGCGTGTTTCAAAATTTTGGATTATTTCAAGTATTTCATCTTGGGTCTTGAGAGGGATTAAGTGAAGGATTGATTGATTCCTTGGGGTTGAATTTTGATGCAGTTTGTCTCAAATCACTTGAAGTGGATATTTCTTTGTTTTTCTCCATGATCTTCTTGTGTTTAGATCTTATTTGGACCATAAAATAAGGATCAACTTTTGGGAATATGAGGTAAACCTCTAACTCCTTGGGTTGGTCTAAACTTTAGGTACAAAAATAAAATCTAGGATGTTAAGGATAAAATGATCATGGTGTAAATGATGAGGGGTGAATGATATATATGCTTGAACTCTTGAGGACCTTGGATGAATACTACACTTCAGGATTTTTGGATTTGGTTTGATTTAATTTGGATAATGGACTCATAAATCCTAAGATGTTAGATGTTATCTTGGATTAGACTTGTCCACAAGGGTGATAATTCAACTATATATGTGAAGGACTATTCATCCACACAAATTTAGCTAAACAAAGTGATTTTTATTTTGATTGAAGGATTTACCAAAAGTCTAGCATGAATTATTTTTCCAATGTTTCAAGAGTTGTTTGTGAGATGGGATTTTGATTGATGCTAGGGATGGATGAGAGTGTTGATTTGATCCTAGATGTACCTAGAGAGAATATTTTTACAAGACCAAGGTTTTGAAGAACATGCTATACTTCTAAAGACCAAACTTTGATTTAGATGAGTGGTTCAAATTGAGCATACATACTTGGATTGTTTCAAGGAACGAGTCTATAAAACCTGGTGAACTTCTTTCTTATCTTGGTGTATTGCTTGAGGTTGCACTTCCTAATGTACTTCTTGATAACCTTTTGAGTGTGATACCTAGACTTGAAGGTTTTGCATAAAAAAAAATTCTTTGATATCTTGACCTTTTTGGAAATCATGAGAAAAAGCACATATGTGGGGTTCAATTGTATTTTATCTGGATTAAATGGATTCTTTTAACCACATAAACACTTGTCTTGATTAAGTTCAAACTAAAATTTCTATTTCTTAACCCCTTTCATTTGACAAGGTTCATTATGTGAAAATCAAAGGGTCAAATCCATAGTTTCCTTACGTTGACTTTGGAGAGAAAAAATTGGCATATAAGCCCAAATATTTAGAAGCCTCTAAGGATAAAATCCATAGGGACAAGCAGTAATATTTGGAATTTTCATGGATATTTTCTCTTTCCAAAAAAATTGAAATTTTAATGACTTGTTGAATGTTTGTTTCAAATTTTGAGATCCAAGCAATGCATTTTAATTGACTCACATATTGTACAATCCTACGATATAAATGGCCATACTTTGTTGAGTCTTGAATTGCATTTCTCCAGGTATAGACAAAGTGAACAATTAGAGATTTGGTGAAACTGGATCCCATCCATAGCACACACTTCTTGGGACCATGAAATATCAAAATCCTTAAAATTCAGAGATCAAAAGGACTTTTATATTTTTACTATTGAATAGTATAGATGTGAAGTGGCTTTAGAACGGTCGTTCTCGCACCAAGTATTAGGGATTTTGGTATCTAAACAATTTTGGCTCTTAGTAACAAACCGATCACACCCAACGATATGCTCACTCACTTTGCCACTTAAGGCTCTTACTATAAATATCGTTACACTTAAGGCATGGTACTAGATGTAGTATGGAATAGGATGTCTAGGATAGAAGTTACTTTCTCATGATTTACCAACCTTTGATATAGACCACCAGTAAATGTGCTTCAAGAAATTTTCCTATGAGTTTTCTGTTTTAGGGTGTGCCTCATAGTAAGCCCTCCCTTAAGGGTAATAAATCATAAAATACACTTTGAGTGTTTCTCTTGCACCCAATATCATGTGAACCGCAAGGGGAGAGGATACACAGTAAAAAATGCACAAAGACAAGATCAGACAAATCAATCACTTGTTCATTTTAAACCTTCAAAGCAGTAGTGAATTCATTTTAATCACCAAATTGGAGTTTGAGTTTTCCTTGTTCAATTTTAGTCCAAAAATCAAAATCTAGTGATTTTCTAAGTTTAATTTTAACCAACTTTGACAAAACTTGAGTTGTTTAAAAATTTTAAGCCCAAAATCACTCTAGTTGGTCCTAAAATAGAAAATAAGATGCAGAAATGCAAATCCTAAGCTATTACAATGAACATTAAAAAAATTATTTTAGGTATCCAACTCCATATTAATCCTTTTCCTACAAAGGCAACACTATTCCAAAAATGTGACGCTCTACAACTATCAAATGCAAAGATGAAAACCAGAAGTTGTGCTTTGTTAAAAGAAAAAGTACAACTCTGCAAAAGTCAAAGAGCATGAATGTGGTGCAGTATCAAAGGTAACACTCTATCATACCAGAATTAGACAGAAGATAGAAAGTTCAAAAATGATGGTGAAATAAAAGTGGCAAGATAGAGATGAGCAAATGTGACATGACATGGGGATGGAAATGTTGTAGAAAAAAACTGACGCTTTGTGGGCTCACAAATGAACAAAGATAGCATCACATTTTTGTGTCTACAAAAAATGGAAAAATCAAGTAGAAAACAACAAGTTATAATGTTAAGCCTTTCTTGTAGCACCAAAATGTGAGTGCCTCATCTAAAATTAGCTAACAAGAAAAATAAAGAAGTGTTAAACATGTTAGAAACCAAATCAAAACACTCCCTATGAGACTCTTTAACTAAGTTAAGAAGAAAACATGAAAATAAGAACAAACTTACAAGGGATAACATGAAATCCAATTGAAATAACTAAACCTCCATGCCATTGGAGGAGTGGTTCTCCATTGATGTGTAAAGGAAGCCCTTTCCCAATCCCTTTGATAAGATTGATGATGTTGAGGATTCCAAGTATGGAAATGATGCTAAATAGTAGAATTATGCTCAAAATAGATGAAAATGATGGAATGCTAAGTATGAAAATTGCTCTAGTGATAATGCATCAAGTTGTGGATCCATATTGTGAGGACAATGCTTTTATTTATAAAAGTCAAGAGTTGAAGAATGAGATAAATTTTTGAATGTGGGATAAAATGGGAGCCAATGAGAAAGTTCTAAGTCTCACAATTCTATTGGAGGAAGGTGGAGCACATTTTCAGAAATATATTGAGGAATGGAGGATGTAAGAGAAATAAATTATGAGAATGGTTGAGGATTTGAAAGGTTGTGGGAAAATTTTATTGAATGTGATCGAGGATGTAAGAGGATTTGAAAGGTTGTAAGAGAATTTATTGTAAATGTAAGAGGATGTGATAGGTTTTTGAAAACCTTTGGATGGAAATTGAAAGAGAGGTGGTTGAGAGGAATATTCCTCAAAATATGCCTTTGCAACTTGATAAGTAGAGGAATTTGATAATTAAAGGAAATTAATTTCATGTGCAACCTAGTTAGTTGACCATGGGTTGATTTAACTCTTGAAGAGTTAAAATCTAGAGGATTTATTAATGATGATTAGAAAGTGATTTAGCATTAATTAGTTCTGAATTAATTAATTTGAGTGGGTTAGGGGATTGTGACATTTGATTTGATTTATTTAATCAAATGAGATGACTTAGGGGATTTAATTAAATGATTTTATTTAATTAGATATGATAAACATTAGTTAGAAGAAAGGTGAATCAATCAATAAATTTAATTATTTGATTAATAGCTGAATTTTTTGAATTTAATTAAATAATGACGATAATTCAATTAATTGGTTAATTCTAAGTGATTTAGGAGGAAATGGTGTTAGTTTACAAAAATAATAAGTATAGTATCAATTAGGACTTTTTACATGTCTACATCAACAATCTAGATCAACATATCTAAACCACAACCCCATAGGAGCAAAACTCGAAGCAACCACTGAACACCTACAATCTTCCTTCAATACAATTTTCTCAATATCCTCGGTATATACTATCAACAACAACCACTTGATAACCAATTGACTAGTTGACATCAATGATAACAACTTCATTCCTTCCATTCTTGAAACAAGGGGTTTCCCTTGGTCAAACTCCATTTTGGTAATCAAACCTTGAAATGAAATGAAATAAATGAAGGAATGATGAATGAACAACATGAAATGTTACAACTCACCAAACCCTAGCAATAAAGTGTTGCAGACATGTTTGAAGTGGTTCCAATGGATGTGGATCTTGAATCTTTCTTAGATGTGATATATCTTGAATTGAATTGGATTAGACGAGACCACATCAAGAGGGGTTTAGTTGCACCGATGCTAGTGGGATATTGCAACACTAACCTAGAGGGTTGCACAAGCCCCTAGGATCAAGATCCTATGGAAAACCAACATAGGCAAAAAATAACACACATGAGATATGACACAAGGAGAAATAACAAGGCACAAGCATGCATTTCCAAAGACAAGGAGAAAAGAAAAAGAAAGGGGTGGATCAAGCTTTGACCATTTGTCCATCACAATATGGATCATATCTAGGTTGTTTCTCTAAAAATGTGTGTTCACTCTAGGGCTACAAAACTCTAGGTTGTCTGTTGGGTGAGTAATCCAAGAGGGTGAGACACATACACATGTGGATGGCATGAAATCACACTCAAATGTGTGTGGCACTGGGAAAGTCATGCCTCATATTGGCTTCTCGTCCAACCATACTAAAGTTGTACCTCTTGAGAACTTTCATAAGGCAACATAAAACAATGAACTTTGAGATTCATGAGGCAAGAAAACCTTTGTATGCTTAGAACTCATGAATAAACAATATGGATCCATAGGCATGCAAAGTGTGTTACATAAGGTGTCCATATAATTGAAATTTTGTAAATACAACATAATGTAAAGAATTTTCAAAGGATTCTTGCTTAATTCATGTAAGGTATTTAACTTAGGGAAAATTGTACGTAACGTCTCCAAGAGAGGACCAATCAAAGAATAGAAGATTCACAACTTAGGGGATGCAATGTGTCACATCAAGCCACTAAGAGGAATATAATATACTAATATAGATCACACTCTTGAGGGAAATTACACTCAATTTCAATCACAAAGTGAAAGAAAAATCACATTAAGTAAGAAAATTGCACCATGAAACATGAAATACAAAAGAATAATGCCAATTTATGCCCACACTTTAAAGAAATTGCTAAAAACCATTATGTGAGAAATTACTTCAAAGCAGAAAATGATAAATGATAACAACAAAGAAGACATGAGAGCTAACTTGTAAATCCCTATACCAAGTCACATGTTTCCAAATAAAGCTACATCATGAAAAGGAAAAGACAGGTTGCCCCCAAAATAAAACTCGAAACACATGAGGGATCCATGAATTTTGGGTCACTATATCTTTGTTAAAATGTTGTTAGAGAGATTAGAACTACCATCATTCCCCAAATACTCATAGAACTAGAAGAATGACACAAAGAGAGTGAAAAAAAATAAAAAAACTTTTGGGTTGACATGAAAGAGACCTAAAGGTCTCGACGCCATGTGTCATCCCCAAAAGGAAAACACAAGGCAAAGAAAAGATGAAGGGAAATATTTTGGGTCAACATGGAAGAGACATGAATGTCTCATCATCTTGCATCATCCCCGAAAGGAAAACACAAGACCAAGATAAAATGAAATGATAAAATATTTATGACATAAAGAAGAATGTAGATACAAATAGAGGAATGTCACAAAGAGATAGACATCCATCAAATAGAATAGTATAGGGGACCAAAGTATGCACAAAGAAAAATGAAAATAAATAATGCAAAAGACTATTAAAGCACATGTGAGCCAACCTATAGTAGGTCATCTGCATCCAATCATGTTCATTGTATACCGAAGGTGGACAACTAGCCAAAGGCAAAATAGCGAGTGTCGAACTAGGGTCATTTCCAAGTTCAATTCTCTTCTTAGGAGAATTTTCATTTAAGCTCATGGAAGAGGAAAACCATGTATTCAATTCATTATGCACCTCCATGTCAAATTTAGCAACCTTATCATCATTATCCAAGTTAATCACAACAGGAGGTCAAATAGAAAGGTTCAACTCTTTTTGCAGTTGTAGTAGAGGGTATTTTTGCTGTTGTGAGGGAGACTCATCATGTATTCCTTCAGTTGAGTTTGGATTTTTTTTTCTTTGTTTGTTTCTTCATTTAACCTTCGAGCAAGAGTACAAAGCCTATTCCTACACTCTCTAGCATGTCTATTTCTTTTAGTATGAATTTCAAGTTGTGTTTGTGTAGGTGCGGGTTGATCAACCATAGGTTTCTTTTCTTCCCTAAGGGGAGGAACAGAAGGAACCATGTAGGCTTGTTCAACAACTTTCTCTTTGACTTTGTAAACTTGTTTTATTTTAGGAAGCATGAAGGGATTTTTCTCGTTATCTCTTGGTATTTTGTAGGAAATAGGAAAAGGATCTATCTTAGGTTGTTCTTGATAGTTTGGAATGTCTTCCAGCTCAATCATGGTTTCATCAAGGATGGTAGGTTTGGTCATGGGTTGAGGCATGTTTTCAAGGGATAATTTTTCTATGCATTTTGACTTCAACTTTTCATAGGATTTGAAAAAGACATCTTCTCTAGGTTTAATAGGTTTTATAGGCTCGAGCCAAAAGATATATAATGAAAATTTTCCACAAGAAGACAAAGGGTTAAAGCTAGTATGATGAATATTAAATATTTCATTGTCAAAGGGAAACTTTAAGAATTTATGTACGACCAATGGGACAACTTCCATGGAGCATAGCCATGAGTACAACCAAGCTTCACACGGAATTTTTCTGACATCAATATGATGGATAATGAGACATCTGATGTTTTTGGTCCTATTTACAAAGGTAATGTTATCAATCCCATTATAGGGCAAGGGAAACCATTATGAGTCTTGATCCATTCTTTTAGTTTATCATATGTTTCTTGGTAGAGATCATGCACAAGTAAGAATTCTTCGGTGATCACATTATCTCCACAAATGGGATCTATTAATATCCCATTAATGGGCTTATCATAGATTTAGCCAGCTATGTAAAGAGGACCATTGAATGCATGCTTAAGTATATCTTTGGATGAAAAAGTGATGTCAAGAGGCTTTTTAGGTCACACCTTATATTGTTGAGTTTTGACCAATGCAACCAAACCATCAATAGGATTTTGTTCTTGTTGATCATTATTCATAGGACTTTGTTGAATTACATCTATGTTTTCATCATCTCTATCAACATTCATCACACCAGTTTTTGTAGTTTCGCTAGCTTTGATAAATGAAATGTTATTTTTTAGCATAGGATTGGTAAAGATTTGCAAATTTTGGTTAGGCGGAGAAAAAAATTTATTTCCTTGATCATTAAAACGTCTAATAGAAAGACAACCGAAATCAATGAGGTCTTACACAAGATGTTTAAGACACTTACAATTTTTTGTGTCATGTCCATTTTTTCAGTGATAATGGCAATAAGAATTTTGTCTATAGTTTTTGGATAAAGTTTTATTAGGATTGGGTGTTTTAGCAAGAGGTAAGGTGATCATTTGTTATTCTAAAAGTTGTGGCATTGTGTTATGAAGGGTATCGAGCAAGGGAGTTAATTCTCTTTTTGGGTCCCCATAGGTAAAGAGTATCACTAATTTTACAACATCTATTTGGTTATGTTGAGTTTCTTTTTTAGGGGGATTAAGTTGAAGGAATCATTTTTTTTAGAAAAGGTTGATATTTTTTCTGGTTTGTGGACTCAAACTTCTTAGCTCAACTAGAGGTGGATTTTTCATGTCGACTACTAACCATGTTTTGATAATCATAGAGGGAAGTACATCAGTGCATGAAGGAGGGGAGCTTCATCATGGTAAGCTTATCTTGTATCTTGATTTGCAAATTTTTTAAAAGCATCTTTTAAAGGTGAGTGTCAAGAACCTTGACATCGATTTAGGAATAAAATGATTGACAACATGAAATAAAGTCAGTAATCTTTTCTTATTATTTTTTCTTACATCTTATCAAATCAGCCAAGGTCATCTTAGGAGTCATATGCACTTCAAAAATGGCTGATAAATGCCTCAACAAGTTCATTGAATGAATGAATTGAGTTGTTTGGTAATGAAGAAAACCATTCTAAGGTAGTATCTTTCAAGGATATCAAGAAAAGTTTATCGAATATTTTATCATTGAGAATAAAGTCATTACATAATATCATGAATGCAAAAACATGGTTAGAAGGATCTCCCTTTTCACCATATTTCTCAAATCTAGGTACCTCTACACCTTGTGGCATTAGTGTTTGCAATATCTCCAACGACAATGGACTGATTTTGACATAATATGTAGGTGGGTCATTTTTATTTTGGTTGATGGTGAAAACTTTCTTTTGAAGGGATTAAATAGTTTGCAAAAGTTGGTTTATGAGAGGGTCGTTGTTTGTATTATGAGATGGAGGTGAAAAAGGTGAAGGTGTGTATGTGTTCGAAGGACAAGTGGTAGGAGATATGGTGTGTGAGGCCACAAAAGTACTAGGGATGCTAGTTGAAATAACCAAGGAAGGAATCATATTACTAGTAGGATGCATTTTTGTTGTAACTTGAGGGTTTTTGTAGGCAGGAATAGAGGCAATTGTTGTGGGGGGAGGAATTTTAATTCCTCCTTGGCTTATGAAATTGTCTAAGGGTAAAGGATAACTAGTGGTTGAGTTAAGATATTTTCCAAATATTTTAACTATTTTATGCAAAAGGTCAACTTCGTCTTCACTTTCAAGCATGTGATGAATGTTATCTATAGTAGGGATGGCGGTAGTTGAAATATTCTCAATAATAATTTTATTTTGTAGGTTTACTAAGTATTCATAAATTTGGATTATGTTCTCTTGCATAACACTAGAAACTATTGTTTCAACATGTGTCACACTACTTGAAGGTAGGGAATTGTTAAGTGTATGGTCCATACCTAGTGAACTAGTGTCAATACTAGGAGTGAAAGAGCTAGACATCCCAAGATCCATGATGATTTTGCTATTGTAGGATGACATGACTCTCAAAATTCATCTCACTATAGTATTAGCAATAAGACACCAAGTAGAAAAGCTCAAGCAAGGGATACTAAGTGCAAGATGGATGCAAAAGAAATTCAAGCTAAATTCAATGAAATCAATATAACTAAAACTTTGTAAACTGGATCAAAAATTTGTCAACAACAAAAAAAATATCAGAACCAAAGTTTTGAATTCTGAAAAATGCAATTTAAAATCAGCACTAGGACTAAATTAGGTAGAGGTAAATATGAGTCCCAGGGAGGGTTTTTTGCACAATGTTTTTTAAAAAATTAAGTGATTTTTATGTTTTTTGGTTTGTATCATCTGTAGACTAAGTAAAATGCAAATTTTAGATGATTTTAAATGATGAAAGATGTAAAAATGCAACCTATATGAACTTTCACTAATGCAAGATTTAGAAACCTTAGAATGCCAATTAACTAATGCAAACCCTAATGCAATGTTAATGCAAGAAAGATCTAGGATGACTATGCACTCCAAATTGAATTATGATGTTCTAAATGCAGGTTCACCAAAATGAAAGGTGTAAAATTGTCATTGCTTATGGTTTAGGACATAGAACAACAATCTTCGTCACTCTCATTCAAGTAAAACTCTAGAGATATCAATCTTAGATATGCAAAAGAGAAAGAGGTCTCGCAATAGGGCTATCCTAGGGTCTAATTATAAAATAAAAAGGGGTTCACCTCCAAGCTAGGGCTTGAAAAGACTAATGAAATGAAAAACCTAATTATGAAACATAATCATAAGCAAGACTTAATTAAATTACCTATAAATACATATAAGTAAATAAAAATGATGACCAATCAGGAGTGTGCACCTGGAAACTTGAAGAGGACTCTATGAAGCTTTGAAATGTTGAAAACACTAAATTTTTAGCTAGCTCAGACTCGTATGCTAGATTGGGTGATTTGGTCCTAGATTAGGGTTTCTAGGTAGGAACATGTTTTTGGTAGTGTAGATTTAGGATCTACAAAAATCTAGAAATTTTCCTATATTGGGGCTCATACACCAAAAGTGGCATATCAATCTAGTTATGGTTTTCTAGAAATTCAAAGTCTGATTCTTATCTTCAATTTTTGTTGTATCCTTTTCATATGATTTCCAAATTCGAAACTCCAATTTGCAACTAGTAGGTGTCTCCCAATGATCTCCAATACAAGGTGAAAAATTTGACAACTTTTAACACTTTGAAAAATTTCTCCAATGGATGTATATCTTGACTCTTGATTGGATGTGATAGATCTTGAATTGAATGCTAGCTTGAGTCATGAAACCCTACAACACAATTGTTAGCTCAAAAATAAACATGATGCATGATGGCTTTTACATGATGCTTCAATCTTGAATAATGTTCTAAAATACTTAAATAATCAACCCTTCAATGCTCTTGAATGATCATGTAAACAATTGAATGCTCTTACGAACTGTAATTTTCTAGAAGAATTCTCATTCAACTTGCTACGTCACTTGATTGCTTTTTAGGTGAAAAATGAGTGAAATAACCTTGTATTTATAATTTTTTATACCAAATTTCTCAAAATTACAACACTACAAACTGATATCAAGTCTAGGAGAATAAAATCCTGCCAAGAATTTGAATTATATTTAATTTGGGATCACATGGGACTCATACACCAGAATTGGTGCATGAGTCCCATTAGGCATTAATTATGGGACACATTTTCAAAATTGCTTATAATGATGTGAAATCCATATCAAGGCCAAAAAACCTAGGTGGGACCCATATGCCCAACATGGCATATGAGTCCCAAATCACTAAATTTGGGCCACACACCCTAAAAGTACATGAATTAAGATTGGATGATTTATTTCAAGATTACCCAAAGAAAGATGCATTAAATTAGTCTTGTGGATGTAAAATAAGGACAATTAAAGCATAAAGAAGCCCAATTATTTAATAAAACCCTAGACAAGTGTGAAAGTATTTTACTTGACTTTATAACACTCTAAGTAAGGTACAATTAAGTTCATTTAGTTCACAAGGGCCTGAGACCTAATGTGAGTGTTTTAAACACATTACAACACTAAGTCAAGGCATCATCAAGCTCAATTTAACAAGGAGGACCGAGACAAGTATGAAAATGTCACATATGACATTTTTTTGACACTACACTTTACAAATTCTACATGGGTTTTTGAGGTACTTTAATTCCTCAAAGGGAAGCTCCTA
Organism: Sequoiadendron giganteum; assembly: GCA_007115665.2. Taxonomy (NCBI): domain Eukaryota; kingdom Viridiplantae; phylum Streptophyta; class Pinopsida; order Cupressales; family Cupressaceae; genus Sequoiadendron; species Sequoiadendron giganteum. The sequence continues at coordinate 169,886,781 of CM021108.1, read as the reverse complement.
GAAAATTGTGCTAGGACCTATTCACCCTAGGTGGCGAATGGGTCCTCCCTTAATGAGGACCCCCTTTTTGAATTTAATCCTAGAGGGATTTTAATAATTTTCATCTACAAATCTAGTTTCATCTTGATCTGTTTGATTTTTTTGGTTAATTCTCAAATTATGTATAAATACAAGGCTATTTTACATGATTTCAACTAGAAGAAGATTTTCAAGCAAGCTATGAGATAAATAAATTTCATGAGATCAAGTATTTATAGTCAAGAATCAATAAAAAGTGAAGTTTGGAGCAACATTGCAAGGTCTTCAAGCTCATTTTGTGTCCAAGATCAAGAATTAGTGAAGGTTGATGATAGATGCCTATGGAGAATCATGAGGGATTCTAGGTGTTGGGATATGCACAAGACATACAAACAAGCCTACCGACTTGTTTCCTAAGTGATTCCATCTTCTATAATCATCCTATTTATAGCCTATAAGAGGTTGTCAATAGATCTAGATCCAAAAAAAGGAGTTTAAAAGTGCAAAAGAGAAGAGAAAACCTAGAAGTCACAGATCAAACTCAAAGATTTTTTGAAGGACCTAGTAGGACCCATTCACCTTTAGTGGTGAATGAATCCCTATTGGGGATTGAAGGGCAGTATATTTTACAATATATAAGAGTTATTTTTAGGTGTAGAGATCCTCGAACAAGCTTACCAGGATCTATTCACCCTTGGTGGCGAATGAGTCCCTATTAGCAATTTAGAAAAGTCAAATTTGTCTAGGTCCACATTATTACATCCTTCTTGTTTTTCAAGAAAATTTACAAATTCATTATGTTTTGTGTCAAATTTAGGCATTTACATGTGTTAGACCTAGAAATATGGTTTGCATATTGGTTTAATTCATTTTCCTCAAGTTGTGATTTAGCTCACCACCACGTCCTTGTATAAAGGAAAGATTACAAGATCCCTCAATATTGACTCAATTCACCTCTTGGGTTGATAGTTATATCAAGATTCTTGGATCTCATATTTTGAGTGAAACCCTAACTAGAAAAAGGGGATTAGACTTCATAGCCTTCTCCCTTTGTCTATGTTTCATTTCAGTGTTCAACCTGACTTCTTTTCAAACATCTTAGTTTCTAATTTTAGTACATTCAAACCCTAGATCCTAGCTTGCATTAAGTTTGCATTGTATTTAGGGTTTCTTTATTATGCATTAGCGAACATCACATTTAGAGTAAAATCGCATGTTTGCATTGCTTATATTCATTCAAAATCTGAAAAAGTGCTTTAAATCTAATTTACTTTTCCATCTTGACATCATCATTCAAGAATTTAGATTCAAATTGCATTCTAGATTTTCTTATCTTAGTCATCATTTCATCATAGTAAAAGTTGCATTTAGATACCTCATATTTGGAATATCTATTATAGAATTCACTTTTACATATTTGAGATAGAATATACATAGAAATAACTCAAAAAAACTGAAATCAAACTCCAAAAACCCTAAAACTAGGACCCATTCACCTTTAGTGGTGAATGAGTCCTTGAACACGCTGATCAACAAGATTTTCTGGTATGTTCTGGTGTTTTATGTGCCTTTATAACCTTTTCATATACCTACACGAGAACCCATTCACCTTTGGTAGTGAATGAGTCCTTGTCCAACTTTTTACAACAAAAATTCTGAGTAGTTTTTGGTTTTTGATAATCATTTTTCTCTTTGTTCTGAAATCTAAAAAGTAATAGTCTGAAACAAATTGTTTTTCTTTCACATTCTTGTTTATTTACTAGATTTAGAAATATTGGTAAAATAATTTATTGCATATTTCAATTATAAGTAGCATTAGAATTTTTCATTTTCAACATTATTGCATTAATAGACAAGTTAGATTACATTTTTTATTCATTAGAAAATAAAACAAAAGAAAAAAACAACAACAAAAATGAAATGAGACACTTAGGAAAGAGAATTTATGTCAAGTCTCCTTTTAAAGGTTAACCTATCCCTCAATCCTTTTAGTAATGATGACTTTGACATGTTAGATGAATCCCTCAATGACTTCATCTCACAAGGTTCATCCACTAAGGCTTTTCATGAAAAAAATATAAAGATGTTAATACCATCACACCATAACTCATAATTTATCCCCCTTCATAAAAACCACAAGTTCAAAACAAACATGTTCTTATCCTTGAACCACCAAAAAACAATACTTCACTTGAAAATAGTAACACTTCATAAAAAAAGAGTTATAATACCATTGTGCATACCTACAATACAAGGAACAATAAGTAGTGACAAATAACTCTTGTTTCACTACCCTTGCCCAATCCCATCTTGCCTAATTCTCCCTATTTGACTTAAAACAATGGAAAGGAATATAATCTTGTTGAACACCTTAAGAGTACTCCTGCCAATATTTCCATATGGTAACTACTTCAAGTATCACCTATTTATCATAGCATGCTCCAAGAGGCCTTGAAACAAGTTATGGTTCCTTCTAACACTAGTTCAAACGATGTAGCAGTGCTAATTCAAGGAATGAATGAAATGAACTTGGACATGGGTTTTCAGTAGAGTGAGTTACCTCCCTTAGAAATTTAGAATAAATACGAAGCTTTCAACATAATAGTCTATAACAATCGAATTGTGATAAAACAAACCCTTGTTGACAATGGTTCGACCTTGAATGTGTGTAGTGTGAGCCTTTTGGAAAAGATCAAAATAAGTAAAATTGATATTAAACCCAATTTTTTATCTATTCAAAGGATTTGAAGACATAGGAAAACAACCACTCAGAGTCATCACATAAACTATCAGAGTTGGGAAAGTAACATTGCAAACTCTGGTCCACGTTATGCCTGATGATCTTTCTTACAATCTCCTTTTAGGGACACCTTGGATTAATGAAATTAATTGTGTGCCTTCTACTTTGCATTGTGTCATGAAGTATGTCTATAACAACAAAGTCTACACACTAAAAGTTGATCCCGAACCCAAAATTTTCTTGATGGCCAATAGAGAAGGACAAGATCCTTTAGAAGCATTGGAATCCAGTACACCGCAAGAAGTTACAAAAGAAAAAATATGGACATTGATGAAATTACTAATTTGTTGGAAGATGATTGGGGTTCCTTGGATTTCATGCCAAAATTCATGGGATAATATAAGATTACAACCAAAGACACTAAAAAGAAAAATAAACCAATGGTAATGTCAATGCAAAATTCAAAAGACATCGCACAACCATCTACCTCATCTACTTTAGAAGAAGGCACAAGTTATACAATGAATTTTGATGAGATAGATTATCAAACACCACCAAACCTAAAAGAAATGGAAAGACTTTATGGGAGAGGTTATGATCTTGTGAAACAACTTGGTTATAATGGAAAAGGATAAGGAAAGAAAGAGCAAGGAATTTTTATTCCTATAGAGCCTAACACACAAGAAACAAAAAGTGGTTTAGGATATTGTCCTTCTAAGATAACACAAGCAAAAAAACGACCTTCACTCAACATCAACACTATCATATGTAACTCTAGTAAACCAACTCTCACCTTGAAGCATCCCAAGTTGATTGACATAAATTCCAATGAGTCTTTGGAATACTTTGAGGACAATGTTAACTTTGAAAGAAATGCTAGGAGTCTATGATAAATCATTCACCCCTCTCACAAAAAAATGGGTTACATGTGCTATGGTTAGTACTAAACAAGATGACGAAGATAATGAAAGCAATGAAAGTGTCAAGGATAAAGAGGAATATAATCCTAAAACAATAAAAATCAAAAGAACTTCCTTTGGGAGATATAATCAATATATTTATGGATATCAATAAAAATGAGAAATTAATTTAAGTAGGGAAGTGTCTTGATGAAGATGAACAAGAAGATCATGCAACTTTACTTCATGACTTTCCTGAACTATTTGCTTGGGCTTACTCAGACATGTCGAGAATTGATGCTAAGATTGTAACACATAACATAGTCCTTGCAGAAGATGCTAAACCAGTCTGACAGAAAATACGAAATATGAATCCTAAGATAGCCTTACTGGTTAAAACTAAAATTGAGAAACTTCTTGATGCTAGATCTAAATGACCAATTGATTATTCTCCATGGATCGCAACTATCGTCGCAGTTGTGAAACTTGATAATCATATTAGGATGTGTATGGAATTCAAATATTTGAATAAATAATCTTTAAAATATGACATACCCCTTCCTAATATCGATATGATAGTGGTCTCAACTAGGGAACATGCCTTGTTGTCATTCATGGATGGATTTTCTACATATAACCAAAATTTTACCAATCCTCAAGATTAGTACAAAACTGCTTTTATGATCACTTGGGGAACATTCTATTGGGTAGTCATGCCTTTTGGATTAAAAAATGTAGGAACAACATATCAATGAGTAATGAAATTGATATTTCATGATTACATACATAAGATATTGGAATATTATGGTGATGACATTCTAGCCAAATATTTAACATGACAAGACCATGTAAATCTTCTTTGTAAATTTTTTGCGTGAATGCAAAGGTACAACATGATATTGAATCCAATAAAGTGTGTCTTTGGTGTAGATAGTGGAAAAATTCTAGGTTTTATCGTATCTCATAGAGGCATTGAGGTAGACACAAATAAAATTGATGTTATTATTAGCATTCCACCTCTTAGAAATATCTCTCAATTATGTAAGTTACAAGGAAGAATTCATGCTATCTATCATTTCGTAGCTTCTTTAGCAGATCAAACATTACCATTCATGCAACTCCTTAAGAAAGATGTTCAGTTTAACTAGAATGAGGATTGTAAATAGGCCTTTGAGAGCTTGAAAGATTATCTTGTTACTCCACCTGTTTTACAACCTGCTATGCAACACAAGTTGTTCATGCTTTAAACTAGAGGATCGACCCATTCTCTCGTAGCATTGTTGGATCATCAAGATGATAATAGTAAGGAACATCCCATTTATTAAATTAGTTGCACCCTGATTGATTATGAAACACGTTATTTGATGATAGAGAAAAAATGTTAGGCTCTTGTGTTTGCTACTAGTAAACTGAGAAATTACTTACTGAATGCTGAAATCCATGTCATGATAAATTTTGATCCCTTAAAACATATTTTTACTAAGATGGACTTATCACGAGACTTAGCTAAGTGGATTATGTTGTTAACTGAGTTTTACCTTAATTTTGTCCCACAAAAAGTAATTAAAGGATAAGCCTTGACTAACCAATTAGTTGACACTCCTTATCCCATAACATTACCCAATATAGACTCATTCCTAGATGTGAACCCCAATCCTATACCTGCACAAACACAAGAAAAAAACACATAATTAGATCAATATGAAAGTAAGAACAAGGATTCCCTAAGAAATCCATTTGCAATGCTCAAATAGGAAATAAAATGCAAAGATGAATAAAGAAAGCAATGAAATCCTATTCTAAGATGCAAAATCTTGATCCCATGGGGGAGTTGGTGCCAATTGTGTGTAGAAATTGGCCCTTTCCCAACTCCTTTGTAAGCTTGATGATGGTTGATCAACTTGATGGTGAAGAACAATGTGGGTCCTCGCTAAAATCTGCAATAACCTAGCTATGGTGATGGAAAATGCTCAAGAAGATGAATATAATTTCTCTCAATTGAAGATAATAACCTTTCTCTCAAATTGTGAATGATATTGCAATAGAGGAGGCCTCTATTTATAGATTTTAAGAATGGAATATTGAAGGATTTGGATGAATGTGGGACAAAATACCAACCAATGAGAAGAGGCCACTTGTCCACATGTGATTGGAGGACGAATGAGCACATTTTGGTCAATGTGCATGATAAATGCTATGAGATTCAATTTTGAAATTTGAAAGTGACATGTTTAGAGGGAAGGGAAATGGAGTTAATGTCACTTGGCTCAAGGCCAAGGACATGTAAGAGGCCTTAAATGCCTTGTTGGAAGTACCCATCCCCTTTTGGAGCGATTTTTGAATTAGAAGAATATTCCACAAAAGATGCCCTTTTGAATGGAAATTGAGAATTTAATAAATCAAATAAATTGATTTATTGTGAAAGTTGCAAAATATAGAGGATTGAAGTTATTAGGATTAAATTAATCATAGGTTAATTAATTTAATGAGAGATTAGGTGATTTGACAAATTTTATTTAGATTTTAGGATTTAAATAAATCAAAGTTGAGAGGAATAATGATTTTAGATTTAATTAAATAAAGATTGATTTATTTAATTAAAGAAGGTGGTGTTAGATTAAATCAAATGAAGATTAATTTATTTAATTTAAATGAGATGACTTTAGAGGTTGATTAAATAAAGTGAATTATTTATTTAAAAGATAAACTTGACTTAATTGGATAAGAGATGAATTGTGATGAATTTAATAAAATAAGGATTATTTAATTAAATTCATTAGAAAAAGGGATGATTTAGGAAGAAACTATGTTAGTAAGATCAGGATCAGGTGTGTAGGATCAAATTGTATATTTTCCATGTCTACACTAGATAAGAATGTGTTGGATATTTAAAAACATAAAGAAACATGGTAATTATATACTTTGATGATTCTAAGTGTAGAATGGGCTTCAGAGCAGGAGTTATATTAATCCTTCCTTTAGGTAACCCTATTATGTTATCTTTTTGTCTAAACTTCCTATGTACAAATAGTACTTCAGAGTATGAGGCTTTAATAGCTAGTATACATGTCGTGTTAGCATTAAAAGACAAACACATCTCTATATTTGGGGACTCACTCTTAATTATTAAAAAAGTAAATGGAACATATCAAGCAAAGCATGATAAGCTTGTTCGATATAGAGATCTTACAATGATATTATTAGACAATTTTGAATCATATAGAGTAGACAACATCCCACAAAAGGACAATCGACACATAGTTCCAATGGAAAGTGTCGCTTCCATTGTATCTCCGGATGATCCTCTTGTTGAATTCACATTTAAAGTTCAAATGATCCCTAAAGCATCGATAGATGATGAGAGAAAAGTGGTGTTATTGACTGATGCTAATAATTCTAATGAATTGTGTAACAATATTCAACTATTTAAAATATGACACCTTTCTTGAGCCTACAACAAAGAACACTCAAGCTTGTATGCAAAAAAATTCATCCAAATACATAATCTTCGTATACATTACATATAGAAGATCATTTAATGGCCTCTTAATTAGATGTCTTAAACAATCTAAAATCTCAATAGCACTTGAAGAAGCTCATGCAGGAGCTTGTGGGGGACATTTTGGAGGAAGATCCTTGGTTCAAAAATTAATCTACATAGGCTAAAATTGGAGACACATGGAACAAGATTGTTTTGAGTATGTGAATAAATTTCATAAATGTCCAGAACACAAAAATTTGATTCATGCCCCTGCCTTCGAACTTCATGCTCAAGTTCCTATTTGGCCATTTTTCATTTGGGGTTTGGACCTTATTGGGAATATATCACCACCTTCTTCCATTGGATATGCATTTATCATTACTGCAACCAATTACTTCATGAAATGGGTAGAGGCTATCTCTCTTTATTCCATAATAGTTGATGCAATATTTCATTTCATATTGGAGCATATTATTGCTCACTTTGGTCTCCCTTCTGCATTAGTTTCATATAATTGAACTCCATTCAAAAACAATTATGTTCAGAGTAAACCCACAAAAGTGGTTTACAATTTCAATGAGGAAGGGAAACTTGCAAAGAATGACCCCAGGCCAAAAAAAATCATTCTTGGGGTTCGAACGAACTCATTGGTTTGAATGAACCAAAAGAGGGTTCGCTCGAACCTAGGTTTGAGCAAACCCATTTAATGCATCCTGCCAAAAACCAAATGAAAACCCCTTTTTAAAAGGGTGTTCACTCAAACCCTTGGGGGTTCACTTGAACCCCACTTGGTTCGAGCAAACCCCCCTTTTACCTGATTCCTACTCTCTGTCACAAAAAAATCAAAAATTTTGCACTTCAGAGCTTGGGTTGAAGATTAAAATGGCGGAGACTTCACAAACTCAACTGGAATAAAGTAGTTCTCAGAGCGAGCTATCCAACGACTATAATTTTAATATGTTTTGGTTTTATTATGTATTTTATTTTTTAGTTTTATTAAAAATAGGTTTTTCATCGAAAATCAAGCTCTTTGTTCTGCACATGCGGAAAAATAGTAGATTATCAAAATACAATTTTGAAAAATATGTTAAGGCTGGGTATTGATGTCCTTGATCCATTAAAAAGAAAAATTGAATTTCAATACATACATAAAACATTATGTTGTATATAGTTCACCTATGTTTGAATTGTAATTGGTTTGACTTCGAAACTTGATTAAGAAAAAAATATTTAATAAAACACTATCAAACCAAATGAATTGGTTAGATATCATAGTTACAAATCTAAATTAAAAAAATATATAATTTTATCCTTCATACAATAAATGTTATGTTGTATACGGTGAGCATCAGTCCTTAAAAATGTTGTTTATTTATAAAAACTAGTTTTTGAAGGAGATGGAAAAAGAAGTGCAATCTGATTCCAAATTTTTGGAAAAAATATATTTAGAATCTATAGACAAAACGTCACAAATAACTACTTTGCATCATCTTCAAATTCCTCACAGTTTAGCCGCTATAGGAGCCTGAAAGTGAATATTTAGTTAAAAAATTTAATTCAATGTCCAGTTTGCCCAAAAATTGTAAACTAGTATTGTGGGATCACCAATGAAGAAATTCTTGAAAACATTCAAAATTCAACATTGTTTTTCAACACCATATTATCCACAATCAAATGGACAAGCAAAAGCAACTAACAAGACTATTAAACAAATTTCGTTAAAAATAGTAAGTAAACACAATAAATATTGGCATACGTAATTAACCTACATGTTATGGGCTTATTGTACGAGCATTAGAATATCCACTGGAAATACTTTGTATAACCTAGTCTATGGTGCTGAAGCAATAATGCCCTTAGAGTTAGAAATTCCTTCCTTGAGAATTTATCTTAAAGGGCTCATTGATGGCACTACCTACAAAGAAAAATGATTAGATTAGCTTGAAATGCTTGACAAATAGCATATCAATGCTCTTGAGCATCTACAAACTTACTTTAAAATAATGCAACATGGTTACAATGATAATGCCATCCCTCGTGAATGATAACTGGTTAGGACCTTACACTATCAAAGAAAACTATGGGTTTGGAGCTTACACATTGATAGAAATGGATGGTACACCTCTAAAAGAACCTATAAATTATGTGCATTTTTATCAATATTACATCTAGTATTTCCTCTTTTGAATATTATGTCAAAGCAATGTTGTTAGGTTAAGTAGATATTTTCTATTTTATCTCACAATGCTTTATTCTTTAATACATGATAACATGTGTGTATCTTAGTTCTAGGGTAATTATTTTAAATACTTTGTTTAAATTATTTAGTTTCCATACTATTAAAAATCAAGTGTGTTATGTTAAATTAAATCCTTATATGAATTTAATATCATTAGATCATAGGAGTATTTAAGTTAACATAACATATTTAATCACAATATAGCATCTAACATAAACTGTAAATGGTTTAATTAGATCACATAAATCATTAAATCATGGATACATTTATTAGATATTCTGACATAGGATATTTGATAGATCGCATTGAAATTTAATTAAACACAAGACCATAAAAACACAAACACAAATGATCATATATATATATATACCATCAAAAGTTTTGGTGCATATGCATCACTGAGTACAAAAGCTAATAAATTATGTGATTGCTAGATCCCTCATGAGCTAGTGATCTTCATGGTCATTGCAATACAATAGTATGCAATCGACTCAAATTTAGTCACATCCCCTCCACCAACCTGAATTCTCTCACCTCCCGCATGAGTGCCTCGACTTTCTCCTGATCTATCTGATCCCTATTCACCTATACCCTTGCAAGCTCCTCTCGCAGCCTTGAGACCTCTGCCCACATGTCGCTCTCTACTCTGTTGTCAGTAGTAACTCTAGAGGATAGGACTGCTATGAGCACTTCCTGAAGCTGGTTGTTGCAACTCTTGGCTCTCTCGTATGTTGCACCCAATCTTTCCATGGACTCGAAGAGATCTGCATGTGGTCCCAAAAAAGGTTGGGGCACGTATTCTCTATGTATATCATCCTCGATATGCAACTAAGGAATTAGTCCTTTGAGTGCTCACTGGTAGAGCTCATGCCACTCTCAATTAGATCTTGAAAAATAGAAATCAAAAGAATATCAGTAACCACAATAATCATATATAAATCATGCATGCTTACAAAACTAATATCAAATTATCACCTAGCTCTCTAGTCCACTGGTCATGGTCTAACCGTATAATGGTGGCCTCTCTCTATTTTGATGCTGCAGGTGGCTTACTACCATTGGCTTCCCCACACTCATATGTGTGGATCATTGGCTTGACTATGGCATGTGATCTATTCAATCTAATAGGTGGTACCTCTACCCTATTAGAGGTAACTAGATGCTCCTCAATCTCAATAGTATCCTTTCTCATGGACTGTGTCTCCTCATCATCATCCTCATCATAATCCTCATTCTCCTCATCTTCCTCATTTGAACATACAAAGACATCAAGCATGACATCATCATCATCTGTATTTGCATCTATGTGATCATCATCTTTATCCCCTTTGTGACTTGGAAGAGGTCCAAAAAAACCCGCAAGGTGGTGTAAAGGGAACAATGGCACTAGCCTAGATGTAATCCACCACTCCTCATAGGCTAGAGTGGTACCTACATCATCAACCTTAGAGAATGGGGGAAAATCACGGTCCTCATCATTTGAATCATTGAAATATACATTAGGCCTACTAAGACGACGACTTTCCCCAAGACTGGTGGCACTCTATACTGATTGTTTGTATGTCGGTGTAAAATGTGGAGGTACCTGGATGTTCCTAAACTATCTCATCACACAGTCCCAATAGAAAGGTCTAACTACAAAATCATGTCTACCCAAAAGAAACTTGTCCATTTCTTTCCCGTGTAACTCATATCTGTGATCTTCCCACTACGGTATCCACTAATATGGTCTCTAGCAAATGTCATCCTCATCCAACCAGTCAAATTTAATCCTCCAATGCAATAGGTCTCCCTCTTTCCATGACCATCTAAGGGGATAATTGAAGCCTCCTAGCTTACCCAGGGCCCCTATGATAGGAAATCATGTAGGCCTCATATAGGTAATATGCTCAAAACACCATATCTTTAGCAATGTACAATGCACGATGCTATGGAGCTCTTAGAATGCAAACCAACTCAAATCATAGTACAAATGGGTTAGCATGTTGTGACCCCAGGCATAAATAGTATGTTGCTCCTCCATCCCCCTAATAGTATGAACCAGACTACTATCTAGGTGTGCCCCTTCACCATCTGGAACTAATGTGCGCACTGTTGTCATAATCATAATCCGTTGTAGAAGTGGTGACTACATGTTTAGAAGCCATTTAAGCTCCACACATGGTCTAATTATTTAATGTTGAATAGGCTTCTCTAGACAATACTAAATGTCATCTCTCATCTATTTAAATGATCTATCAGGTTAACTTATTGCACATGCTCGCTCTGAATAGAAATCTGTAGAATACGATGAACATCCTCTAAGGTGATTGTTGTCTCCTTAGTCGAAATATGGAAGATGCAAGTACCTGCCTCCCATATCTCAGCTAGGGCTAGCAGCATATGATTGTGGTACCTCATAGGTGGAACGAGGTACACCCAAAACAAACCAACCTCCTGAATCAACTGAATATCTTCCTTTGAAATCCATGTCACTGACTCATGTAGGAAGTGGGGTTGCCTCCCTCCTAGGTGTTGTCAGCCTCGAGGGGGAGCCTAAAAGGAAAATTACATGGAATAAGTTCTAAATCAAATAATCAATATCACTAAATTTGTTCTGACACTTTTTAGACAGTATGGACACCTAGGAAATTTTTAGACGGGGGTCTTAAAGACTTTCGGCTATTTTGGGATACTTTGCGCCAAAGTGGGACTCTTTCTACCAATTTTTTCTAAGATCTTAAAACTACTTGAATTACATAAAATGATATAGTAAAAGCATGAAAACGATGAAAAAGAAGAATAAAATGCACTCACTATGTGTCGAAGGATGCCTTGAGTTGCATCGCTATAGATTGGGTCCAATCTTAGGGGCTTGTAGACTCTTTGGCTCGACATTCTCACTCAATCTGCACCAAGGTAAATGTCAAATCAATAGTGAAAAATATTCATTTTTATTAGTATATAGTAAAACCCTAGCAAATAAAGCTTATTCATTTAAAAGAAAATTTCATTCAAACGAGCATATAGCAAGCTAGAGGACTTCATTTTTGATGTCGTTTGTTGCATTTGATTCATAATTCAACTCCTAGTCTCATAAAATTTCTATCACTATGTGGTATGGTACTTGGAAATAACCTATGATATGACCTAGGTGATTTCATGTGGTTTCGTGTTCACCTTGATTCCACCTCCATAAAGCAAGCAAAATTAGTGGGGGCATACATCTACCTTCAAATTTAATTCTCCATAGAAGTTTGCTAAGAGGATTTTTTAGAATCTATTGAATTTGTGTTGCAGGATGTGGTTCCTTCCATTGTGGTTTTGTATGTAGCTATGGTGGGGGCTTTCATTCTCTCTAATAAATCCATATGAGTATCCTTTTTATTACTAGTGATTTATTTTTTCTTGCATATTCATGTAGTATCATATGGCAGCTAAAGTGGGGGCTGATATGAAGTATAACCCCCTTTTTCTAGTTAGGGTTTCATTAAAAATATGAGATCAAAGAATCTTCAAATAAATATCAACCCAATAGGTGAATTAAGTCAACATTGAGGGATCTTGCAATCTTTCCCTTATACAAGGATAGGGTGGTGATGAGCTAAATCACAACTTGAGGAAAATGAATTAAATAATATGAAAACCATAATTCTAGGTCTAACACATGTAAATGCATAAATATGATACAAAATAGAATGAAACTATAACTTTTCTAGCAAAACAAGAAGGATGTAATACTGTGTACCTAGCCAACTCTAACTTTACTGAATTGCTAATAGGGACTCATTCACCATGAAAGGTGAATGGGTCCTAGTAGGCTTGTTTTGGGAGCTCTAAACTTGAAACTGAAACTTGTATACTGTAAAACCTATTGCCCTTCAATCCCTAACAAGGAATCATTAACCACTAAAGGTTAATGGGTCTTGCTAGGTCCTTCTCAAAATCTCTGAATTTGATCTACAACTTCCAAGTCTACTCTTCTCCTTTGCACTTTGAAATTCCTACTTTCAAATCCAGATCTGCTTACAACCTCTTGTAGGCTACAAATAGGATGATTATAGAAGATATAATCACTTAGGAAATAGGTCCTTAGGCTTGGTTGTATGTATTGTGCATATCCCAACACCTAGAATCCCTCATGATTCTCAATAGACATCTATCATCAAACTTCACTAATGCTTGATCTTGGAAATAAAATGAGCTTGAAGACCTTGCAGTGTTGCTCCAAACTTCACCTTTTCTTGCTTCTTGACTAGTAATACTTGATCTGATGAATTCTTTTTGTCTCTTAGCTTGCTTGAAAATATTCTTCTAGTTGAAATCATGTAAAATAGCCTTGTATATATACATAATTTGAGAATTAGCCTCGAAATTCAAATAATTCAAGTCGACACTAGATCTAGAGATGAAAATTATTAAAATAATACTAGAAATAAATTCAAAAAGGGGGTCCTCATTAAGGGAGGACCCATTCACCACCTGGGGTGAATGGGTCCTAGCACAATTTTCTAGGACCTTTCCTTTGGGGAATGAAAGTACATCAACAACCCATGCAAAATCTGCAAAGAAAAAAGGGTCCTATACGAGGAGGACCCATTTACCATGTAGGGAAAATGGGTCCTAGCACTAATTTCTAGGACCTCGAATTTTCCCAATTAAATTCTATGTAATTTAAATTTTGGGTGTTAGGATAGATCTTTGGGAGGTGTCATAAATAAGGTTTAAATTTGAATTAAAGGTCCAATCAACCACAATTAATTAATGAGACCCTAGATAAGTGTTAAATTGTGTTACAACACTTTACAACACCATAAATAGTGTATATTTTAAGTACATTTTATTTTAAAAGGGGCCCATTAGGATCCATTGATTAAAGCAACCCTAGAAAAGTGTGAAAGTGTTACAAAAATTTAGAACACTTTAACAAGGTACAATTTAAGTATATTTAGTTTTGAAACAACTCCTAGATTAATGTGAATGTGAGTGAATTACAAAACTAAACCAAGGCAATGCTAAGTTAGTTTTGTATCAATTATTTTTAAATTAAGTGTGAAAAAGGAATACTTTTTTCGACACTACAAATATGTTTTTCTTAAATAGGTTTTGAAGTCAAACCAATTACAATTTAGACATAGGTGGACAATATACAACATAGCATTTTTTGTATGTATCAATCAAGATTCAATTTTTTTTTGCTGGATCAAGGACATCAATACCTAGCATGCACATATTTTCAAAATTATTTTTGGTAATCTACTATTTTTCCACAGGTGCAAAATAGAGAGCTTGATTTTTGGTGAAAAACCTACATTAACAAGAAATAAAAAAATAATATAATAATCAAATTAAATATATTTAAAATTATACTTTTTAGGAAGCTTATAATAAGGAGTCCATGCGTACAAAAACTAAATTGTAAATTAATTCATTTGATCCCCCAAAAGGTAAATCAAAAGTGGTTTTCTATCAACATTTTGGTAGGTGTAAAGGAGACTCTATTATAAGTATGGTTTAAAACTAGCAGGGTTCTATTCAAGGGGGTTTGATCTAAGATGGTTTGATCAATTCCTCTTCAATTTGAATCCTCTAAATGGAACTTTTCAAGTCTTAATCATTATATTTTATAAAAGTATGTGATTTGAGCAAAAATCAGGATGTCCTAAAAAGTGGAAACCACTATTGTGGGATCATCGAGCGACCAAAATGAAAGCAAGCAATCTAAAGCACAAAATTTAGCAAAGGTGCTAGTAAGAGAAAAAAACTAAGTCAAAAGTGCAAATTTAAAGCAAGTGCACAAATATATGTCAAAAGTGAGCTATTTACAAAAGCAAAAGCGCTAAAACTAACTCAAAACCACCAAGTTCATAAAACTAGCACTATTGACTACTTGGTCTTTGTGCATTAATTATGCGAACATAGGAAGATGAAAAATTAAATTGAAAGGGTGCATACTAGGGCACTAACACTTGCAATTCATCCAAACTCTTGAACCGCGTCCGTGTAATGTGGGGCTCCTCGAATTCTCACCATAGCTACTGGACAACTGACAAAATGAGAAAACTAGAGGCAAGAATTTTCTATAGGCTCAAAATGAAAATGAGGTAGTTAGAACCTTAATTACCTATTTTAACCTTTAAAAACCCTAATTTTTTCTTAGGAACCCTAATATTTTGCTTAGGAAACCTTTCTAAGTTAAAATAATGAGCTCCCGAGAACATTTGAATGAGCAAAAAAAGACATATAGACTTAATTTTTCATGCTTTATACATCGAAACTAAAATAGAATAGTGTCATGAGCTTGACCTCAAAACTGATATTTTTGGCCAACCTCTTGAGGGGAAGCCTAGAATCCTACCATATACCGTTGACCAGAAGGGCACAATGGGGCGTATAATTTTTTTTCAAAAATTGATCTTAACAATTGGAATCTTTGAAACAAAGCAACCAATACTTTGTCTCAAAAAGGGGCAAAATGTAGACATGTAAAATTGACATAACACGTATCGCACACCTTAAATGACATTCTTGCATCATCAACATCATTATCATCGAATAACACTGCATTTCACATCAATTACATAAAAAACCCTAAATTCGTCTATTAGTTGAATAATTATACATTATTTAATTAATTCACATTTTCACAAATTTTGACAAATTAAATAAATTTTATTTATTTAATAAATTCCTAAAACCCTAATTTCTACTATTAATTGAATAAAATGACATTATTTAATTAATTCACTTTTTCATCAATTTTGACAAACTAAATAAATTACATTTATTTAATAAGTTCTAATCAAACTCTATTCCTCTCGATTAATTAAATAATTCCAATTATTTAATTATGTCGCTAATTAAACCTATTCCCCTAAGTTAATTGAATTATTAAAAAAAAAAAAAATTGTCACTTTCCCCCAAAATTGAATATTTGAATTTAACTATTCAAAACATCATAAAAAATTTAAAATCAAATAAACAACTTTGTTTGCAAAACTCAAACATGATTTTGCATGTTCAAGTCCAAAAATACTTAATTAGTTAAATCAATTAATTAGTCATCCTCAACAACTTTCCTGATTGAGAAAATTATGAACCACTGATTTCTCAATCTATTTCTTGATTGATCAATCTATTTCCTGACAAATTGATCTATTATTCAATCCCAAAAATAATTCAATCTAGCTCTTCAATCACACTAATTACGTAATAAGTTTTCATAGATTATTCCAATCTAAATTGTCTCAATGTGGTTCTCAACCATTGATCAATATATTCTACTACATGATCGAAATCATTCATTTCAGATCACAAATTCTATATAACAAACCGCTTTTCTCTCAAAAAAGGGATCGAAGAATCAATATAGTTTATGCAACAAAGTAATTTCAAGATCTTAATCAACATTAACAAAGTTTGAAACCACATCTTCAATCAAAAAACAAATTTTCTTCAAGATCTCACACACAATAATGGAGGATTCATATTGAATTAAACAATCCAACATACATCAATTTACAAATACACTTTGACACGAGATGGTAAAGCTATTGTGTTGTTAAATTTATTTTTATTGTATTCTTGCAATTTTGTTCTTGATTTATTCAATTTTGTGGTTTCATTTCATGAGTAATGGGTATAGATCTTGATCATTGTGTTGGATTAGATTAGTTTCTATTCACTATTTTGATCTTTTTATATTTACAAATTTCCCCCTTACACAATGTTAAGTTTGTGAATGTGAAGTTTTTAATAAATAGTAATATGAACATTATTATATGGGTATGTGCAAGATCATGATGGGCCAAAAAGTGACGATATCTAAGTGATATGATGGCCCATGTGGCTGACGAATTTTTTTTACCCAAAATTAATGAAACAAAAAGGGTTTTTAAAGGAGATTCTTAGCTTTCCACCAATATAAATTATGCTTTACTTTGAATTTAATAAATAATTATTATTCATTTTCTATTAGAATTACGATTAAAGTCTTGATTGATAGGCTGATTGAAAAAAATCTATAACTTTCAAATGGTATCACATTTTTTGAATCTGAAACATGCATCACGTTCTATGCTTCACATACTATAGGATTAAAAAAAAATGAATTTCATGAATTTTTGAGCAAGTTAAGGTGGTTAGACATACTAGTTTTTATATTTTTTAAAATTTGTAATAAAAAAATAATAATTAATTATTTACTTAGAAAAAAATTATAAAAAAATATGTATCACATCGGGACACGAGTCCCCTACTTATACCTAAAATATTATAAAAAAATATTATCATTTTATTGTGGTTAGGGTGGTCAGATGGACACCTACTTCTTATTTTTACCCTGAAATTTAAGTACTACTACATTGAAATTTCAAATTTTCACCGAATAGATTCTTTTTAAAATAAAACAAACCTAGTAGTTTAGAAACTACATTCAATTTGCTACAGATTTTATTCTTACATATTTTTTAAATAATATAGATAACTTATTCAATTTTTTACGTCAAGTTGCCTAACTCTGATTTTTTCAATTTTATTACCACTTAAGGACCTGTTTTCTCCATGATGATCCTGCACATACCCATATTTATTCCTTATATTTATTTATTAGTGTTTTGTTCCCTACAAGGTCATCAAAAATCTATAGATTTATCATTTATCCTTTTTGTTTATTTTCTAATAGTTGGTATTAGAGTTGTAGTATTTATTGTTTAGTTTCATTTTATTCCATTAAATTGATATTAGATCCCAAGATTTTATAGCGGATTGGGGATTACATTTCTTTGTTTAGATTATTTTTAAGGTTAAATTATGGTTGTAAGAGGTATCAAGAGATGGCAAGAGAAACCATCTTGTGATGGGTAGAACTATGACATGTGAGCAAAGAAGATGAAGATTATAATGGTTGGAATTGATTTCTAGAAAATTGTGGCCAATGGTTTCATAGATATGACTAGACCAAAAGCATATACAATTCTCATAAAAAGATCAATATTAGGAAAAAAGAGATATAAGGGTAGCAACATAGATCAAGCTTAAAATTTCTAAACACGTTTTTTCCAGAAGTTTTCTACGAGAGAAGTGAACTCAAAGTATGGGCTATTTTAAAAATCATATAAAAATTTAGGTGATGTATGGATCCCAACTCTCACCATAGAATTGTACAATACAAAATTATCATATTCACAAGAGCTACTCCCTCATCTAATCAAATCAAAGGAAAATAAAAATAAACTTTCTTCTCTTGGAAAGGATATATATGATAAAGATTTTGTGTAGATAATGTTGCAAGTTGTGCGAGCTTGGTATCCTTGTGTTGTGCAATGAAAATATTAGGTTTGTGACATGGCTTAGCTATCTCCCATGGATTCACTAACTCTAGTGGTTGTATCGGGCATTAACAGGTCAAATTTTTGGTGTAATGACAATCATTTATGCAATAATTGGTATCAAAGCCTAGGTCATGGGTTCAAACCCCTCGCTTGTGTGGGGGGGAGTTTTGTAAGGTGCACATCATAGATCTCAAGTTCATGACATAGTTTAACTGTCTCCTATGGATTCATTAACTCTAGCAGTTGTATCAGGCATTAATATGTTGATATTTTGGTGCAACATAAATCATTTGTGCAAAAAATAATATTACAAAGTATTTCAATATCCTATCAAAATTTTATAAGAGGGATAGATACTATCAATAAATTAAAAAATATAGAATATAATGATTTATGTGCTAATATACTATTGGATGAAAAATGTCAAGTCAAATAAGGATAGTCATTTAGTGACGAGTCCCCATCCTTCATAATGAAGGAGAAATAATATTACAAAAGGACCCAAGATAATCAACCTAAAGAGATGAATTGGAAGCATGAAACTTGGTATAATCCATGTTCAAGGATCATAATGATAGTAGGAATAAAAAAAAATAGAAATGTAATTATTGTGGTAAGCTAGGTCACAAAGTAAACAAATTATATAAGACAATTAGGGATACAAAAGGAAAGACAAATAAGTTTACAAGAACTTTTGATTGTAAAATTAAACCTCTTTGTGTTGCACTTAACGTAAATAATTCTTATAAATATTTATTGGGTTATCGACTCTAGTGCTACACAATACGTCTCACAATAAATACTAATTTGAATCATTAAGAAATAATAGCACTATATATAGAAAATATATTTAGAAATAATAGTACTTTAGAAGTTAAATAAACTATAAATAGTCACTTGTTGATGATGGCATGCTAGAAATTGCGAAATTAGTTCTATAATTGAAAAAAAAAATATTTCAATATCTCAAAGTGCAAAAAAAGGGTATAATATAGAGTTCTACAATGAAAATTGTTTTTAAACCAAGGATTTGAATGATAACTATAAAGTAACTACAATTGATAACATGGAAAATGGATTATAATTTTTTTTAGAATCTACTTCTAAATATGGAAATGATCATATGTGTTCTATTATCAAATATGATGATATGAGAAGGTTATGGCCTGAGTGTATGGGACATTTCAACTATCAAAGTATCAATCTCATGAAGAAACTACATATAGTACATGTACTTCAAAAAATATCACCAAAAGATGAGCTATGTGAAGGATGTGCAATGGGAAATAAACTCTTTGAAAGTTTCCCACAAGGGAAATAATTGAGAGAGAAATCTCCTTTACATTTGGTTCATGGTAATGTAATGGTCCCTTTTAAAACACCATCACTCACATGATCAAGGTATGTTTTCACATTCATTAACTACTATACTAGAATAATTTGGGTATATTATATACAAAAGGAGGATGAAATGTTTGATAGGTTTAAAGAGTTGAAGGTTTTGACTAAAACTCAAAGTGGAAGATATATAAAGATAGTAAGTACAAATAGGGGTGCTAGATATATGAATAAAATAATTTGAGAATTTTTTAAACAACATGGTATAAAGAAGGAATAAATTGTTTCCTACTCACCCCAAAAAAATGAAGTTGCAGAAAGAAAGAATAGAACTATCATAAAAATGGCTAGATGCATGCTACACTCTAGAAATATAGAAGCTAAATTTTTGGCTAAAGCAATTCATACTACAATATATATTTTGAATAGAACACTTACTATGGTAATTATGAACATAAAACCATAAGAGGCAAGGACTGGTAGAAAACCTATAATGCCTCATTTTTTAGTCTTTCGATGTGATTCCTATACCCATATTATTAATGAAAAAGGAATAGCCTAGATGGGGAAAGTGAGAAGTAAATAATGATTGGGTATAGTGAGGAATGAAAAAGATATAGGTTATATAATCTGAGAAAAAAGGAAATTCATATCAAAATGAACGTATGGTTTGATGAAGAAATTGAAAGTGATAATTCTACATCATCTTTCTTTACAATCTTGATTGAAGAAGATAAGTATACTTATATATTTATTTAAATAAAGGTGTGTCATCTTCTACATGAGAAGAAGGAATTTAGGTTGAATTATCAAGTGAAAGTGGTTATGAAGACACAAGGAAGACTAGAAGCATTCAAGGAATCTACCAATAAGGCCTCGAGATTTTTTTTGCTAACTATGCTCTTATAACAATGGTGATGCAAGTTGAAACTCCAAGTACATATGAGGTGTTGGAAATGTGAATAATAACCCACTTGAAGCTAAACACACTTCAAAGGATCAACAAAGAAGAATACCATCCACATGAATAAATAAGTGTTACAACATGAGCAAGAAGATAATATGAGAAAATGATGATCTATGATGAATTGATCTAGAATCACTGAGATGATTTAAAAATGTACAAGAGCCTTTCTTATATAGGAAAGGTGAGAGGAGGTTGGATAACCACCTTAGTTTCCAACATTAAATTCCTAATCCATAATACAAATGTATGAGAGAAATATTAAATGCCTAGATAACTACATTCTTATTAATGAGATATGGTCTCACTAAATACTAGTTTCTAGAATGCCACCTAGGAAAATAGCTCCTAAGTAAACTTGTTAATGATTTTAATAGGTCCTCACCAATACCAAGTTAGGAAGTATCCCCATTCACACTAACACCCCCCATAAGTGCAACTTGGGAGTGTAGTTATTATGCAAATGATGTAATATGATGCAATATGATGGGTCTCGGCTACTAGGCCATGTTAAGTACCCATATACAAGTGAAAATGCAATATCATACAAATGGGGAAAAGGAGTAAACCTCATGGGACAAAAATCCTTCCATAAAAAAGAGATATAATGCAAAATCTAATTCTAATCATGTACAAGTAATGGAAGTGATGTACGAAGGTGTCAACATCAATACCCCCAAGAGCTACATCCATCACAAGAATACAATAATCAATAGCCCCCCGTAAGAGGGAAATAGAGAGACTATGTAGCTCCCCCACAATATGTAATCACCTACAAAAATGGTAAGATCTTGAAGACAAAACATGATCCAATGTCGACAAACAACTTGTCTCCCTTTTAGAAGAAATAAAACCAAGTACAAATGTAGGGATGCTTCCCATTCTAAATAGGAATTGAAGGAAGGAAGGATGAAGAATATGCCACAATCAAATTAGGGACATGCCCAATCAATGAAGGTGGAAAACCATAAATATGCACAAATTGATGTTGAACAAGATCCAAAGAATATAATACAATGATCCCTTCATTGAAGGAGTAGATGGAGACTAGATTTCCCCTTGAATGAAGTGTCCTCAAAACCACTAAGAGAAGTTTAAATCCAAAAGAGTGTCCAATGACTACAAACCAAATGTTCCTCTCTAGGAAGAAGAAAATTGAATGGTAGATGTTGAAGAAACTCCAATTCCATGAAGAAACATGAGGGAAGAAGCCTCATATATGAAATATCTAAGAAGGAATCAAGTGCCTCTAAGGTGTTCTCACCATGATCAGGATCCCTAATCAAGGTCGAAACAATGGAACGAGGAGACTCAAGAATACCCTCTAAAGTAGAATCTGCATAGAGGAGAGATATCCCCTCAAGAATTTCCTCCAAACCTGTAGAAGTAGCCAAGTCTATAATACTTGAAACCAAGCCATCATCTAATCCCAAGTCTAGAAAACTGAATATGTCCTATTGAATAGGAATGATGAAAGCATCAGTAAATGATTGTGCACAATGAATCATTGAAGGTGAAGGTACATCAACTTTCTCTAATGGAGAAGAAGCATTTGCATAACCCTTGACATCCTCATCTGAAGATTCAAAGCATTCCAAATCTGTAAGATCCTACATAACATTATCATCATAGGGTATCATGTATAAATAATGAAGAGGCACGTGACATTCTAAATGATCATCAGGAAATGGTGGAGTATCAGGATCTCCATATATCTCCCAAATCTTAGTCCAAAGAATATGAGGACGATCAAAATAATCAATACCTTTCAAAACATCATCATCAACATGAATTTCAATAACCTCTAAGACATTATACCTTCTACAACCCCAAGAATTTTTTGAATACCTTTATCTAGAGGGGGAACTAAACCATACAAATGTGGCAACAATTCAAGTGATTGGATATGGTTGATGATGTAATATCTCCATTGTCTATAGTCTCCCCTTTCCAACATAATTAGTGAAGGATGAAATGAAAACCCCATAACAAACTAAGATTGATCTCCAATATTATAAATACATTGACCTTTGATATCAAATAGAAACTCCCAAATATGATGTACAACTAAAAATGAAGCCTCCCAATGCAAATATATCTTCTCCAAATTGTAGTATGTCTAAGTTATCAACAAAACACCACTAATTGCAAAAAATTCAATAGAATATACTTTGATTTGAATTTGGAAAAAGTGGATGGACAAGATGATAGAACTTTGAATCACCTTTTCAATGCTAATGGAATCACCATAATCCAACCAACTAATGAAGAGATACGAGCTTGGGAGTCCAAAATGTAGCACTGAATTTAGTTGACTATAATTCATACCCAAGAAAAATAATAGAAAAACACTCTACATGGTTATGGAGTACACAAATTAGCTTTCCAGTGATATCTCATTTTCCAAAATTCAATATCTTGGGGAAACGTTATGCTTCATTGAAAAATTTCTCCCTATTAGGGGGTGTAGGCTAAATACGTGCAAAAATTAGTCACCTAGGGCAAAAAGAATAATGCCCTTCGGGCTAGCAGATGGTCACTGATATGAACCTGGATCATATTATGGAGAAAATAAAGGGCACCAACATGGAATTAACTGGTCTTTCTTTGATGTAACCTGGGCATGATAATCAATGAGAATATTTCATTGAAAATAAACACCCAATGAAATATGAGTATGGGTCGACAACATTAAATATTTGCAGCAAAGAATCCAAGGGTGTTGGAATTCAAACTAATTGTAGACACAATAAGTGTATGGACCGGTGGGCAAAAAGAAATGGCACAGGCACCAATGAATGGTTGACAGTCGGGGTGATGGAGATGACAAAAGACACTAGCGAGAGGATAGCTGAAACAGTCGACAGAAATTAAATATGCCCAGGCCATAGAGCCGAAAAACAATTCATTGCAAGGGACGATCAATGAAAATAGGCTGACAAGATTTTTGGTAGATTTTTTAATGTTGCAATTTGAAATTAAAAAATCTGAGCCAGCCAAATGTTAAATCTTGATCAATAAAAAATGAGTCCACAAAAATATTTATGCCAAAAAAACTAATATGATGCCCGATATTAATATGAAGACCAACAATAAATTTTAATATTGTTAGTAGAAAATTTATATCTACAAAAATATGAAAATATTTATGCCGACATGAATAAATCAAAGACCCTAAAAATATTCTATGCCAAACTATAGAATACACTATAGTGGCGTGAATATAAATATTTTTAACTTGCAATATGAATGATGTCAATGGAGGAGAATATTTTTTATTTTTGCAATAGGGGGGAGTAAATTTTCTTGCAAGTAGTACGATCTGTACGATTCCTATCCAATATTGTTTCAAAAAACATTTGATGGCCTTCAGATGACGAAGTTGAATTTTGACGAATGGGTAGGCATTCCTTAGGTTTTTGGACCTTTTGAACACAATGGCGGGTTAGATCTGACCCAAAGTGCCTAAAAAATCAGTTGTCTCTCGGATGAGAAAACTTAGGCCTTCATGAAAACTATCAACCTTTGATAGTCTCCTTAGCTCAAATTCCCGATATGAGATGGATCTCCTATGGCCTAAGCTCGGATACCATGTTGTAAATATGACCAATAACCCACTTGAAGATGTGCACACTTCAAAGGATCAACCAAGAAGAATACCATTGACATGAATAAAGAATTTTTGCAACATGAGCAAGAAGACAATATGATCAAATGATGATCTATGATGAATTGATCTAGAATCTTTGAGATGATTTACAAATGTACAAGAGCCTTGATTATATAGGAAAGGTGAGAGGGGGTTGGATAACCATCTTAGTTTCGAAAATTAAATGCCTAATGCATAATTACAAATGCATGAGAGAAATATTAAATGCCCAGATAACTACATGCCTACAAATTAGATATGGTCCCATTAAATACTAATTTCTAGAATGCCACCTAGGAAACTAAGTCCTAAGTAAAATTATTAATGATTTGAAAAGGTCCTCACTAATACCTAGTTAGGAAATATCCCCATTCATGCTAACATTAAGAAGCAAAAGGAAAATATGAATGTGAAGCAACTATAAAATGAGTACAAATTTGATAAAAAATGAAACTTGAGAATTGGAAACTCTTCGGAAAGGTAAAAATGCGATTGGTTGCAAGTGGACCTACAAAATAAAGTTCACATAAGATGGAACTATTGAAAAATAAAAATCAAGGCTAGTAGCTATAGGTTTCCCACAAATAGAAGGTATTTTATATACTAAAACCTTTGCTCCATTTGCTAAAATGACTTTCATTCGTATAATAGCTGCTTTAGTTGTATTTTTTTTCAAGTGGATGTAAAGAGTGAATTTATTCATGGTGATTTAAAGGATGAAATTTACATGGAACACAACTAGGATTTTCTAAAATTGGTAAAGAACATCTATTATGTATATTAAAAAATCACTATCAGGTCTTAAACAAGCTCCAAGGGCATGTTACTCGAAAATAAATGAGTTTATTATAGAAGTAAGTTTGTAAAAAAGAAAAGATGATCTAGATGTGTATGTAAATCATAGTGATGGTAAAATTGTTATTATTTTAGTCTATGTGGATGATTAAACCATTTCAAGGGATCATACACAATACATTGAAAACACAAAAGATTGACTCAAACAAGCTTTTGAAATAATTGATCTAGGGCTGATGCACTTTTTTTTGGGTATGCAAGTATGACAAGAAGAAGGAAGGATCATGCTATATCAAACCAAATAGGCTTTTGATGCATTGAGAAAATTTAATATAAGTGATTGTAAACCATCTAGTACACCATGTGAAATAGGATTAAAACTCAAAAGAATTTGGATGCCAATTTTGTGATAATCAAAGAATTATCAAGCTAGCAAAAACTCATGTATATCAAAGTAGATCTAAATATATAGAAACCCGTCATCACTTTGTTTGTGACTTGATTGGGTTACTTTTTTGTGGAACATAAGATCAACTTACCCACATATTTTCCAAAGCATTGCCTATAATTAAATTTGTCAAAATTAAAAATTTGTATGAAATATTAAAATGTAACAACCACTATATAATTTATCTAGTGATAATATAAAAGTGTTTGTTTTTTGCAACTGTTCTTTTATTATTTATATTTCCAAACATTTTTTTTATTTAATAATCTATCTTAGTAGTATTCCCCTCATTAGAATAAAGTTTTCCTCTAATTGTGAGGCACCCAAAATTTCTTTACTCTCCCTTTCCTCTTGTTAAGCCTCTAATTTCAACCTCATACGTGCATTGTTCAACTCTATGTCCTTCATAGCTATAACAATTCCTAGACTAGTGCGCTAATGATTCCAGAAAATTTGTTGGGTTTTCATTCGATTGTCTTCACCATAATAACTTCATTTTTTCTTGCTCCACTTTTGTTAATGCTTATCAAGTGTAGGTAATATTCTTTTGAAGTACGATGACATATCAGTAAGGCCAAGGTAAGAAGAAACTGAGATGTGGGCATCATATGTTGAAGAACTAATTTTAAAATTGCAAAAGTTGTAGTGCACCCAAAAGAAAGTTGTATTTTGGGAGGTGTGTAATGTAGTGTCCAAGGGTCCAAATCTAATCTAGATCCCCAATCTCGAATAAATTTTCCTTTCTTATTCCCTTCTTTTATTCTTCCCTTCATTTTTTTGATCCCATCAAGACTTCGGGTCTTGATGGGACTTTCGAACCAAAGGTCCAAAGTGGATGTATTCGATCGAGATCCTCGATTGAGATCAAACCTCCCTTTCTTCTAGGTACTTGTTGAGGTTTTGGGACCTAATTGGAATTTTAAACCTTTTTCTCCAAAAGTCCAATTTTTTTTTATTTTCTAAACTCCATTTCCTTCCTTGTTGAGATTTCAATTTTTATTTGAATTTTGGACTTTTACCTTGATAGTCCAAATGTATATTTTTTTTTCCTCCCACCCTCGAGTTATTTTTTCCTTAGGATCGTGTGAAGGTTTCAAGACCCGATTGGACTTTTGACATTATTTGAAATTTTCTTGTTTTTTCCATTAATGTTGCAATAAATATCTCAACTACCATATTCTATTCTTGGGGCTACAAGGATGATCTTAAATGCATTTTTTACCAAAATCTAGGTGGGAGAAAATTGCACCCATGTCCAATATGTATTATAGGCCAGTTTTTTGTTAGAGGGTCATTCCTAGCTAGATTTTGTTGTGGATTTTATGAAGGTTTTTGTTATTCTATTGTAGATTCATTGATGTCAGGCATGGTGTGGATGTTAGGGTAATTTTGGCATAATTTTGACTCACATTTTAGGATGGACACATGTCTACTCTTGATTTGCAAGGTTTTTGGTAGGGTTTCCTACCCAATCATAGGTCTTATCTCTTCTTATGACCTTTTGATGGTATAAGGAACTTTAGTGCTCCTTGTAAGGGTTCTTTGTCTATTCTCTTCCCCAAGGTTTTATTTGGCATACATTGTGATTGTTGCATTGTGTAACTATATAATTGGATTATTCCTCTATATTAGTGAAGATAATCTAATTTAACTCTTATCTCTTTTATATTTGTTGCGTATGCCTTTTACCATCATGTATAAATGTTATTTTTTTATCTTCTATGCATACATATTGTGTTAACTAGGTTTATAGGTGTTATAATTTTTTCCCATCCTTCCAAAATATTACAATAATATAACCCCATATTTTCCCATAGAATTTTCTAAAATAGAGAATTGTGTAAGTCCTTAGGCTATTTTTATTGATGATATATGCATGATAAGAAAGAAGAAACATTTATATTTTGGTGTATCACCTCCTCTTTCCCTTTTATGCATTCCTTCTTCCTCTTTTCCTTTGTCAGTTGTTAGAGTATGGTTAGTGGTAATATTTCATGTGTTGGTTTGGACCAACACATCTACACTTAGATTAGAAGAGTAATTTTTTGAACAAGACAACTAAGATGGGGGGTAAATCAGTTGTAGAAAATTTTAAATTTTAAATTATTCACTGAAACTTTAGATCAATCACAAATCGTTAACTGTGCTAAAATGATTAAACATTAAGTGCAGGTGCAAAAATTGAAAAAACCATCACAGAAACACAATAACACCAAATTTATGTGGAAAACCTAATGAGGGAAAAACCACAGTAAGAATCAAATCAAACTATAGAGAATATCAAAGTCGATTACAAAGGTTCACTGCCAAAACAAGGACTCGATGTTTAGATCAAGACTCATTGTATATAGCATAAGCCAATAATGTGGATATAGAAGCTTCCAAAAACCATGATAAATATATTTTAACCACACTAACACCAAAGAAAATCCCAGAGAAACCACTGAACACCTGGAAGCTTTGTTCATTACAATTTTCTCAATATCCTTGACATATACAACCAATGACCTACATCCTTGACATCAATTACAATAGCAAGTAGTTGATAACCAAATGACTAGTTGACATCAATGAAAACACCTTCATTCTTGCAAAAATATCCCCTTTTGTCATTGATGGAAACACATGATGTGAAAAAACTATCAAAGATAACATACTATCTCTAAACACACTTTTCATGATTTTACTTCATATTTCTCCCCCTTAATAGATAATCCTTTTTCACATGATACTTTTCTCCATCTCATCATCTTCCTCTCCCCCTTTGACATCAATGGAAAAGGAAATGGGTATTTTACATTGATTTCCCCTTTGACATTAAAAATAGAATACTCATACAATGCCAAGACATGACACTACTTGCTCCCCCTGAGAGGTAGCCACCAAAAAATTAGTCCAAAAGAAAGATAGATCGATACACCTACCAGACTGATGCATCCCCATATGCATCTAGTTCAAGAAAGGAGGGGAAATGACCCCTAACTTCTCTCAGAGATACTCAAAAGTATCTTTAGGAAGATCCTTCATAAATATATCAGCAATTTGATCCTTCGTAGGTACATACTCAAGCTTTACTTCATTCTCTGCAACCTTCTCTCTCAAGAAGTGATACATGATAGATATGATTTTTAATAGAGTGCATCACTGGATTCCTTGAAATGTTAATTGCACTTTTGTTATCATAGAAGATAGAAATAGGACCATCATACACAGCTGTGATATCTTTCAATGTATGTTTCATCCATAACACTTGTGTACAACAGGATATTGCAGTAATATACTCAGCTTCAACAGTATATAGAGAAATTGAATCTTTCTTTTTACTCAACCATGCCACCAATCTACAACCAAGAAAGAATGCACCACCACTTGTACTTTTTCTGTCATCTACACATCTAGCCCAATCTACATATATATAGGAAATTAGTGTAAATTCGGTATCCCTAAGATACAATAAACCATAATCTAGAGTGCCATTCAAATATCTAAATATTCTTTTAACAAAAACAACATGTGTTTCCTTAGGATCTTCTTGAAATCTATCCACAAGAAAAACAACATGCATGATATCCGATCTAGTAGAAGTCAAATACAACAGTCCACCAATCATAGATCTATACTTACTCTGATCAGCTTTAGGTGAATCATCATCTTTACCTAATTTGCAACCAGTCACCATAGGAGTGCATACTGGTTTGGAACCATCCATCCTAAAATTCTTCAACATCTCTTTCACATACTTTGACTATGAAATAAAAATTCTTCTCTATTTTATTAATTTGTATCCAAAGAAATAAATTCATCTCACCAAACATAGCCATCTAAAATTATTTTTTTAGTTCTTCCACAAACATCTTACACATAATTTCATTTCCTCCAAAAATAATTTCATCAACATATACAACAACAATCAAGATTTTGTAATTTTCAATTTTTAAATACAAATTACTATCTACTTTACCTTTGTTGAAATATTTTTGAATCAAGTACCTCTCTAACCTTGCATACCAAGCTCTAGGAGCTTGCTTCAATCCATATAAATATTTATTCAATCTGAAAACCATATTCGATTGATCTGACAACTAAAATCCTTTTGGTTGTTCCATGTTGACCTCTTCCTCTAGTTCACCATTCAAAAATGAAGACTTAACATCCATCTGATAGACCTTGAAATATTTATGAGAAGCAAATGCTAAAAACATCCTAATAGCTTCCATTCTTACCATCAGAGCAAAAGTCTCCTGAAAATCCATGCCTTCTACTTGTGAGTAACCCTTACACACAAGCCTCACTTTGTTTTTGACCACTTCTCCATTCTCATTCAACTTATTTTTGACTACCCATTTTGATCCAATAATGTTTTTATCTATTGGTATTGGGACTAGTTCCCAAGTTTGATTCTTCTCAATCTACATAAGTTCTTCTTTCATATCTTCCATCAAATGGTCATCTTTGCATGCTTCACAAGTATAGTCTTTGGTTCAATCTTAGAAACTAAACATAGATTTACCACACCAGCTACAACTCTGCTTTTTTTCAATACTCCTTTCATCTTGTACCCAATGATCTAACTTTCTGAATGATTTTTCTACACATATCTAGGTGTCTTAGGGGACACCACTAGAGATTCTTCTTTTTTTTCTTCATTCTACTTCTCTTGATCATCATTTTCTTGTTCTTCCACAACTTCTTCAATCCTTACACAATTGGGTTCATCAGATACATATCCATCAACATTAATTGGATTCTTCATTGCTTCATCAACCTTGACATTTGTACTTTCTACAATCTTTCTATTGGAAGATGGTCAGTGCTCCCCTTGGGATTCGTGACATGGACTAAACGCCTCTCATGGATCTGTTAACTTTGGTAGTTGTATTAGGAATTAACACGTTGATCTTTTGGTGCAATGACAACTATGGGACACCAATTGGTATTAGAGCTAGAGGTGCTAAGTTCAAATCCCCTCGGGTAATGTTGTGTGGGAGTTTTTTGGCAGATGGTCAGTGCTCCCCTTGGGATTTGTAACATGGGCTAACCGCCTCCCATGGACCCGTTAACTCTGGAAGTTGTATCGAGCATTAATAGGTCGGTATTTTGGTGCAACGACAACTATGGGCCAACACTTTCTCAGTACTTTATTGAAACATCTGTAATCTTTTATTTTAGTAGATGGGTATGTGCAGGATCATCATGGAAAAAACGAGTCCTTAAGTGGCAATAAAAAGACAAAAAATTAGAGTTAGATAACTTCACGTAAAAATTTGAATAAGTTATCTATATTATTTCAAAAAAATATAAAAATAGAATCTGTACAAAATTAAATGTAGTTTCTAAACTACTAGACCTTTATTTAAAAAAATAAAATCTATTTGGTTAAAATTTGAAATTTCAATGCAGTAGTATTTAAATTTCAGGGTAAAAATAAGAAGTAGGTGTCTGTCTAACCACCCTAACCACAATAAAATGATAATATTTTTTTATAAGCTTTTACATATAAGTAGAGGACTCATGTCCCGATGTGATGCATATTTTTTTATAATTTGTTTCCAAGTAAATAATTAATTATGATTTTTTTATTACAACTTTAAAAAATATAAAAGCTCATCTGTCTAACCACCTTAACTTGGTCAAAAATTCATGAAATTCATTTTTATTTTTTTAATCCTATAGTATGCAAAGCATAGAATGTGACGCATGTTTCGGATTCAAAAAATGTGATACCGTTTGAGAGTTATAGATGTTTTTCAATCAGCTTATCAATCAAGACTTTATTCGTAATTCTAATAGAAAATGAATAATAATTATTTATTAAACTCAAACTAAAGCTTAATTTATATTGGTGGAAGTTGAGAATCTCCTCTAAAAACCCTTTTCATTTCATCAATTTTGGGTAAAAAAAAAGTCATTAGCCACATGGGCCATCAAATGGCTTACATATTGCCACTTTTTGGTCTATCATGATCCTGCACATACCCAAATTATCCAAGAAAAATACCTTCATCACTTCTAGCATCAAACTTTTCTAAATTTTTTTTATCCTATTTGATATAACATTTTCTTCCAAATACCTTGAAATACTTAATAGTAGGAATTCTTTCACACCATTGCTCATAGGGGGTCTTTGTACTATTTTCTTTTTCTTGAACTTTATTGAATACATAAATACCAATGTGAATAGCTTTGCTCCAATAAACTTCTGGTAGACTAGCCTTATTAATCATTGATCTAGCAACCTCTTAAATTGTTCTATTCTTTAAAATCATGGGAGGTGAATCACCACCTCTGTCAGACCTTAAGCATTTTATCCTCAATGTTACTTCATTCTCAACCATAGCTTTGAATATCTTGAATCTATCTAATGCATCAGATTTCTCTCTAAGAAATGTAGCACATGTGTATCTAGAATAATGATCAATCAAAAGCATAAAGTACCTTTCACCTTGTAGACTCCTCACTCTTGTAAGACCATTGAAATCTATATGAATTAAATCTAGTAGTCCAGTAGTATATTGTTCCTTTGATCTAAAATTGCTTCTTGCTTGCTTCCCAAAGTGACAATTCCTACAAATAGGATTAATAGGCTTTGCAATCCTTGATAAATCTTTCATGGCTTGAACTACACTAATCCTCGCCACATTATCAAAATTCATATGATACATTCTCTAGTTCCACAACCAACTATCATTAATCTGAGTCATAAAGTATCTTCCATCAACACTCTTAAGTTGATAGATATTTCCTTCAGATTTCTTTCCTACTAGACAATCATTGTTCTAGAATCTTTCTCGATTTCACATCTTCCATCCTTAAATACAATATTATATCCTTTACTGCACATCTTTCCAACACTCAAGAGATTATCCCTTAAACCCTTAACATAGTAGGTTCATCATCAGTATTATACTTTCCATCAAAACTTACTGATCTTATCCCACAAATCTTAGGACCAGTATCATCTCCAAATATAACTAAGACTCCATCATATTTTTCATGTTTAACAAACTTACTCTTATCACCAGTCATGTGATGTGAACAACGAATGTCAACAACCCAATAGTTCTCTTCTTGTTTAGAATGTATGGCATAGATTATAGTACCTTCATTTCTTCCTTCTCAAGTTGACATTCCTTCACCTATATTTTTCATAATTAGCATAATTAGGTTTATCTTTTATAGCCAAGAACAAGCATTCAATTTCATCAGGATCTCCATAGTCAAATTCTTCATAAAAAATACTAGCATCCTCATTCAC
The DNA here is from genome assembly GCA_007115665.2 of Sequoiadendron giganteum. Lineage (NCBI taxonomy): Eukaryota > Viridiplantae > Streptophyta > Pinopsida > Cupressales > Cupressaceae > Sequoiadendron > Sequoiadendron giganteum. Next base: position 169,853,644 of record CM021108.1, on the reverse strand, counting down.
ATAATATGCTCTATTGATCTTATTACATTTCTTTTCTTTCTCATATCTTTGTTTATTCCTCTTAGCTCTTTCTAGACACCTCAAAGCATAATGACCTATTCCTCCACAACTAAATCATTTACACTGTAACTTACCTTCATAATTGTCAAATCCTTTCTTCATCCTTCTCACAAAGTTAGCTTCTACTTCATCAATATTTTCTTCATCTAGATCTTCTGCTTTTGTAGCCTTAAAAGCAGTTTCTAATTTGGATCTATTTATCAAGTTCATCTTTCTCATCTCATACAATGTTAGAGTTCCCAACAACTGATCTTTAGTGTAAGTCTTGTAGTCTTTATGTTCTTCAATACCACATGTTGCAAGTATGGATATGTTTGGTGGTGTTTTCATTAATTTTTTCGTTGATGTCAACATAGTTCAGGTTGTTACAAATGGTATAGAAGTTCTTAGAGTACATGGAGCTATATTTATGAAGTGGTAGTTGTGTTTTTTCCAAGCTATTTTGAGAAAATTTGAGAAACAAAGAAAGCAATGTTGAAGTATGTTCTAAGTGTGCTCTAGTATTTTTCTTTGCATTTCTCCTATGTTGGTCTTATGCCTATGCATATATGCAAGTGTGTTCATAAGCTTCAATAGATCGTATATCCTAAGTTTTAGCTTCTAAGTTGATGGAGAGTAGAAGTTGTGTTCACCAGTGTGTGAACTAGTTTGTCAGAGTTATTGTTTGGGGACTACGACCATTTTTTTTTCTTTGTAGTCGTATGATTTGTGGCTTAAGATATTGCAGATCTGAGAAATAACTCCATCTGATTATTTTTGTGTTTTGAAAAATTTTCTTGTGGTTTGGCACTTTGGAAGACCTACTTCAAAGCTTTGGTGTCTTTACTGGTTGGTCCAGTTGGACTGGTGAATATTTCTCTAGGAATAAAGTTTGTTGAATTTGTTGCAGATGTACTTGAGGTGTTCCTAGAGATGGTGAAATTTCTGATGAATCGTGTTGAGCAATCCATGTGAGATTATCTTGCTGGTGATGTGTGTACTTCAAAATATTGTTTGTGTTTTCATTAGGTTTGGACAACCTGGTGTTTAAACACGTTACATAAAGCTTTTGTATCGATTTTGGAAAGCTTGTGTGTGATCCAAGATGTTGTTTGGGTCCTAAATTGAATCTAATTGATCCTCTCACATTCTTATCCACTGCGAGAATGTTGAGTAGCTGACCTAGTTTGAATTTGAATTTGAAATTGTATAGCTGACCTTGGTGAATGTTCCCAAGGTTGATGATGGTATAAAAGCAATCCAAGTTGTAGAGAATTTGATATCCATCCATTAGTCAACTCAAGCAAGAGAAGAGTGTGCAAAAAAGTGTGAAAAAAAGAGTGGAAGAGCGAATCAAGGCAACAATACTTTATTGTGTCAATCTTCTGATCTAGTTGCAAAGTGTGTGGAACTCCTAGTGCTGGATCTTTATCTATCTCTTTGTATTTTTTGTAGGCAATGACCCTCTCTTTCTAGATAGTGAGTCCTAAGGTAGTAAGCCCTTATTCTGGGTAGTGAGCCTTTGTATCTAGGGAGTGAGCCTTTGTATCCGGTATTGCATTACTTCTATATTGTGAGTTAATCCTCACCGTGGTTTTTCCTTCATTGGTTTTTCCACGTAAATCTAGTGTCTCTGGTGTTTACTTTATGTTATTTTCATTTCTTGATTACACTTAATAACAGATCGGTATTAAAGTGAAAAGATTAAGTTTATAAATAAAGTTTTTGATACAACTAATTCACCCCCCCTCTCAGTTTAGCTCTTGTTTCTCAGTGAAAAGTTTATTCACTTGAGGTAGATCATATGGCACACATGTTTCATCTTCCTATTTTTGATCAAGTTGATTACAGTGATTTGAAAGAATAGATGATGAGTTATTTGATTTCACTTAGTTTCAAGACTTGGAAAGCTATGGAGACAAAGTATGTTATACAAGCAGCCGGTCCTTCCTCTATTGATGAGGTTGTTTCTTTTGAAGAGAAGGAAAGAGAAAGGTATTCCCTCTTTAGTACTTTATCTATAAATGAAAGAATGAAAGTCATCTCACTAGATACAACTAATGAAGTATGGACAAAATTGAAAGACATTTATGAAGGGAATGAGAAAGTAAAGTTCTCAAGGAAACTTACTGCTAAGCGAAAATTTGGGAACTTGAGAATGGAAGAAGGAGAATACTTTGCAAGTTGTTATAAGAGATTTGAAACTATAGCAACTGAAATCAAGAATCAAGGTGGTACCATGAAGGATGAAGATATAATTAAAAATATCTTGATGAACTTACCAAACAATTATAGTGACAAAGTATCTACTCTTGAAGAACAATATGATCCAAAGACATTTACTAAGGAGCATCTATTTAGAGTCTTGACTACATTCGAGATGAGAAAAAAATCAAGAGATAAGGAGAATATTGAAACAATCTTTAAAGCAATGAAGATAGAAGATGATTTGGATGATGATGGTACAAAAGATCTAGAAGAAAATTTCACAAGGAGATTGAAGAAAGGTATTGGTAAATACAAAGGTAAGTTTCCCTTAAGTGTTTGAGTTATGGAAATATTGGTCATTATGAATCAAGATGTCCTAATAGAGCTACATAAAAGAATAATAAAGATAATAACAATAATTACAAAGATAAGAAGGATAAGAAGTTCAAGAAGTTGTACTATGTCAAGGAAGATGGAGGAATTTTTGATGACGAATCTAACCTTTAGGAAGATAAAGATGAATGTTTGTTTGTAGCCCTAGAAAAAAAATGTGCAAAGGAACTCATTCTAGAGAGCAAGATGGATGAATTAGAAGGTACTTTGGTGACTTCTCTTCATTCCAAACATGATGAAGAATTTTGGGTAATTAACAGTGGATTTTAAAATCATATGACTGGAGATAAGAGTATTTTTACTAAACTTGAGAAGTATGATGGAGGAATAGTCATGTTTGGAGATGACTTTGGTGTTAAGATTGTTGGTAAAGTAACAATTAGCTTTGATGGAAAACACAATAATGATGATGTTTATTATGTAAAGGGTTTAAGCCATAATCTCTTAAGTGTTGGACAAATGTGCAACAAAGTTTTTAAGCTTGTGTTTCAGGATAACACTTGTGAGACCAGAAAAGGATCTAGAATTGTGGTAGCAGCTAAAAGAAGAACTCATGGAAACATCTATCAACTTAAAGGTGGTAATGGTCAGTGTTTTTTTTCTCAGATTAGTGAGAGTTGGCTCTAGCACCGGAGGATGAGACATGAGAATTTTGATAACCTAGTTAGGATCAGTTCTAGAGAAGTTGTTAGATGGGAAAGCAGACAAGAACCAGTTTAAAGGAAATGATCATTCTTCTATCAGAATGTTATAATTAATCCATAAAGACCTAAGTGGTGACAAGCAATTTATTCTCTTGATTGATGATATTCTAGGATGACATGGGTTACATTTCTTAGAGAAAATACTTAGGCTCTTGATAGATGCAGGGTGTTTAAGGAAAGAGTAGAAAATGAGGAAAACCTAAGGATCAAATACTTAAGGTTTGATAGAGGTGGAGAATTTACCTTTGGTGATTTCAATGCATTTTGTGAAGAGAATGACATAAAAGGACATTACTCTTCTCCTAGAACCCCTCAACAAAATGGAGTTTTGGAAAGAAAGAACTGGATTGTTCAAGAGGCTGCCAAAACTATGATGAAAGAATCAAATGTTCCTAATGTGTATTGGAGAGAAGAAATTCATACTACTGTTTACATTCTTAATAGAGTTCAAATAAGAGGTAACAACACTAAGACTCCTTATGAGTTGTGGACTTGTAATACTTTTGTACTGTGAAATAATTTAAGGTATTTGGTAGTAGATGTTACATTAGAAGAGATGAAGAAAATCTTGGAAAATTTGATGCTAGATGTGATGAAGGAATTTTCCTTAGATATTCAAATAATAGCAAGGCTTACATATGTTTTAATAAGAGACTGAGAAAATAATTTGAAAGTACTAATGTGAAGGTTGATGAAGCCATGTATAGACCAGTGGAAATAAATGAAGTTAAACCAGATGATCCTATCTACGTGCAAATACAAGAAGAAGAAAAGAAAGAAAAAGAACATAATGATGAAGAGGAAGACATTTTGGAACCTACACCCAAGACTCCTAAATATGTTTAGAGAAATCATCTGGAGGAATAGATAATTGGAGACAAAAGTGAAGGAGTGAAGACAATAGTCAAAGTGGTTGAGGTAAACTTGAGTTTACTTTCTAAGATTGAACCTAAGACTGTGAATGAGGCATTTAATGATGAAAGCAGAATGAAAGCAATGAAAGAAGAACTGCAACAGATAAAGAAGAATGAGACATGGGAACTAGGCCCTAGAACTGCAAACAAGAATGTAATTGGTTAAAAATGGGTATTCATAAACAAATTGAATGAAGATGGTGAAGTGGTAAGGAATAAAGAAAGACTGGTATGCAAAGGATACTCACAGGTTGAAGGAATAGATTTTTAAGAAAAATTTGCACCTGTAGAAAGAATGTAGTTCATTCAAATATTCTTGTCATTTTCATCTCATAAAGACTTCAAGGTATATCAGATGGATGTCAAGTCTCCATTTCTAAATGAAGAACTAGAAGAAGAAGTATATATGGAGTAACCATAAGGTTTTTCACTTTCAGAAAAAATGGACATGGTTTGTAAGTTAAAGAAGGCATTATATGGACTGAAGCAAGCTCCTAGAGCTTGGTATGCTAGATTGGATAGATAATTGACAAAGTGGGGATTCAACAAAGGGTCTACAGTCATCAATCTTTACTTCAAGGTTGAGAAAGACACGATATTGATAATTGTGGTATATGTTGATGACATCATCTTTGGTTGAAATGAAGGCATGTGTAAGAATTTTTCTAAAGATATGCAAAAATAATTTGAAATGTCTATGATTGGTGAACTGAATTTCTTCCTTGGACTTCAAGTTAATCAAACTGACAAAGGGATATTTATCTCACAATCTAAGTATGTTAAGGAATTGTTGAAAACGTTTGGAATGGATGACTCCAAACCGGTTTGTACCCCTATGGTAACCAGATGCAAGCTGAGTAAGGAAGATGAATCTGCTAAAGTTGATTAGAGCATGTACAGATCCATGATTGGTGGACTGTTGTATCTTATTGCTACTAGACCTGAAATTATGCATGCAGTATGTTTAGTTGCAAGATTTCAAGTAGAAACAAAGGAAGAACATGTTACAATTGTGAAAAGGATATTCAAATATCTTAAAGGAACTATAGATTATGGGCTATGGTATCCAAAGGATAATGATTTCACTTTAAATACCTATACCAGTGCATATTGGGCTGGTTGTGTTGATTACCAAAAGAGTACAAGTGGTGGTGCATTCTTTCTTGGAGGAAGATTAGTTTTATGGTTGAGCAAGAAACATGATTTAGTTTCTTTATCCACTATAGAAGTAGAGTATATTGCAACATCTTGTTGTACACAGGTATTGTGGATGAAGCAAACTTTGACGGAGATAGGTATGAAAAGTGATGAACCTATCTCTAGATTCTATGACAATACAAATGCTATAAACATCTCAAAGAATCTAGTGATGCATTCTAGAAAAAAGCACATATCTATCAAGTATCACTTCTTGAGGGAGAAGGTATTGCAGAATGAATTTAGACTTGAATATGTACCTACCAAGGAACAAGTTGCAGACATATTCACTAAAGCCCTTCCAAAGGATATTTTTCAGTATCTGAGAGGGAACTTAGGGGTTTCTGCCCCTCCTTCTTTGAACTAAGTGTACATGGAGGTGCATCGGTCCTATGGATTCACAATTCTCTTTTTTCTAAACTGATGATTGAGGTCTACTCCTCAAGGGGAGTATAAAAGTGCATTGTTGCAATATGTGATGTGGATGTACTCCTAAGGGGGATTAAATAGAGCCCTTTATGGAAAGAATTTACTTTTCCATTGATATCAAAGGGGGGGAGAGATCATGTCAAATTTTTATGCTTGGTGGGTTGTCACTTCTAAGAAGCATGTATGTTGTCTTTGATGATTTTTCACATAATGTGTTGACATCAATGACAAAGGGGGAGATTGTTGCAAGTATGGATGTGTTTGGTGGTGTTTTCATCGATGTCAACATAGTTCAGGTTGTTGCAGATGGTATAGAAGTTCTTAGAATACATGGAGTTATATTTATGAAGTTGTAGTTGTGTTTTCTCCAAGTCATTTTGAGAAAATTTGAGAAACAAAAGAAGTAGTGTTGAAGTATGTTCTGAGTGTGCTCCGGTATTGTGCTCTTCATTTATCCTATGTTGATCTTATGTCTATGTGGATCTGCAAGTGTGTTCATCAGCTTCAATGGATTGTATATCCCAAGTTTTAGCTTCTGAGTTTATGGAGAGTAGAAGTTGTGTTCATCATTGTGGGTATGTGTAGGATCATGTTTGGCCAAAAAGTGGCAATATGATGGGTATGTGGCTGACGAATTTTTTTTTACCCAAAATTGATGAAATGAGAAGGTCTTTTAAAGGAGATTCTCAGATTTTTACCAATATAAGTTATCCTTTACTTTGAATTTAATAAATAATTATTATTCATTTTCTATTGAATTACGAATAAAGTCTCGATGTTTAGGCTGATTGAAAAACATCTATAGCTTTCAAATGGTATCATATTTTTTGAATCCAAAACATGTGTCACATTCTATGTTTCACATAGTATAAGATTAAAAAATAAAAAAATGAATTTCATGAAGCTTTGACCAAGTTAAGGTGGTCATACATATGAGTCTTTATATTTTTTAAAATTTGTCATAAAAAATTATAATTAATTATTTACTTGGAAAAAAATTACAAAAAAATATGCATCACATTGAGAAATGAGTCCTCTACTTATATATAAAATATTATAAAACATAATTATCATTTTAATGTTGTTAGGGTGGTCAAAAAAAAACCTACTTATTTTTTCCCTGAAATTTAAGTTCTGCTATATAGAGATTTCAAATTTTCAGCAAATAGATTTTATTTATTTGTAAATAAACCTAGTAATTTAGAAACTAGATTCAATTTTCTACAAATTCTATTCTTACATATTTTTAAAATAATATAGATAACTTATTCAATTTTTTATGTCAAGTTGCCTAACTCTAATTTTTCTGAATTTTTTGCCATTTAAGGGCCTATTTTTTCCATGACGATCCTACACATACCCGTGTGTGAATTGGTTTGTCAGATTCATTTGTTTGTGTACTGGGAGAAATGTTTTGGCTCCACAATCTTTAGATTTGTGCCTTGAAATATTTCAGTTTTGGGAAATAACTCTTATTGATGATTTATATGTTCTGAAAATTTTTCTTGTGGTTTGGCACTCTAGAAGACCTTCTCCAGAGCTTCGGTGTCTTTCCTAGTTGGTCCAGTTGGACTGGTGAAGATTTCTCTGTGAATAAAGTTTCTTGAAATTGTTGTGGATGTACCTAAGGTGTTTCCAGAGATGGTAAAATGTATGATGAAGCATGTTGATAAATCCGTGTGAGATTATCTTGTTGGTGATGCATGTACTTCAAAAGATTGTTGGTTTTTTTATTAGATTTGGACGACCTAGTATTTACACTCTACTTTTGTATCAATTTGAGAAGGCGTGTGCATGATCCAAGATGTTGTTTGGGTCCTAAATTAAATATAATTTTTCCTCTCACATTCTTATCCACTGTGGGAATGTTGAGTAGCCAACCTAGTTTGAATTTGAATTTGAAATTGTATAGCCAACCTTGGTGAATGTTTCTAAGGTTGATGATGGTATAACATAAATCAAGTTGTAGCAAATTTTATATGCATCCATCAATCGACTTGAGCAAGAGAAGAGTGTGGAAGAGAGAATCAAGGAAACTATACTTTATTATGTCAATATTTTTATCAAGTTGTGAACTATGTAGAACTCCTAGTAGTGGATCTTTATCTATCTCTTTGTATTTTCTATAGGCAATAAGCCTCTCTTTCTGGATAGTAAGTCCTAAGGTAGTGAGCCCTTAATCTAGGTAGTGAGCCTTTGTATCTGGGCAGTGAGCCTTTGTATCCGGTATTGCACTACTTCTATATTGTGAGTTAATCCTCGCCATGGTTTTTCCCTCATTAGGTTTTCCACATAAATCTAGAGTCTCTGATGTTTACTTTCTATTATTTGGATTTCATGGTTACACTTAATAACAGATCGGTATTAAGGTGAAAAGATTAAGTTTATAAGTAAAGTTTTTGATACAACTGATTCACCCCCCCTCTTAGGTGTCTTGTGCATTTCAACACCACATACCTTTTTGTTGTAAGAATTAGGGAGAGTTATAAGTATCTTCTTCACAATCCCTGATTCATCTATTGTAGCACCAAGCCCTTACATTCTAGCTACTACCTCATCCAATCTTTGTACATATCCTTTAAAATTGCCATCTTCAAACATGTGTAGGAGCTCAAGCTATGTATCCAAATTCTATAGCTTTTCCTCTTTGACCCTATCATCTCCTTCATATACCTTTTCTAAAGTATCCCAAACTTCCTTAGCAATATTCAGATTTTGAACTTTAATCAACTCAGAATGTACAAGACTATTATTCAAAATGTACTTCATCGTATTGTTTTCTTCATGTGCCTTGATCTCATCAGTTGTACTCAGACCATTAGTAGGAGGAGTATAAGTATTCTTGTAATCTTTCTTCACATCATATCCACAATAATCTAGATATTCTTTGATTAGTATTTTCCATATAGCATAATTAGTTCCATCGAACCTCAGATAATCATGAGTAACTTTTCCATCCATCTTGAACCTTCCTTAAGTGGTTAAGCTCTTCTCCAAATTTAAATGATATAGTAACACATGCATGAATGATAAAGTACACCTTTTGCTCACTGCATCCAAAAACTTGACATTTAGAATTCACATTGATCTTCCACACTCGTATCACACACACATAAATTTGTATCTATTTCACATATATCTGATATATTTATTTTCACTTATCTCTTTCCACTTTTTCACCACTAACTCATCCTCTATTTATACCATCTTCAACTTGGAAACATATCCAAAGTCAGCCATCCATCATTAAATTCAAATTAGGTCAACACCGAAACATCCTAGGGTAGAATTAGAATGAGGGAGACCCAAACACACACTTGATGAGAACCCAAATAGGTCCCAACATGATTCATCAACTTCGAAAGTAGTGTTCAACACAAGGTCGACCAAACCAATGTGAAATACATAGAACAATTAAGCACATGCAACCCATACCATGGTCAAATCCTTCTAGACACCAAAGTTATCTTCAATAAGATCAAAATAGCCTAACTCTAGAACCACGATTCATAGGACTCTACCAAAAAGAAATATGGACCAACAATATTTCTCCCATACCTCAGCTAGATATATAGAAAACCATAGTTCACAATTGGTGAACATAACTCACACTATATAATGAATCAAAAGCCAAGAATCTAGATGTATTAGCTTCCAACAACCATGAACAACATATCTAAACCACACAAACATAGGAGAAAATATTGGAGAAAAACTTGGAGCAACCACTTAACACATGCAACCTTTCTTCATTACAATTTTCTCAATATCCTCAACATACACAACCAATAATATGCATCGATGACATCAATGGAAACAAAAAATAGTTGATTACCAATTGATCAGTTGACATCAATGACAACACATTCATTCATGCAATAAAGGTTGCCCTTCTCTAGAGACTTGACCTCATCTTGGAAGGTCCGACAACTTGAGGTCATTTATATTGTGTCATTGGAATGTTGAGCCTATCTTTAGTAGGATTTCATTTCATGTGATTACAATACTCTTTTACTATTATACCAATATTTTTCAACTAAATATTTTATTTGATTATTTAATTTCATGTCAAAACTTGGGACTCTACCACTAAAACTTCAACATTGGTTAATTGGATCCTTTTCAATAATTTATCTTCTCTTTGTCATTCTTATCAAATTTTTAGGATTTAATTTTATAAATTCACTAATTTTATTTAACATTATTTTTTTCTAAGTTGATTTATTAACTAAAGCATTTATTATAACACATCATCTTGCATTATTATCTTTAGATCAAATTGTTTTCCTATAGATTCAATTGCATTAGCAACACTAGATAAGATTTGTTTAATTAAATAATCTTTCTTTTCAAGTTTCAAAAAAATATCTTTTTTTTTCATCACTTTTTGCATTTTCTACATTTTCATCAATTGCATCACAAGGTGACATTGAAACCCTAGACATTTTCTATAACAAAAATTATATAGTCTATTTCCATGTGTTCTCAATTATCTCCAAGAAATTTTACCAAGAAGGTTATCTAAGATATTTCTTTCAATTGTAAAAAATCTTCATTTTCATCTATACAAGGGATTTCATTCATATTTTCATCCATACAAGGGATTTATTTTTCATTTTCATCAATACAAGCGATTTCATTCTCATTTTCATTCATACAAGGGATTTTATTTTTAGTTTATGTTTCTATTATTTTACTACTGCAGTTGATATCATTATTGGTACATCAAACTTCATTTAAATAATTAATATCAATATCATCAAAATGTAGGTTTGAATCTACATACCTATATTTAATTAAATAGTTGCATTTTCCATATCATTGAAAGGTGGATTTGAAGACATACCCAAAGTTGTTTGCATAGTCACTATTTCCATATCATTCAAAGCTGAATTTGAAGACATAGTTGGGTGTGTCTCTATAATCATATTTTATTCCATATTCACCATTTCCGCATTTGCATCATTTGCATTCATCCCATCCCTCATGGTCTCCTCTTCAATAGTCAAGGAACTATATCCTTCAATCCTTTTCATTTATCGAATCCTTGTTCTTCTCTATTTATATTTTTGCTTGCATATCTTTATTTTCTTCAATTCCTTTAGGTGTCATAAAGTCCTACATTTTTTTCTTTGTCTTTACTTTGATCACATCATTACCAAACCCTCTTGATAAAAAAATTGATTTTTAATATTTTCAAATTGCCACTTCCTTGAAATTTTGAAATAAAACTATATGCAAATCCTTTGTTCTATAAACTTTGAAGTACAAATAAATATGAATATATAAAAACCCTATTTTTTTCCTTAGAAAAGTCCTTGTACTTGATTCCACTTTAGAATAATCAAATTTTGATTGAATCCTTCAAAAATTTAAATAGAATATGACCTATTAAGAGATTGGATAAGAAAAAAATGAATAAAAAATCACAAAAAATGTCATTATCGGTCTATACTATAGAAAGAGAATGTTGCAAAAAAGGTGGTAAGTCGGTTATTTACAAAATTTAGAAATAATGGGTACTTGTTCTAAACTAAAATGGGTACCCATTCTATTTTCGAAATGGAAAAAAATAGGAACGAGGACCCGTTTTTAAATAGGTACCCGTTCTTTAAAATTTGAATTTTAAAAGAAATATTTGTTTTGTTCTTATGATTTGGAAAGGCTTGGTAACACAACCCTCAACCTTTGACCTCCAAGTACAAGACTAAGGCAATGTCAAGAGAAATAGATGACTTTGGCAATATAGCTGACAAGTTTTTTTCAAAATTATTTTATGAAACTAAAATCCACTACAAATCATGATGTCTAGTTTCCAAATATATCATTTTTTAATTATTGGATTATATTTTCTATTTTTAATTAATTTCTAAAGAAATTGGTCCATAAACTTGAAATTCCAGACTTTTCGTATTTTTGTAAGAAGTAATTTGTTAATTTTTTGTAAAATAAATCATATGGAATAAATTGTGAACCCCTAATCCTATATTGCACAAACATGAGAAACAAACACATAATTATAATCATATGCAAGTAAGAGCAAAGATTCCCCATGAAATTCATTATCAATGCTCAAAATAGGAAAATATGAAGAAAAAGACAAGAAAGTAAAGGAAATCCTAATTAAACATGCAAATCCTCAATATCATGGGGGAATTGGGGCCAATTATGTGTAGGAATTGGCCCTTTCCCAACTCCTTTGTAAGATTTGATGAAGATTGATCTACTTGATGGTGAAGAAAAATGTGATTCCTTTCTAAAATATGGAATAACCTAGCTATGATGATGGTAAATTCTCAAGGAAATAAATAAAATTGCTCTAAATGTGAAGATAATAACTTTTCTTTCAAATTGTGGATGAAGAATTAGAAGGAAAGCTTCTTATTTATAGATGCGATTGAGAGAAGAAGAGGCAAAATTGATGAATGTGGGATCATTCAACATCCAATGACCAAGTGTCACTTATCAAGATGTGAATGGAGGAAGGTTGTGCACATTTTGATGAATGAGCCAATAAATGTTATTAGGTGGAATTTCAAATTCATGAAATGACTTGTTGAAGAGGGAAATAAAATGACTTAAATGCCACTTGGCTCAATGCACAAGGACATGTAAGAGGATAGTAAATGATTTGTTGGAAGGGAAAATCCACTTGGAGGGATTTTCAAACTTGGAGGAATATTCCCCTAAATATGCCATGCTGAGAGAAAATATCAATTTAATAAATCAATTTAATGCATTTTCATGTGCAGGTGGCAAAATCTAGAGAAATTAAGAGATAGAAAATGAGAGGAAAATGATTGGATTTAATTAAATAAAGGATTTTCTTTATTTAATTAAAGAGAGATGATGATATTAAATTAAACAAATTTTAATTTATTTAATTTAATAAGGTGACCTTAAGGATTTAATCAAATAAATTGAACTATTTAATTAAATAGAGATGTAGGGTTAATTAAATTAAATTGATTAATTTAATCAACAGGGGAGAATGTCTTAATCAGACAAATAATGATTTATTCAATTAAGAGATGAAATGTGATGATAAGATGAGAAGGTGATTTAGGATGAAACAATGTTAGTAATCAGGATCAAGTGTGTAGGATCAATCTAGTACCTTTTCCATGTCTACATAAATATACAAAAAATTATGTACATAATCAAAAATATCAAAAAAAGATTATTTTAGGTAAAATTATGTTTTCTATACATGAGGGTTTTCAAAATTAGAAATTAGGTCCAATACAAAAATATTTACAAAAAAATATTAAAAATATCCTCATCAATATTCAATTTATTACACATATTTTCCTAAAAGGAATTAGAAAAATATTTTTTTTAGGTCAAATTATGGTGTATGTACATGTGCATGGTATGGTTCCTAAAAGGTGACTTTTCAAAAGTAGTTTTTATACATGCTGATTAAAAATTAATTTGTATCATCTTAGTATTAGAATAAATTACAAATTTGGAAACTAGACTCAAAACAATAAATTTCATATTACTAAATTTTTTTTAAGACTAATATTCAATTGCATCCCTCCCATTAATACTTTAGAAGCATGAGCCCATGAAAAATGGTTGGGAGGCTTAGAATTTTTTTCTATGCATGAGGAATATGGCTTCTTTATTGTCATTTTTAACTTTAGAGAGAATCTTGATAAATCCCTTAAAGGAAAATCTCGCTTCTTTAATGGGAAAGGCATATACCCTCAATCCTAGAGCTATCATTTTTATCCTACCTCAGCCTCCATCCAATATATTCTCTTTTGTATCTAGCTGCATAACCTTGTTCTTGAATATAGGGATCCCAAAATTCTAAAAGCTATAGGTAACTCCATGAAAGGAAAAGAAGAGGTGTGGAAACACTTTCCTAACGCTAAAACTACAGAGGAGAAGTGCAAAGACTAGTTTTAAAAATTATTAAAACAACTGAGATGAACAAAATATAGGATAACAAGAGTAACAAGGAAATAAAAATCACTCAGAGATAAACCAGATTTATGTGGGAAAACCCTTTCGGGAAAAAACCCACCAGACCAAGAGCAATCAATTTGTATTATAGTAAAAAGATTTACATACAAAGTTTAACAGACTTCTCTCTCATATCATCAACTCATAGTAGAAAACTTTAGTTCAACCTTTTTCCACTGTTACAATTCTTTTTAGCATACAATGAATCCTTACTATTTCTTTACCGTCACCCTTAGTGACTTATATCAATGTAATCAACTATACAAGTCTTAGATCACATTATTCTTACCAACCAATTGTAGGCCTTAATTATGCACCATTCACCAATCAAGAAATCTGATCTTCTGATTAATCTACCCTATAATCATGCATCGGGACACCCAGACATTAATTCTTCTTTCCTTAATCAGATTCTTTCATCAGTCGAAACACATCTTGCAATTAATACTTTCACTACTCTAGACTTCGACCAATCAGTCATTGATTGATTGCCATGTGTCACCTTGCCATTCATCCACCACTTCCAATAAATTCAGACAAGTCAAACAATGGCAAGCTCTTTACTATGCCACCACCCTAAGCCAAAGAGACCACCGCGGTATGACGGTGTCACTACGACACCACTCCAAGGTTGATAGACCTCTGCAGTATGGCAGTGCCACCGCGTAACCGTTGGTTTCTCCTAACAACCTCACAGTACCGAGGTAGTGACTTGTATTCCAACCTATCGCCTATCACCACATCACCATCGAGCTTAGATCAACCCTCTGCATTATGGCGGTACCACCGCCCAACCGTGAGACTGAACAATGCCTCCTATGGTATGGAGGTAACTGCCAAACCTGACCATTGAACCCACTGCGCTACCTCACTCTAACCGCAAGACCTCCATGATAAGGAGGTAAGTGCCATCTCTGACTACCAAGGCTTACTGTGCCATCACGACATGGCCAAAAGGCCATCACAGTAAGGCGATAAGTGTTCTTCATTGTTGTCTTCGTTCACCAAGGCCACAATGCCTTATTTGAGCAACCTCCATGGTAGGGAGGTAAACATTCACACTGACCGCACCTGTCCACCATGCTATTGCCAATTGAAGACAAAGAACCCATGGTATGGTGGTAACACCTCCCAACCACGGACATAACGACAGAGGCCCACGATAAGGCGGTAAACTACCATACCGCACCTCTAAGAAGAGCTCCCAATGGTAGAGAGGTAAAGGTTGAGAAAGATGATAATTCACCAAGTCTTTTCAGAGGTTGAAACCAAAATTTGAGGCACCTGTTCCCAACAAGCACCCACTTTACAGAGACTTCCTGGCTTCCTCTAGACTTTGAAAAAAAATTAATGACAATCATAGGCCCCAATGCCCATCGAATCAGTGCACCATCTCAACTTGTTTGTGCTTACTCGATTAGTTAATAAATCTGCAACATTCTTCAAAGTGTCAACCTTTCCTAAATAGACCTTTCCATCTTCCACCATATCCCTCACAAAGTGATATTGCACATCAATGTGCTTTGTCCTGACATGGAAAGTAGGGTTCTTTGCCAAACAAATGGCACTCTGACTGTCACAATAAATTGCAATCTGCCCTACATTAAAACCAATATCAAAACACAAATGACTCAGCCAAACAAATTCTTTGCAGGCATGTGTTGTTGCCATGTATTCTGTCTCTATTGTGGACAAAGCAACTACAGCCTGTTGCTTGCTCATCCAACTGACTGCACCACCATTTAACATTAAAATTTAGCCATTGGTAGATCTCTTGTTGTCAATGTCCCCTACCCAATTAGAATCTACATATCCATGAATGCTTAGTGTTCTCTGTGATGCAACTGACCTACCATGCTAACATAGAGTATATTCTGAAGTCCCCTTTAAATATTTGAACACTCTCTTCATAGCATCCCAATGTGTTCTTCCTAGATTTTCCTTAAAATGGCTGAGAACTCCCATTTCTTGGGCAATTTTTGGCCTTGTATAGACCATTAGATACACTAGACTACCAACAACACTTGCATAAGGCACCCTGGTCATGTCCTCCATCTTAGTAGCATATTTTTGACAATCTTCAACATATAGGTTCATTCCCTGCATAATTGGAACAACTAGATGCTTGCAATCATCCATACCAAATCTCTCTAGAACAGTTTTAACATACTTACTTTGGTTGACCCAAAGCTTTCTACTCATTTTATCCCTGGTTATCTCCATCCCCAGAATATACCTCGCTACACCCAGATCTTTCATTTCAAACTTTGCAAACAACTAAGATTTAAGATCAGAAATCATAGACTTTCTATTTCCTATGAACAAAATATCATCCACGTATAGGGTAATAATAAGCACACGATCATTTTAAGATTTATAATAAACACAATGATCAAATTTTGATCACACAAATCCCATAGAAAACACAAAGGTGTCAAAATTTTGGTACCACATTCTAGGAGAATGCTTCAAACCATACAAAGATTTCTTTAATTTGGAGACCAGACTTTGTTTACCTTTTTCAACAAAATGCTCAGGCTGGGACATATAAATTTCTTCTTCCAGCTCTCCATGGAGAAACACTGTCTTCACATCCATCTGCTCAATCTCTAAGTCATATGTTGTTGCCAATGACAACAAAAATCTGATAGATGTCAGCTTTTCTATAGGGGAAAAAATTTCTCCATAATCAATTCCCTCTATCTTGTAAAATCCCTTTGCAGCCAACCTTCCCTTATATTTTTCAACACTACCATCTAGACCAGTCTTCTTCTTCAATACCCATTTACAACCAATATTCTTTTGCCCTTCAGGCAAAGGTACCAAATCCCAGGATTCATTTTTCTTCAATGATTCCATTTCTTCATTCATGGATTCCAACCAAGAATTTGAATCAGACATGCTAATAGCTTCTTTCATAGTCCTAGGCTCATCAATGCTAGTAATCAAAGCATAGGCACAATTCAAATCTAACATAGAGAAATTATACCTATCAGGTTGTCATTTTTCACGTGTAGACCTTCTTACTGGCTGAGGTTGTGGTTCTTCATCTTCAGAACTCTCAAAGCTTATTGAACTCTCCTCAATTTCAGGCACACCATGTAGTTCCTCTTTTTTTGGAGTCTGGGGAATCTGAGCTACATCATTCTTCTTTTCTCTTTTATCTATCTCTAACTGTGGATCAGCTACTAAAGGCTTCAACTCATGAAATATTACACTTTTTCTGTACAAAACCTTGTTAGTATCAAAATTCCAAAGCTTTTATCCTTTCACACCAATGCCATAGCTGATGAAGACACATTTAATAGACTTTTTTTCCAACTTTGATGTTTTCTCATTTGACACATATGCATATGCCTCCCAACCAAAGACACAAATATGTCTCAGAGAGGGCTTCTTACCAGACCACGCTTCCAAAGGTGTCTTGTCAACAAGAGAAAAAAAAGTGAATGATTTACCAGGTAACATGTTGTAGCCATAGCCTCAACCCATAACTTCTGCTCCAGACTAGCACTGCTCAGCATACTTCTTGCTCTCTCCATTAATGTTTTGTTCAACCTTTCAGCAACTCCATTTTGTTATGGAATATCAGGTTTAGTTGTATGCCTTTTAATCCCATGGTCTTTGTAGTACCTTTCTAATTTTGTAGAACAAAACTAACTACCATTATCTATCCTTAAGGATTTAATTTTCTTTCTATTATGATTCTCTACCAAAGTTTTAAATTCTTTAAACCAACTGAACACTTCTAATTTACTCTTAAGAAAGTAAATAAATGCGCTTCTCGAATAGTCATGAATAAATGAAACATAATATCTAGACTTTGATAACAAAGGAACATTAATTGGACCAAACACATCATAAAATGAACATAATCTAGTACACCAGAAGATTTATGAGGACTTGAATAAAATGAAACATGGTGTTGCTTTACATAAATACAGTGTTCGCAAAAATCAAACTCAAGGTTACAATCATCAAGCCCTTCAAAAAGATTTTTATTTTTCAAGGTTTTTAAACCTTTCTCACCTGTGTGATCGAGGCTATGATGCTAGAACATGGTCTTCTCTACCGAGAGTTTCACCTCTAAGGAATTCGCACCCAGAGGAGCATCTTCATCTTCCTTTATAGGAACAAGTTTGCTTGAATTTATAGAGGTGTTGCATTGAATAGGACATGCATCCAACTTGTACAAAGTGCTAGTATGTACACCCTTAGCCAGAACCATTTCACCTCTAGCCATCTTACATCCTTTATTTGAGAAAGAAACATCCACACCAACATCATTCAGCTAATTGACAGAAAGTAAGTTATGAAGCAAACTTGGTATGTGTAGTACATCACCAATCCCTTTGATTCTTCCATCAGGGAACTATATTTTGACTCTTCCATGGCCAACAATTGAATAAATTTCTAGGTACACCTTTCCACCATCATACTTCCCGTACTTAGTGAACCATTCTCTATGAGACATCATGTGAAAGGATGCACCCGATTCAATGAGCCAGACATCATCTGATGCCTGAGTTCCCAAGGCTACAATGAAGGCATCTACATCACTCTAAGAAGATTCATTGTCTAAAGAGTTACTCTTCTTCTTCTCCTCCTTACAATCCTTTTGGATATGACCAGGCTACCCACAATTCCAGCATTTCACCTTGGACCTTTTACCAGGAGATTTAGATTTGGACTTCTTGTCCTTCTTCTTGTCTTTCTCCTCCGATCTACCTCAAACAACAAGGGAATCTTTGGCCATCTCTGGAGAATTCCTTTGCATCTCTTTAGACAATAGTGAGGCAACAATGTCTTCCATCTTGAAAGTAGTGCTCGTACTTCCAATAGCCATTACAAGATGATCCCAAGTGTCAGGTAACGAATATAATAGGAGCATGTAGTGATCCTCCTCCTCTATCTTTACACCCACATATGCCAACTAAGCAATTCTCATATTAAAAGAGTTCAGATGGTCTGCAACAAATGCACCTTCTTCCATCTTCAAGGAGTACAACTTCTTCCTCAAGAATAACTTATTTACCAGAGACTTTCCCTTATAAATATCACCAAGCTTCTTCCATAACAAAGCTGCAGACTTCTCATAAACGTTCAAGAGTACAGAATCGGCCAGACTCAGTCTTATCAGACCTCTCGCTTTTCTATCTGCAAGGTCCCAATCTTCTTGCTTCATACCTTGTGGCATAGTTCCATACACAACAACCCAGAGGTCTCTATCCACAAGCAAGTCTTCCATTTTGAGTTTCCATAACTCAAACTTGCCATCATTGAATTTTTCAATCTCTACTCTACCTGATGTACTCACCATCTCAAATAGAACTAGGTTCTAACTTTGCAAGACTCCCACTGCAACAATATCAGCACAAAAAACTAGCCTTACTAACAAGGATAACATAACTAGCCAGGCTCTGATACCACTTGAAAGGAAAAGAAGAGGTGCGAAAACGCTTTCCTAACACTAAAACTATAGAGGACAACTGTAAAGACCAGTTTTAAAACTTCTTAAAATAACTAAGATTAAAAAAATATAGGATAAAAAGAGTAACAAGGAAAGAACAATTAGTGAGAGATAAACCAGATTTATGTGGGAAAACCCTTTTTGGAAAAAAACCCACTAGACCAAGAGTAATCAATTTGTATTATAGTAAAACGATTTACAGACAATTTTTAATAGACTTCTCTCTTTGATCATCAACTCACAACAGCAAACTTCAGCTCAACCTTTTTCCACTCTTACAATTCTTTTTAGCATACAATGAATCCTTACTATTTCTTTATCATCACCCTTAGTGACTTATATCAATGTAATCAACTATACAAGTCTTACATCGCATTATTATTACCAATCAAGAAATTCGATCTTTTAAATGATCTGCCCTACAATCATGCATTGGGCCACCCAGACATTAATTATTCTTGCCTTAATCAGATTATGTCATTAGCCGAAACACGTCTTGCAATTAATTCTTTCACCGCTCTAGAATTCAACCAATCATTCATTCATTAGTTGCCATGTTTCGCCTTGCCATTCATCTACTGCTTCCAGTCAAGTCAGACCAGTCAAACAATATCCATAAGATCTTTACTACGCCACCGCCCCAAGCCAAAGAGGCTACCATGATATGGTGGTGTCACCACGACACCACTCAAAGGTTGAAAAACCTCTGCGGTATGGTGGTGCCATGACGTAACTGCTGGTCTCTCCTATCACCTTCATGGTATTGAGGTAGCAGATTGTATGCCATCCCGTCACCTATCACTACATCACCATCAAGCTTGGATCAACCCTTCATGGTATGGTGGTACCATCGCCCAATCGTAAGATTGAACAATGCCTCATGTGATATGGAGGTAACCACCAGACCCAACCATCGAACCCACCGCGCTACCTTGCTCTTACTGCAAGACCTCCATAGTAAGGAGGTAAGCATCATCTCTAATCACCAAGGCTTACCATGCCACCATGACATGGCCAAAAGGCCATCATGGTAAGGCGATAAGCGTTCTTCACTAACTGTCTTCATTCACAGCGGCCACCGTGCCTCCTTTGAGCAAACTCCGCGGTAGGGAGGTAAACCTTCACACTGATCACGCCCATCCACTACAGTATCGCCGGTCCAAGATAGAGACCCCTCGTTATGGCGGTAACACCAGACAACCATGGATAGATCGACAGAGGCCCATGGTAAGGTGGTAAACTGCCATATCATGCCTCTAAGAAGAGCTCCCATCGGTAGAGAGGTAAAGGTTGAGAAAGATGATAATTTGCCAAGTCTTTTAGAGGTTCAAGCTAGAATTTTAGGTACCTATTCCCAACACTCCATTGGCATATTCTAGAAAATAAATTCAAATTTTTTCAAATATTCTTGTAATATGACTAAGATTTGTGTCCTCCTAAATGCTAGAAAACCTTTCCCAAAAATCTTGGTCTTCATTCCAAGTGTGTGCCCTAGAAGTAATATTGTGTGCTACAAAACCTATCTATCTACTACTCCACATGTCATTCCTCAGCACAACCATCATCATAATTCCCTTCTTGTACTCTCGCTCATGTGCCTCTTATAGAGAAAGGTGCACAAAAATTCCCAAACTTGCTTTCTTCTACCTTGGTAACAATCCAAATGTCATAACAACATTCCACACCTCAAAATTCTCACATACCTACTATCTCTCTTCCTCTCCCCAAAGAGAATTTGGGTTGTCAACAATTACACCACCTCATGATAATCATATTAAATGAAATGGAAAGTCAATCACATATAGGGAAATTTTTCCCTTCCTTGTGAAAGGCTTCTGCTAAGATCTAGAAATTAGTCCTACAAAGAGGAAACATTCATCTCTTGTGGCCCCTAGTTATACTCTAAAAATATTCCCACTCTATTCAACAAGTGATAAGGAAGTTCTTATAACTATTACTTCCTTTTCCGAAAATTGAAATGGAAAAACACACAAAATCGATATCTAATGTGCAATATTGCTCCAACCTCTCCTACTTTGATGAAGACATGTACTAGAGGTGCAAGTCATGTAGTATGATGCAGAACATGCCCTCAAAAAATGGTCATTATAGTAGAGTCCTCAAGAGTTTGGATCTCAGAATAGAAATTTATTTGAGGACTACTCTTCTAGATGGCATATACTAAATGAGAACAACACTGGACTCCCCAATCCCCCTTCTCACAAGCCAAATGAGCCTCACTCCCTAATAAAGTATGGGCCTATTAGTATCCCTTATCAACTCCAGTCACCCTTAGCAGGTTCCATTCATGGAACAACCCTACCTAGAGAAAATGAGCTAAGTTTAGAAGAAGGCCAAGAGCTCATGAATGAAACACACATGTCAAAGATGGTAAATCACCTTCTTCTTCAAGAAGGATCTAAACTATTTGATCGACTTGTAGAGGAAACATGTAATAGGAACACAAAATATATTTTTTCTCAAACCCTATCAATTGCACAAACAAAGATAATAGTCTCTTAGATGCTAACTACAATGCCCCTAACCAAATGTAGACCCCCCAAAAGCAAGAAAACTTGGGATGCAATAGCCATTAGTATCCAAGCCACATTGGATGAAAACATTAGACCGAGGACGGCTTTCTTTTGTCCTTGAGATCAATGAAGTTCCTATCGTAGAGTATTAGGGGCCTGAATGCCCCTAAGAAAAGATGCTTGATAAAGCGTTAGATTGAATCTAGTGAAGGAAACATTTTTTATGCTTGAAGAAATAAAACTCACTAATGGCCAAGCACAAGTAGTATTTGGTAAATAAAAAAATAAAAATTTATACATTCTATAGCACAAGGTGAATTAGGAGGCTTAGTAGTGCTATGGAATGAAAGAAATACTCAAGTGGAACTAATATTCTCAATGCAGCAATTGAAGCTCATGAAGATAACGTCTTTCAACCTATGTTTCTTGCTTATCAATTTTTATCCACTTGCATCAATAGTTGGGAAAATGTTCCTTTCGGATGTCTTATCCCAACTCTTATCAAACCTAAAAGAGGAGAAAATACTCTTGGGAGGGGACTTTAATACAATCTTGCATCACAACAAAGAAAAGGGGGCATAATACTACCCTAAAAAGTTGTGGAAGACTTTAAAGACTTCACATCAGAAAATATCCTACTGGACTTCCCTCCCTAAAATGGAACATTCACATACAAAAATAGGCATAAATATTTATGTTTGATCACAAAACAATTTGATAGATTTATAATCTCTATAGATTGGGCTGCAAAAATAGCCCCCTTTGGAGTCTCTTATCCTCTCATTCATAGGCTTAGACCACTTTCCCATAAAACTGGCCCTAGCTTCACAAACACCCCACCCAATATCATCTTTCGAGTTCTAAAAAATGTGATTTAGATATCCCGACTTCCTACCTCAACTCAAGCTATGTTGGTGGAAAAATGCACCTTTTATCTTCGGCTCCAGAATGTTTCAACAAGCAAAGAAGCTAATATTCATAAAATAGAAAATTAAAGTTTGGGATGTGCAACACTTCAAAAATATATTTTCACAAAAAAATCCCTTTAGGCTCAACCTTATGAGATCAATGATCAAATCATACGATGTGGTATAAATTATATCTCCTTCAGCCTGCAAAAAATCTACAACTAGAACTAGAAGAGACCTTTTCAAGAGAAGAGATATACTAGAGACAAAAAGCCAAGGAAACTTGGCTAAAACATGGGGATAATAGCACTAAATTCTTTCATATTTCTTCAGAAATCAGACAACAAGCGAAGACTATATTCAAAAACACCTCTCCCTCAAGAAGAAATTTGAAGGAAAAGAAAATTATCAATAAAGAAGCAATCCATTTCTTCTCAAATCTACTTAGTGTATCAAATCAAAAAATGGCCCAAGTGAGAGGAACTATTGAAAATGACTTTATCCATCACATTCCAACACTAATTTCTAAGTAAGAAAATACACTCTTCTTAAAACCATTCACATCAGAAGAAGTGAAAGAAGTGTTCTTCTCTATGCCACTAGACAAAGCTCTAGGCCCAGATGGGTTTACTACCACTTTATTCAAAAAGGGTTGAGAGTTCATGGGGAAATATATTATATTATCATTAGAGGAATCAAGGAGAAATAGAAAGATCTTAAAAGAATTGAACACCTTTATAGTACTAATCCCCAAAAAAATCAATCCATCTATCTTTGTTGACTTTAGGCCCATATCTTTGTGCAATACCATATACAAAACCTTCTCCAAGGCCATTACCTCAAGATTAGCCAAGATCATCCCAATAATAATCACGAATGAGAAAGGAGGCTTTTTCCAAAGAAAGGATACCGTAGAAGGGGCCCTAATAGCTCATGAAACTTTGCATTCCATCAAGGAAAATAGAGTTTTAGTTATGATTATCAAAATTGATATGTTGAAAGCTTATGATAGGCTAAACTAGGACTTCCTCCAAAAAAGTGCTCCATAAACTAGGGTTTTCCCACAAATTTTTTCATTCTAGGATAACTCTTTAATACCACAGTCTAAATTTTCTATTTTGATAAATGACAGTCCAATAGGTTTCTTTAATTCCACACAAGGTGTCAAAAAAGGTGATTTGATTATTTATGACATGCTTCTTTTTGCTAAATCTAATGTTCAAGAAGCAAGAAGCATTAAAAATGTCTTACAGGAATATTGCAAGGTATTAGGCTAAAAAATCAATGATAAAAAATGAAGGTATTTCTTCCAAAACACCTCTCCAATAATGTTTGCAGGTATCTTATCAATTCTTAGTTTCAAACAATAACTTCCAAGCCAATATCTATGGATCCGATTCTTTTTAGGACCAAACAAGCCGCAATTTTAGAATAAAATGTTATCTAAAATATAAAATAGAATCGCATCATGGAAAGGTAGATG
Organism: Sequoiadendron giganteum; assembly: GCA_007115665.2. NCBI lineage: Eukaryota > Viridiplantae > Streptophyta > Pinopsida > Cupressales > Cupressaceae > Sequoiadendron > Sequoiadendron giganteum. The sequence continues at coordinate 169,829,391 of CM021108.1, read as the reverse complement.
GCTAACAATGGCAGGAAATTTCACATTAACCAAAGCAATCCTTTTAGCCATTGCCAACTATGTTATGTCAATCTTGAAGCTACCAAATAAAATATTAAAAATACATTAGAAAGTTCCTTTGGCATGGAAACCTAGATAACAAAATAAAGAGTAAAATCTCTTTAATATCATGGACCAAACTTTGTGAAAGGAAAAAACATGGAGGAGTAGGCTTCCACAAATGAGAAGCAAGGAACCTAGCTTTGGGAGTCAAAATAACATGGAATTTTTTTGCAATGCCACACTCTAAATGGTCTAGAATCATGCAAATAAAATAAATGGACTCTGTAATCCCCATGAGGGATTCAAAATGTGGAACTTTATCATAACTTGTAGAGAAGTTATTACCTCGCATTTAACTTGGTCCATAAGTAATAAACAAACATATATGATATGGGAGGACTCATTCAATGGCTTCCCACAACTATCTAAAATGGAAGGACTAGAAGAAGCAAGAATGTATTTAAAACAATATTGTGGCTCAAAACCAAAATACTATATCATAACTGAAGATAACCTCCTCTCAAATGTCAAATGGAATTTTTTTGATGGCTTTAACTTCCCTAAAAACCAAAATTTCCTCCTATCATACCTCCTCTAATAGCTTCAAATATTATTTTCCACAATTCCTAATAGTCTCATTTGGGAACCTTCCAAGTTAGGTGATTCAAAAGTCAACCTAGGCTACTCATCAATCATACAAAAATACAATGCCAAAGTAGTAAATTGGCCTCACAAATTATGTTGGAATTATGTAGTCCTTCCAAAATTAGGCTTGTTTGATTGGTTGTCTCTACATAAATGCATACTTAACTACGAGTGGTCAGTGAAGCTGGGCATCTCTACCCCTTTCAATTATGTATTATATGGTAATACGAAGAAAACATAGACCATATTTTTAGTAGCATGCAAGTTTTCAAATCACTCTTAGACATGGCTCCCAAAGAAGCTATATTGGGCCTCACCCCTCCAATAATAAATACAAAAAGTTTTTTCCCCATGGCTACCACTGTACAAAGACTCTTCATTCTCCTCAATTTAGGTAGTAAGACCCTCAATAGTAATATGGTGCATATGGTGGGAAAGAAACAACCCGATATTTAGAAAGGAGCACCATTCAATGGAAGAAGTAATATATAAAATTGAAAAGCTAATCTCTAAATAAGTAATGTCCAACATACATAAATCAAATATCATAGCTAAAATATTTTCAAACTAGGATGCAAATTTATCTTCCCAATGGGAATGAATTCAACCCCCTAAGCTAGGCACATGGGTACCAAAACTAAAGCCTAACCGCAATATTGTGGTATGGTCCCCCCTCCAATGGGAATGGTAAAACTTAATTTTGATAGGGCCTCATGAGGGAATCCAAGAGATTTTGGAGCTAAATTTCTACTAAGGAGTCATATAGGTAGCATTATTTATACTCTAGCAATAAAACTTTCAAATGGCACAAAAAATAAGGCTGAGGCATAAGCACTACTTTCAGGCCTGAGATTGGTAAAGTCATTAGGAATCAAACACATTTTGATTGAGGGGGATTCCACAATTGTAATTAATGCATGTAAGTAAATACAGTTAGCTGGTTGTTAAACACCATTATAAAACAAGGACTTAAAATGCTACAAGATTTTGACTCTTACCAACTCATGTATTGTTATAGAAAGGACAATAATGTAACAGATATCTTGGTCAATATGGCATGCAATTCAGCCATGAGGTCATGACAGCTTTACCAATTATAAGATACTCTATTTTAAGTAACTAATATTTCTCTAAGTGTGTAGGGATTCATCAAGGTTCTATTTTCTCACATCAAATAAGGCGGGTTGTATTAATTTTCATTACCGCTAGGAAATTCTTGTACTTTTTCTAATATGGCAATCCAATCAATAAATATAACTCTCATCACCAAGCACAAAAGCTAATGTGTTAGCACAAGCATAGAGTTGTCATACAATGCACATGGGGTGTTCCTCTACACCAACGAAAGCAGTGGAGGAGTGTTGGCATAAGGTGAAGTCACCTATCCCATTGCCATACACCATGGTGATGTATTCCATTGCACCATGGGTCCAGTCACACCCTTAAGCTCCTACCTGCAAAACTTAATCCAACAAATTTTGGAGCTTTCCATAATCAACTAATGCCCCAACAGTTCTCCTAGCGCGCCAACATAAAAGCCAATCAGATCAACTTGTCGACCCTGAAAATTTAAAATAGCTAGTAGATTACACTAAATGTAGAGTTTCTAAAGCGATGAGGCATTGGAATAAGGTCACAACCCTACACCATATCCATGTATCAAGGAAACACAAATCATAACAACCTTGAAGCATATAGTTGGAAAATCCTATTGTGTGATTGTATGGGACCACAGGAATGACCCCTTCCTTATGATCTTGACTATGAAACTCAATCTAACAAACTTTGAAGTCCTTTATATCTAGTGTCTAATGGTTGGTAGGGCCATGCAAAAGTTTCCTTATTTGGATCCTAGGAAAATTATGCTGTCATCTTAAGCTTGTGTGATAATATTACGGCCCTTCCATTACACTCTCCTACTGAAGGTTTGAAAAGTATAGATCCTGATAGCCAATTATTTACTTGCAAAAAAATTCTAAATTTTTTTTAGCACATCCAAGCATCTATCCTCTACTTATATTGAAAGTTTCAAAAAAAAAAAATATTATTTTCTTGTACTTAGGTTGGTTAGACATACACCTACTTTTTGTTTTTTCCTAGAAATTTAGTACAATTGTATTGAAATTTCTAAATTTCACCAAATAGATTTATTTTTTTGCAAAAGAGGACTAAGATCTTAGAAAATAAATTCAATTTTCTACAAATTTTTTTCTTATATATTTTCCAAATTATGTTAATAACCTATTTCATTGCCACTTAAGGAACTAGTTTGGATCCCCATGATCCTGGACCAACCCTAGAGTGGATTATGATCTCTTCACATTTTGTGGTAGCTCTTCTTAACCTATAGGTCCCAAAGAGGGAGGTGGCATAAATGGTCCAAAATAATTTCATCCTTGAAATACTAGGTGGGTTGGAGGAGGTGTTGGTAGCTTCCATTCTAAGCCTTTGTATTCCAAGGCCCTGAAACATGGAGCTCCTTTCTCTCTCGGGAGAGGTGGTAACTTATTACCATTTCATTCTACACATTAAAGATGCAACATTACATATGTAAAGGGATTGGGCTGAGGTGGTAGTAAATTCCCTAAAGAAAATGTTGCATATCGAACTAGTCTAGGACTTTGAAAGAGTAGGAAATTTTATCAATTATGTCCAAACACACATTGTTGGCATATGGCTTGTAAGTGTTGTCATTGATGGCAACCTAAATGACAACCTAAGTCATACATCCGGTCCACAGTCTAGTTTTAGTATCTACTAGCTGAATAGGGTGAAGAATAGGGCATCCCGTTATAAGTATAAAAGTTGATTTGTATATCTCACCAAACTATTATTTTGTGTTGTGGACCCCATACAAAGGGTTTTTGATGTTTGGAATACCTTGGAAAAGGGTTGTTTTGATGTGCATTCACTAGTACGTAGTCTAGGAGATTCAGTGCACTAATTTGTTGATTATCTATGCTAGAAGGCCGACCTGGTGAATATAGTAATCGCAGATGTATAAGGAGTAATTAATTAAATGGTTTCATGCTTGATTATTTTTTTTTTAGGTCCTCTCTTTGTCTTAACTGACTTTGGAGGATGCGCATAAATATTTAGTGGTGGATGTGGCCGACAAGTTGAAAAGAACTTAATGTTTCATAAAACTGACTGATGGATGAATAAATATTTGGTAGTGGATATAAGTATGAGATTGGTTTTATCATTTTGTGTGTGTCATATGAAAAAAAAGTATGTGAGTATGAGTGTAATGCAAAAATTAAAAGAGTAACAGTGCAGATGTTGGATTTGTGATGTGAATTGAAGAGTAGAGCAGAGAAGAGCTAAGAGAAGAATTAGTCTGCAAATCTAGAATTCACTCTATGAGCTTTACCAGAACTGTAACCTGGCATAGATAGATGCTATCATCTCAGTTCAATCTTCATATGGTTTTAATCTGAACTTTTGTAAGGTAGTGAGCCTTCCCTTTTTAGCAGCAAGCTCTAGGCAGTGTACCTGAATGCAAGTGCATTCTCTTTTGTAAACATTTATATTTGAGTACTCAAATTATGGATTAACCTCCATCGTGGTTTTTCCCCTAACAGGGTTTGCACACAAAAATCTATGTGTTATGGTGTTATGAATGTTTCTTTGGAATTCTTGCATCTTTCTATTAATGTAATGACATAATGGTTTAAGTTTTAGAGTAATAAAAGTTAAGATTTGCTTAACATTGATTCACCCCCCCTCTTAGTGTTCCCTTGAGTCCAACAATTGGTATCAGAGCACGGTTCGTCTAAAGAAGTTTAGTAGCTTGAGGTGGATCTTGGAATGTGATGGAATCTAGTAGTCTTCAACAATAGCTTTTGGTGGCACTTGATGACCTTGATCAGTCTAAAGAATAAGTACAGGAATTAAAAGAAAATCTTAGAGATGCTGAGAAATTTATTCAGACATTGAAAGATCAAATTGTTAAATCCAAGGAGAAAAGAAAGGATCGTTGTGATCAGATACAATAGAAGGAGAATTAAAATATGGATGATGCTCACTTTAATCAAACCCTAAAGGAAATAACTGAAGAATGTGGAAAGCTTGCCAAAGATAATACAAACCTAAAATATGAGATGGAATCTATGGTGATGAAGATGACTAAAGAGATTGAAGAAAGGAAGAAAAATGAGGAAAATCTTTCTCAAACCTTGGAAGATAAATCTGATGAATGTAGTAGAATAAACGGGGTATTCACTCAGTTGGAAAGTGAATTAAAAACATCCAAAAACAATGAAGAAGAACTTGGTAAGTAGATTGCTACTCTTAGGAACGATCTTGTGATTGCAAATGAGTAAAAAGAAAATTTTAAGATTAGTTCATTGAAGCTTGATGAGCTAACTCAATGAAAGAAGAGTGAAAATGATAAGAGAGGTATTGGATATGAAAAAGGAGGAATTTATAGATCAGGACAAAAGAATTTTAGACATAACAAAGATGGAAGGTATCTGGTAAGACAACCTAATGCTCAAAAGTTTAATGGATATTGTTTTTCTTGTAAAAAGTTCGGTCATATCATTTCTTAGTGTAGAAGTAATATGAAGTCAAGAGTTTCATCATTCTCTGGTCAGTGTTTCAATTGCAAGAAGTTTGGTCATAAATACATTGAATACAAAAATGTTTTAAGAAGGAATGTTGAATGTTATACATGTGGAAAATTTGGGCATGTTGCTAATCAATGTAGATCAAGAAGAAGCCATTGGAATGATTGGTCAAGACAAGAAAGCATTATGTGCTACAACTGCAATAAGTATGGTCACATTGCAAAATTTTGTAGAAACAAAAATGCAGACAAAAGAGGTCATGTATACAGAGGCAGAAATATAGAGAAAAATGATAAAGGGAAAGAAAAAGTGACGACGGATGAAATTAGAGATCAGATGAAAAGGACATGGGTAAGGAAGAATTATTGTGATATTGGAAATGGTTCCATACTAGAACCTACTTCTGATAACTCTTCTGATAATTGATTTTAGGTCACTAGCCTAGTGGGAGTCTTTCAAGAAAATATTTCCTCCCCTGTCTATGATGGTACCGGAATGTAGAGAATAGTCAAGAGGGTGTATTTATGGTGTATAGATGTTTTGGATAACTTTAACAAAAGGAATTCAGACAATTCATAGGTCCGCAGAAGATCTTTATGTAGTTGTTTGGGAAAATAGAGTATCTATAAAACTTAGGTCAAATGCATTAATTGCACATGTGCGAAATATAAAATTCAAGTTGGAATCATAATTTGTCACTTTGCATCGAATAAGAGAAGGAGAGCACTCGGTAGATAGATTTTGAAGCAGTGAAATCGATTCATCAACAATTCTCAAAATCTATCAGGTATTTCAAATTATTCTCAAAATCTTAATACAATTTGGTGTGCAGATGCAAACCCTAAATACAAAAATAAAATGGAACAAATTTAAGGCCCGATCACTCTATATGAATATAACAGTGCAAAGATTAGGTTTATGAGGAATTTGTTACTACCTAACAAATTAAAGCAATTGAGCAAAGCTAAACATAGAAATTTGGATATTTGGAATGAGTTTTCGTACATTGAGAATGCAGAATTCGTAAAATTTATCTTGAGAAGATTACATGATGATATTTTAACTTTGGACAACCCCTACATCATTTCAAAGGAGGTAATTGAGAATTTGAATGGATTATGCAAAGTCAGAGGTGTACCAAGGAAGAAATCTATTCGGAACAAAGAGGTTGAAACCCTAACCAAAATAATGAAAGATCAGATGGCACTGATAATCATGACAATCAAGAATCTTGTTACAAATTACATTGCACACGGGATAACATTAAATATCTTCTACAAAAATCAAGAAGGTGCTACATCAGCTGGTGCAATCTACATTTCTCACAAGATGATAATCGAAGGTTAGGAATTTGAGCTATGTGGGTTGATAAAGGATTAGCTAATGGAGAATATACAACTGACAAAAGAAACAAGCTACCCTTTTAGGCTCGATACTTTGATCATATGCTTAGTAATGTATTTCTTGAATTATTTGCCAAAAATTGACAATGTGGTATGGAAGACAAATGAACTGGTTTGCAAACAAATATACTCATATTTTAAGAGCTTGGCTGATTGGGATCTAGAATTTGAAAATTTCTTTAAGAATGTGTATAGAAAGTGTGGTTCAATCAAATTTTCCTCTCTTGTAAGAACAATGGAATTTGTTTCCTCTTCTGGTGGCATGGATAAAGGACATAAAAAAGGTAAAGAAGTTGTTGAATACAACCCTCTGGAAAGAAAAGTTCCTAGAATTGAGGGAAAAGGTAAAGAAAAGGAGATTGTGGATATTCTAGATTAAGAATCTGATGGAGATACTGAGAACCCATAGAAAAATGAATCAGAACCAAAAAAAGCTAGTGAGGAAGAAGATGATTTGTCAAAAGAAATGCTACAATAGCTTATACAAGAAGAAGGTGGAATGTAGAAGATCACTAGGTTATGGTCTATTAGGCCATCATATGATCAAGATATGATCCTAGGTGTATTAAATGCTCATGTTGAGCATTGCAAGATCAAATTAGAAAGTTTGTAGAAAATTCTACCTGATGAGATGATTGAATGCAGTAAAGAGACATTAAATTTTGAAGCTCAAGAAAAAGAAGCTGGTGAAGTTATCTCTTGCTTGAAGGAGCAATTCAGACTATCCCTTTTCCAAACTAAAGAAGAAAATGAATGAATTGAGATAGTGCATAAATTCAGTTAACAATATCTATAGCTATTGCATCCATTGGCCCCATGATGTTAGTAATTACAAAGAGAAATTGGAACAGATTGAAATAGAGTTGAATAGTATTGGGAAAATTTTTGACATGTTTCAGGATCAAGATGGCACCATCAAAAAAAGAATTCGGGTTATAGTCATAACACACAAAAATTCAACTCACCAAGAACACACTTGTTGATACCTTTTGAAAGGTAAAGGATCTAATCGAATACAAATTGGAGCAGATTGTGGAAATACTAAGGAATGGTGAGAAACTGGATGAAGCAATTACAATTCTGGAATCCTTAACTGAAATTGTTAACAAAACATCCAAGAATAATAGTCTCATCATTATCATTGGAATCACAATATATGCCTGGAAGAAATTCCTCCCAGAAGTGAAGAAAAACCATAAAATAATCTTCTAAATGTAGTAGTTAATTATTTTCAAGTTTTTGAAGTTTTGATCAAAGGGGGAGAACTGTTGGCATATATGTATTAAAGTTCTAAAGCTTTGAGGATTTTGAACACATGTTTTGTCACTGTCATGTCAGTATCACTTTTATTCTTTTTGGCATATGGCTTCCATGCTTTTTCATTGATGTCAAAGGGGGAGAGAATGCAGTGAAAAATGCCTCATAAATCTTAGGGGGAGAAAGTGCAGAAAAAGTTTGGTAGTATACCTATAATGATTGTGACACTTAGTCATTTTTCACTAAGTGTTGCCATCAATTCCAAAGGGGGAGATTTTTGGCATATGGCTTGTAAGTTTTGTCATTGATGGCAACCTAAATGACAACCTAAGTCATACATCCAGTCCATAGTCTAGTTTTAGTATCTACCAGATGAATAGGGTGAAGAATAAGGCATCCGATTATAAGTATAAAAGTTGATATGTATATCTCACCGGACTATTATTTTGTGTTGTGGACCCCATACAAAGGATTGTTGATATTTCAAATACCTTGGTGAAGGATTTTTTTGATGCGCATTCAATGGTACGTGGTCTAGGAGATCCGATGCACTAATCTATTGATTATTTGTGCTAGAAGGTCTACTTGGAAAATATAGTAATCACGAATGTATAAGGAATAATTAATTAAATGATTTCATGCTTGATTATGTTTTGTTTAGGTCCTCTCTTTATCTTAACTGACTTTGGAGGATGGGCATAAAAATTTATTGGTGGATCTAGCCAACAAGTTGAAAGAACTTAATGTTTCATAAAGTTGACTAGGTATGTGCAGGATCATGATGGGCCAAAAAGTGGCAATATGTAAGTGATATGATGGCCCATGTGGCTAGCGACTTTTTTTAACCCAAAATTGATGAAGCAAAAAGAGTTTTTAAAGGAGATTCTTAGCTTTCCACTAATATAAATTATTCTTTACTTTGAATTTAATAAATAATTATTATTCATTTTCTATTTGAATTACGACTAAAGTCCTGATTGATAAGCTGATTGAAAAACATCTATAGCTTTCAAAGGGTATCACATTTTTTGAATCTGAAACATGCATCACATTCTATGCTTCACATAATATAGGATTAAAAAAATAATAATTGAATTTCATGAATTTTTGACCAAGTTAAGGTGGTCAAACACACGAGTTTTTATATTTTTTAAAAGTTGTAATAAAAATATCATAATTAATTATTTAGTTCGAAAAAAATTATAAAAAAGTATGCATCAAATCGGGACATGAGTCTTGTACTTTATCTAAAATATTATAAAAAAATATTATCATTTTATTGTGGTTAGGGCGGTCAAATAGACACCTACTTCTTATTTTTTCTCTAAAATTTAAGTACTATTGCATTGAAATTTCAAATTTTCACCAAATAGATTTTTAAAAAATAAAAATAAACCTAGTACTTTAGAAACTAAATTTAATTTGCAACATATTCTATTCTTACATATTTTTGAAATAATATAGTTAACTTATTCAAATTTTTATGTCAAGTTGCCTAACTCTGATTTTTCTAAATTTTATTGCCACTTAAGGGCCTATTTTTTCCATGATGATCCTGCACATGCCCTGACTGATGGATGAATAAATATTTGGTAGTGGATATAAATATGAGATCGGTTTTATCATTTTGTGTGTGTCATATGAAAAAGAAGTATGCAAATATGAGTGTAATGCGAAAATCAGAAGAGTAATACTGTAGATGTTGGATTCATGATGTGAATTGACGAGCAGAGGAATGCAGCGCAGAGCGAACAACATAATCAGTCTACAAATCCAAAATTCACTCTATGAGCTTCACCGAAACTATAACCTGGCATAGATAGATGCTATCATCTCAGTTCAATCTTCAGATGGTTTTAACCTAAAATTTTGTAAGGCAGTGAGCCTTCCCTTTTGAGTAGTGAGCTCTGGGAAGTGTGCCTGAATGCAAGTGTATTCTCTTTTGTAAAAAATTATATTTGAGTACTCAAATTGTGGATTAACCTCCACTGTGGTTTTTCCCCTAATAGGGTTTCCACACAAAAATCTGTGTTATGGTGTTATGAATGTTTCCTTGGAATGCTTGCATCTTTCTGTTAATGTAATGACATAATGGTTTATTTTTCAGAGTAATAAAAGTTAATATTTTCTAAATATTGATTCACCCCCCCTCTCAGTGTTCCCTTGAGTCCAACACACATGTGATGAATATTTCAACTTTTATGTAATACCGACTTCATATTTTGTTATCGGTTATGATATGTTAAAATTTCTACCCTAGTTAGCAACCTTATTCATCATTAGGGTTTTGAAACCATTCATGTGATGCTAGGAGTTTTGAAATCTAGAAGGTTGAATTCTTGAATCTAGCTTTAAGGTCAGCTATTTTTTGGCACTATTACTCATGCCTTATGAAGTTGTTTGGTTGCTTGGTTGGAGAGGCGAAGGTTGTATGGTATACCTTTGATTCAACCATTGAGGGGTTTGAGGTTTTTTTTTTTACTATTTATTTTTTCAATTTAATTTTATTTGAGTCTAGGGAAGACCATATTCCCCTCCATTATGTGTATTGGAACTTATAAAATGTATTTTAGCTACTCTATCAATACAAAAATTTTAGACCTATGGCCTTTTTTATAAAACAAAATATTTTAATATTCAATGTGTATAAGTGCTTCAAACTTTTAGTACAACTATGATAAATTTTGAAAATCAAGAAAAAAACTTCCACAGTTTGAATATTTTGTGAACCCAACTTCTTTCCCATTCCCTATTCTAAGGGGACACAAGAGAAATTCATTAAATATTGAAATTTATAGTTATATTTTAAAGAGAGGATTTAATTTCAATGGAGGTTACAAATCAAAATGGATAAGGAATCTTTCCTAGGTATCCACTTTGGGAATGTGAAAGGTCATTGATGGGGTGACCAAGATTTGAGAAGAAAAGATGTCTAGTGGTACTCCAATAGGGAGTAGTAAGGTCATCAAAGCATCGAAAAAGTATATATTTTGATAGGCTATGGGCTAGGCGCCCCTAGTGGAGTCTTATAATTTCCATTCAATATTTTTTCATAGATTTTGGTTGTCCAAGAAGGGTGTGGATTTTTGCGGGTGGTTTTGTACCTCTTGTTTTTGTTTACCATTCATGGTTTTACCTCCCATAAGTTTGATAAGTTGAAACCATTTTATGGTAGTTTTATATCATTTTTTTGCAAGTAATAGGGTGATTTCGGGTTTCTCAGAGATTAGTTAGTGAAGTGTAATATTTTTTACTCTCATTCGAAGATTAATAATATACTTGTATATTTTTCTCATGTGAATTTTTTTCCTCAAAGCATTTCTCTACATAAATTTGGTGTCACATTTTGTTTGTTGATTTTTATATTATGATGAATGTTGTAATCACATGTTTAAATCTGATTTGGTAATCTGATTTTCAGATCTAAATTCACTTCCATAAGTTAATACTGTAGCTTTATTTCACCTTGCTTTCAACAATCTCTAGGATGTAGACCAAAAAAAGAAAAACCAAAGAAGGGGGATAGACAAGAACCCTTTATTATGGCTATCAAGGTTCACAATTGCACTAGGACAAGACACACACACAAAAAATAATGTGCAATATATAAAACATAAACAAGGAAAGAGAGAAGAATATATACATATTCCTAAAGGAGCCTCATACCATCAAGAGAAATATTATTAAAGTACTAATCATGGATTGGTAGCCCCATTATCTCTTCATCTAGAATATTGAGTAGAAAGTTATTTTTCCATATTTATCTATAATTTGATAAGTTCCAACCCATAAGGCTCCATTTTTTCCCTTACCTTAAAGCCTAGCATTGCACATGAGGATAATATCCCTAACTTGGAAGTATATTTAAACTGCCTTCTTTTCAAATAAGTATTTCATCTTTTGTTGTCACGGTATGTTTCTCTCATAGGTAACCTCTTGGCCTCTCCAAGTTTGGTAAATTCATGCAATATTAAGGAATTAGCATAATATTCTTCCTTCTCAATTCAGTGTAGGAATTTGTATACTAATAGTTCAAGTCTAGTTATTATTTTGGCCTTAGTCTTCTAGATCAATTTAAAGGGTATTCTACTAATATCCTTCTTTTAAGTTATCATATCTTACCAAACAATAAATTTTAGTTTATCCTCGCATCTCTTTTTCTTTGAATCTGGTATTTTCTTGATTATGGCCATGATACATTTGTTACTATATTTAGCTTGTTTATTTCCTTATACCTAATAAGGGTAATAATATGTTAGAGTTATCCCGTATTAAAAAAAATGTCAATAAGGTCATTGGGTCTAAAAAACATTTTATTATTAAAATATCTGTAAGTGCACTAAATCTTGTAATTTTTTTATTTATATTCACATAGGTCTATTGTGCCTGCTCTGTTCAAGTTTCATATGGTTTGGTGCACCACTAGTGATTTTTCTAATGACAATGTGTTGTTTGTGTTCTAGTAAATTGGAAGATTGATTTGGTGATGATCTAATGACTCATGCCAACAAGTAATTTCCCAAAATTGAGAATAGAGTTATGAGAAGCATAGTTGAGGCTCATATCTTTCTCTATGAGAACTGCAAGCTGGTATTTGATCTTCTCCTATACAACGATAAGCCTAGAAGTGATATTTTTTGTATTAAGTGTTTGCACTAGCATGAAATAATTTGAAATATTAAAAGGAGTGTAGAGAAATAATTTTAAAAGAAATATAATTATAATAGAGTGATCTGCATAAGGTTGTTTGGGCTCTCTAGTATTGCTCTTGGTCTAGAATTGATGCATGAACTTAGGTTACATGTTTCTTGGGCCAACTTGACATATTGTGTTGCTTGCATCAAGTGTTTGGAAGTGTGCACCAGTTTTGAAGATGTATTCTATGACAAATAGGTCCTGACTATCTCTCATTTTGAACCACATGAGATTGTCTCTTATTGTGGATGTTTTTGGAGCCAACTTGTTGTGACTAATGCATGTCTCATAGTTGTATTTTTTAGCTAACAAGGAGAAAATTTTTGAAGCTTGAAGAGGATACAAATAGAATTTCAAAACTACTAAAAAGGTGTGTGAATGAATGGAAATTATTTTTGAGAAGATAATGTGTGAACAAGAATCTGTAGAATCTCTTGTGATAATGAAATGTGGTAAATATCAATTCAAAGATCTCAACAGTAAGTGTATGTGAAGCTGAAAATAAACATGTGTGAGTATAAGTGTGAGAATGTGTGATGAAGGTAGTGAGTCATAGGCAATAGAGAGTTGAGTAGATATATGTTTGAATATACAAAAATTTGTCAAGTTTTTAGTGCTAAGGTTGTATCCTCTTTCTATAAGTGTTGTAATTTGTAGGGAGTTGTAAAACTCCTTTGGATATATAGACATAAAAAATATTGTAATACTTGTTTCATTTGTGAGGTTGGGTTTGGATAGTAGCTCCAAGAAGCTTTATCATTGTGGTTTTTCCCTTGTAGGGTTTTACACGTAAATTCAATTTTATAGTTGTGTACTTACATGTTCTTCTGCTTATCTTATTTTTATTGCTCATATTTGATTAAATACTAATAGAACTGAATAATGTAATAAGTACTATTTCACCCCCTCTTAGTACTTCTATGTGTTCAAAATAAACATATCATGCACATGTATCATGCCAAAACTCTAATACAGAATCAAGACTACATCATGACACAATTTAACATAACCATCGTATGAAACAAGGATCACATTTCAAAAGACAAACTATGGTACCTCAATGAAAGACTAAATATTCCTCCATGGCTAACCAAGATGTGAACATCTGCAAACCATGTGAAGATAATGACCTCCTATCAAGAAGATCATCCACCATCAAATGGTGAATCCACATCATCGCCAAAATCTCCCACTAACTTGTGATATCGATATCTCCATGGAATCATGATAATCATCCTCCAAATGAAGATCCTCCATGGACTCAATGCAATCAAGGAACTCAACACCAAGAGCTCCCAAAAGGAAGAGTCAAACCACGATCTCCAAAAAAAAAAAGATACAACACTACCAAACCATCATTATCACAAGATCCCACTAAATCAACCAAAGGCCCTCACACAATAAAAGAACTTAACTACAATATGAGCTCCCAAAAGGAAAAGTAAAACCATGATTGTCAAACCAAGAAGATATATTGCCACAAACAATTAGGAATCAATCCAATACTACCAACAAATCACCTGCATAAATAATCATGTCATATCAAAGTATCAAAAACCTATAAGGAACATATATGAAATGATGATCATCATGAAATGTACTAACAATAATCTCAAACTATGTCACATATATCTTCATTATATAGTCAACAACATAGGTCCCACATCATGACTACACTTGGTAATACCATCTCTTTACCTCGAAATGACAACTAAACCAACAAAATAAGTGACTAAACCAATCAACAAATTTTAATTTGCATCAACATTGAAGCATCTATGGGTATTGACAACCCACATCGAATTCATATATGAAAATTATAAGTATAGACAACCTACACCACTGCCCAACTTGTAGATCCAATAATGCAAAATAAAAATCCAAAAATATACTAATAACCATGTCAAAAGAGAGTAATCAAAGATGTAAATGAGAGAATGAAATTAATCAAACACAAAATCACCATAGTCAATTGGAGCCCATAAATAGCTCAGATGAAAATAGTAGAAAATAGGATATGCCATAACATCTCCAAAATTGATTCATTGTGTAGTTCTCTTAACAAGATTTTTGTTGACTACAAGAAGACTAAATTATTACTCTATATGTACAAGTTATGACCTCTCCATGTCATAAAAGAACATCTCACTTCTAGAAATATTTATCTAGCAAAAAAATAAAATATAGAAAAACCACTAATATCATAGTGAATTACCTAGAACCACCTTTACAACGACTATAAGAAGTTGAAAAACAAACAACTTGGGAAAAATTTATGCCTCTTGGAAAAAAATTCTCAATTTTGCTATATGAGTTTGAGCACAGTTGGCCCACTAGTTGTGGCATTGCCACTTGGGTGGTGTTGCTCATAGGGGTGGCAAACTTGACTACACAATTCATTTAGGTTTAATTTAAAAGTTTAAATTGGTGGACTTTATGTTCATATGGCCTTGTGGGCTCGGGAGTTGATCCCCCACAAGACCCAAGCAAGGAGCTTAACCTATTAGCACTAGAGCACATTGGTTGGGATAGTTGTATTGTTTGTGGTAGGTGAAAATACTTGCCAATAGGGAGTAAAACCTACTTATAGACATAACAGGGGAGGGTATAGTGTCTACGAACCTCCCCACTTTTTTTTTATTCTAAAAAATTACAAAGCAAGAATATTTTTTTCCATAACACAAAAAAAAAAAAAAATTAAATTTTTTAATTTTTCAATGGGTAGAATTTTTTTAATGGCTATATGACAGTACACCAAGGAAAGGAGAGAATTTGTTTTCATTTTTTCATAGTGGCAAAAATAGGCTGAATTTTATGCCATTCTTCATCTCTCAAGCCTTGTGGATCCAATGGTGAGGTTTTTTTCCCACAAGGTCATGTAAAAAATTTCCCCTACAAAAAATTTATGGTGAACACCAAGGAAAAATCCCTTTTCCAAAAAAGATTCATAATCCTAGATTTACAACCTCAAAACCCCAAATCTGCAAAATTAACTTACACAAAATCCTCATATCTTATAATGTTTTCATTGTTTCCTTGCGAGCCTTGGATTCGACTTTACACTATATCTACTCCAACAAGGGTTATACACATGACAACCAAGACTCTGATACAAAATGAAAGGAAATATGCATCCACCCAAGATAATTTCCAGATAACTCAAATAGAGAAACCTATGTAAACAAGTATTCAGAATTCATGTGCAAAAGGATATAAAACATACCATCAAAGATGAAAAAATATATACCTTGGGAAAACCCTCAAGAGGGAAAAACATAGCATATTTTGTAGCTAAACTACTATTTTTTTGAAAATTGTAGAGATTAAGGGGTTCAAAAAAGGGAGCCACATAAATTGGTGTTGTTTTTGTCAGAAAAATATAACATAGCATCTTTTGTAGCTCCATCAAAAGGTTTTTTTGTTTGGTATTTTTAAAATCACTTTTGTGAGAAATTAGCTAACATCTAGTTTATGCTAGATTTTTTTTTATAAATTTTTAATGAATATTTGATTTTTTACTAATTTCCAAAGTGGACACATCCTAAAAAATAGAATTTTTGGTAGCTACCCCTATAATTTTTGAAAAATAATTGAAATTTTTTCTTTTTGAATATGTGTAGAATGGAGTCTAGTTTATAAAAATATAATTTATTTAAAACTTCAATGAATAGTTAAAAAATAAAATAAAATAAACAAAGCACTAGTTTTTGACAAAAATCAGACACATAAACAAAATAAATTAAAGATTAAAGCCTTAACATTCTCCAAATGTTAAAAAAATTACATCATTAAATAGCTAAGAGAGAGCCAAACATTACCCAAATGTTCAATTTACTTGACCTTGAAACACA
This sequence comes from Sequoiadendron giganteum, assembly GCA_007115665.2. Classification (NCBI taxonomy): domain Eukaryota; kingdom Viridiplantae; phylum Streptophyta; class Pinopsida; order Cupressales; family Cupressaceae; genus Sequoiadendron; species Sequoiadendron giganteum. The sequence goes on along the minus strand of CM021108.1, from coordinate 169,812,927 downwards.
TGCAAACTTGACGGTTAGCACGAATGAGATTATATGAAATCCTATAAAATATGAAAACCACGTATTTGGATGTTAGGAAGGCACTCCAGATGTTTGGTTTGGAAATACAAAGAAAATCCAAGGCCAAGGCTTGGGGATTCCCAAAGAAATAAAAGTGTGAGCACGTTATAACACACTCACATTATGTTTTGTATTGAAATTTGTTCCTTGTAAATGAATTTCAAAAAATGTAGAAAACTGCATTAAACCAAAATGCACCAAAATTTTTTTCCAAAATGAGAGCACATTATAGTGCACTCACATTTTGTGAATGTACTGACAAAACACAAGCATGTTATAACATGCTCACATTTTGGTCTGCATTAAAAAAAAATTCTACTCTTTTTTTCTCTTTTTTTTTTTTTCAGGGAAACTATATACATTTACAATATTGACATTTACTTTCTTATAATTTAAGTTATATTTCATGTATATAGTTTCAATATTTTTGAGAGTGGTTTCATATATCTAGGAGTTATAATGCAAATTCTAGTTTAGGGAAGATCTTAAAAAAATTTAGACTTAGTCCAATTTCAATAATTAGGAGGTTACATTTCAGTAATTAGTAAATTGTATCATATTTCTCTATCTCATTATGTATCCCTTATGCTATAGACCTCTCTCTCACTCTCTCTTTCCCTCTCTAGTTTTCTCTCTCTCTCTCTCTCATTCTCTCTCTACCCCTCTATACTTCTCTCCCTCTCCCTCTCTCCCTCTTTATATCTCTCTCTCTTTGTCTCCCTCCCCACCTCTTTCCCTCTCTACTCTCTTTGTCTAGCTCTCTCACTCTCTCTTTGTCCCTCTATCTCTCCCCAATTTATCTCTCACTCTCTCCTCTCGATCTCACCATTCTCTCTTCATCTCTCTCACTATCTCCATTTTTCTATCTCAACATTATCTCTCTAATTATCTTTATCTCACCCCTCCCTCTTTACCTCTCCCACTCCCCCATTTCCAGTCTCTCTCTATATCTCTCTACTCTCTTTATCTCACCTATGCCTCTCTATCTCTCCCTCCATACCACCTCCCTCCCTCTCTATTTCTCATTCTCTCATTCTCTCTCTACTCTCTATCCCACCGCTATCTATCAATATCACTCTCACTACCTCTATCTCTCCCTCCTACCCTCTCTTTACTATCTCTCCCTCCCTCCCTACCTATCCCTACCTCTCTCATTCCCTCTCTACCTTTCTATATCTCCCCTCTCTCTCTATCTACCTCTCCCTCCATTACTCCCTACTCTATCCACTCTATATCACCACTCTCTCTCTCACACACACCTCTATCTCCCTCCCTCCCCCCTCTTTCTCTCTCATTCTATCCTCTCTATATAACCATTCTCTCTCTCTCTAAATATCTTTATCTCACCTATCCCTCTTTACCTCTTCCTCACTCCCCTCTCTCTCCCACCCTACCTCCTTCCCTCTCTCTCTCTCTCTCACACACACACACAATCACTCACCTCTATCTCCTCCCTACCTCTCCCTCCCTCCCTTCTCTACTTCTCTTTATCTCTCCTCTCTCTCTACCTCTCATTTCCTCTCTACTTATCTTTATCTTCCCTATCCCCATCTCTCCCTACCTCTCCCTCCATCACTTTCCCTCTATCTCACCTATGTCTCCCTATCTACCTATTTCCCTCTCTACTCTCTATCTCTCCTCTCTATCTCTCCACCTACCTCTTTCTCACCCCCCTCTACCTCTCTTCCCCCTCTTTCTCTTTCACTCACTCCACTCTATCACACCTCCATACATCTCTACCTATTCTTTCATATCTACTTATATACATATCCCCTTTACCTCTTTCTACATATTTCTCCCTCCATCACTCTCTTTCTCTATTTCTCTTTGTCTCTCTTTATCTCACATATGTCTCCCTCTTTACCTCTTTCCCTATCTCCCTCTATCTCTCTCTCCCTCTCTCCCACTGTTTCCCTCTCTTTATCTCCTCTCTATCTCAACTTTCTCTCTCTCCCTCCCTCTCACTCTCTCCTTCTCTCTATCTCATCATTATCTCTCTCCCTTCCACCTCTCTCTTCCCCACCTTCCCCCTAGTGTTTAGGGTTTATGGTATAGGGCTAAGTGTATAAGGTATATAGATTAGGTTTAGGATATTGGGTATAGGATTGATGGTATTGGGTTTATGGTTGAGGGTTGAGGATTGAGGGTTTAGGGTTTAGGGTAAAAGGTTGAATGTAAGGTTTAGAGTTTAACTATAGGGTTGAGGGCTAATGTTTGAGGGTTGAGGGTATAAGGTTAATTGTATAGGGTATAGGGATTATGGTTTAAGATATTGGGTATAGGGTTTAGGTTATAAGGTATAGGGTTAAGGTTTGAGAGTGTAGGGTTTAGGGTATAAGTATAGGGTTTAAAGATAATGTTTAAGGTTTAGGGTATAAGGTTTATGGTATATGGTATAGGGATGAGGTTTTATTGTGTAGGGATTATGGTTTAAGGAATAGGTTTGAGGGTTGATGGTATAGAGTTAAGTGTTTAGGGTATAGGGATTAGGGTTTAGGATATTCGGTATAGGGTTGAGGTTTTAGGGTACAAGGTTGAATGTAGGGTTGAGGGCTGAGGGCTGAGGGTATAAGGTTAAGTGCATAGGGTATAGAGATTATGATTTGGGATATGGAGTATAGGATTTAGGTTGCAGGTTTTAGGGTATAAGGTACATGTGTGAACCCCTAAACCTGCAAGTGCACCAAGAAGTCAAACATTGTTAGTGTTAGTTCAAGAATGCATGCAAACAATGAGGGATTCCCCATAAAAATCCATTTATTCAAACTTAACTAAGAAATGAAGAACACAAGTAAATTTCAAATGAAAGAAACTCAATCCTAATTAAGCTAATAACATGATGATTCCATGGGGGAATTGGTGCCAATGGAGTGTTGCAATTGGCCCTTTCCCAATTCCTAATTGCAAATGCTTGATTGAATGATAGAAATGGTCAAATCTCCAAAGAGATTTGAGCATAGCCTTGTTACAAAATCTCAAATATGGTGGATGATTGGATGAAATTGGCAAAATTAGTTCTCAATTGTAGAGAGTAACTTTGCATATGAGTTGTGGATGAAGATTGAGGAGAAGAGTCTTCAATTTATAGATTTCAAAAATTGGAAGAAGAGTGAGTTTGAGCAATGTGGGACCATTCAACATCCAATGGCAAAGTGCCACTTGCCAAGATGTGAATGGTTGATGGTTGTGCACATTTTGATCAATGTGCATGATAAATGCCATGAGATTCAAATTTGAATTTGAAAGTTGGAAAGTTTAGAGGGAAGGGAAATGGAGTTAATGTCACTTGGCTCAAGGCTAAGGATATGTAAGAGGCATTAAATGCCTTGTTGGAAGTACCCATCCTATTTGAATTTGAATTCAAATTAAGGGAAAATAGATGAATTAATAAATCAATTAAATTGATTTATTGGTGCAACTTGCAAAATCTAGAGGATTTTAGTGAGAGAGATTAACTTAATCAAGGTTTTGATTAATTTAATGAAGAATTAGATGATTTGACAATTTTGACTCAAATAGATGAATTAATTTAAATCAGAATTGAGAGGAAATGATTTATTTAACAAAGGAGGGATATGTTAGATTAAATCCAATAAGGTTTTAATTTATTTAATTTAATAAGAGGACTTTAGAGAATTTAATCAAATAAAAAGATTTATTTAATTAAATAGAGGTGTAAGGTCAATTAAATTAAATTGATTAATTTAATTACTGAAAGAGGAAGACTTAATCAATAAACAATGATTTATTAAATTAAGAGATGAAATATGATGAAATGCTGAGAGTATGATTTAGGAGGAAATGTCGTTAGTAATCTGGATCAAATGTGCCAGATCGGGAATGTAAATTTTTCATGTCTATATTTTGCCCCTCTTTGAAGCAATGTACTTGTTGCATTGATTCAAAGAATAAACTGATGTGATCAAAGTTCAAAATTTCTCGATTTTTCAAATTCCCCAATGTTGCCCTAGTGAGAAGAATTACACTGGATATTGCTCCCTCGAGAGATCAAGCAGAAATGTTCAATTTTTCGATCGAGATCGCGATAAAATGTGAGAGGAGTGGTTCTATTGATCAGAGGATGAAAGATAATTCTTTGATGTAGACAAATCTAATGATGTATAGATAGTCATCGGCCATTGGCAGCCTCGTGTATATTTTGATACAACATACCAATTTTAGATAGGAATGTTAGTAAAGATAGAAGAATAAGAGGAATGAGATGGATGGAATGAAGATCCACACAAATTCACATTATTACCGATGATGATGATGATTTGCTAGGAATTGGGATTTTCAAAGGGCCAATTACATTATGTTTGATAACACACATAGGTACGAGGCATCAAGATATAAAGGACCAGGATGGCATTGTACCTAGTGTGATGTACTTTGACTTGTCAAATAGATAGGAGTACTCTTGTTCACACTTTCACAAACATAACCTTATTCAGAATGCAGTTCAGATATTCTAGACATCTTGAGCCAAAACATAAGAAGGCGAGCCTTCTTATGTGGTCAACAAGACACCTAAAACATCTTTCCGACAAACAAAACAAAGTATGCATGATGAAGTTATTTTACAAGAATATCCAACAAGCATAGAAAATGAAAAGATAATAATCTTTTCCCCATTCCTTTCTCTCTAAACCTATTTTGTTTAGGCATCATCAAGAGGTCCTTGGAATGAGCACAAAATAAGATAAGTCAAAAAGACCAAAATAAAGTAAACAAACAAACTGATGTTCATCGTACCGCTAGCCAAGGCTAAACTATTGTGGGGTACCTGATGCTTATGTCCATTGCAGGAAAGCTTCATCCTAGGACATGTAGTGATCAAGGTTTTGGTGAGACTGATTGCGTGATAAGCTATTGATACTCTGAGTTGACCAACTTGCTTGCTTACTGATCTAGACTTGAGACTCTGACGATAAGGCGTTCACTTTGGGACCTGCTAAACTTGCTTCTGACTGACTCACCAAAGGGTGAAAGCGATGATTGATTTTATTATGAGTGATGATAATCACGGGTGAAAGCGAGATGAAATGGATGCACCATTTTGGGTTTTTTCAAATTTTTTAAGGCTATTTTTGGTATTTTTGAGATTTATGATGAATAGATTAACTTAAAGACCTATCCTAGGGGTCTCGGGAGCTGATCCATAGATTAGCCTTGCCTATGTTATACACGCAGAGACCACGTAGTTTGACTGACGACAGACTTGACTTGATGATAAGATGGACAAATGGATTGCCATTTTATTGCTTTAAAGAACTAACTTAAGATGCAGACTAGATGGGCAAATGGATTGCCCATGTGACGGATGCCTAAGGACTGACTCTATTGTCTCGGGGGATGATCAAAGATCAACCTTGCCTATGTTCAAGCTCAGAGACGACGTAGTTTGACAAGGTGAAAAATTGACAAGACTCAATGATGATTTTGTTGAAGATTTTCTGAATGTTTTGACATGTTTTTGGATTTTTTGATGAATTTTTTGAATGTTTTTGAGTTTTTCGCATGATTTTGATGATTTGGATACAATACATAATGATATCAGTGCTTTATTTTGGGATTTTGTTGAAAAACAAGCTTAATGTTGATCAATTGGATTGATGAATTGATAGTTTGACTAAGTGTGTTAAGTCAAACAAAAGTGATAATGCACTTGTAAATTATAGGAAGTTGTGTTATCCTAGAGTAAACTCATACAAAAAGGATAATTTGGCTAGGTGTGTTAAGCCAAACGATGTGATTATGGATTTGATAATCTGGCTAAGTGTGTTAAGCCAAACAGAGTGATGATAATGAACTTGTAAACCCTAGGAAGTTGTGTTATCCTAGAGTAAACTCATACACAAGATGATAGTTTGACTAAGTGTGTTAAGTCAAACAAGGTGATAATTGATTGGATTCGATTGATCAAGATTGATGAAGCTTGATTTGGAGAAAAATTATTTTCATGATTTGATGTGACGCTGATGTACACATTAGATGCAACTGATATTGATTGTTTGGATTAATGTTCGATGAAAGATAAAACTTGATAAGGAATATCTTCTTGTCAAAATATGCCATGGGCTAGTGATTTGGGATTTTTTGGATCACAAGTTCTTCGACTAATTTGATTTTGTGTTTGCCAATGCTTGGATCACCACATAAGTTGGATGATATAGATCAAGATTTATTTTCTAAGCAAAATGCAAATATCTACCCCCAGTGTCTAGCAATGTTTGAGTGGCCATGGGTGGATTCTTGGACGAATGGATATGGCTTATCTTGTGATAAGATAAGGGTGTTCAAATAGAGGAATGCTCATTCAGATTGTGCTTCAAGGCTCAGATAGCGTTGGATAGGATGGGATCAGTGAAACTGACCCATGTCAAGATGTTTGTTGTGTCATTTGCACACACACCCCGTTCAGAATGGGGACCCTCTTTTCCCTCTTTCCCTTTTTGGTTCCCTTTGTTTCACCTCGCTTTGCATACCCCTTTTTTGTGCCCCAAAATAGGGGGTAGCACATTTCCCAAAAGCCATATTTTAAGTCTCGGGCTATCCAGGTTTTCCTTGTCAAAATTCTGGCATTTGTGGCAATTTTTGGGTTTCCCTTTCCGGATTTCCTCTTTCGAATTGCCTCTACCGGGTTTCCCCTTCCGGGTTTCCCTTTTTGGATTACCTCTTCCGGATTGCCTCCATCAGATTTCCCTTTCTGGGTTTCCCTAGCTGGGTTTCCCCTTGGTCTTCGTTGTTTGGAGAACGGCTGCCCCGGGACGGCTTTCTGGACCACGGACTCCGGACCTACTACCACCAATGTGTTTTCCGGAAGCTCACCAGCCAAACCTCCAACCGTATAGAGGATTTAATGCTACATTAATGGCTGCTTTTTGCTATAAAACTGATTTTTCGGCCGTCATTATCAAAGGCTCAAGTGATAGAGAAAGATTGAAAAGCTCTTGATGAATTTGACTTTCCTCCTGTCGGATTTCGAAGTGCTTTCCCGACAACCTCAGTGCATTCGGCAGCCTATTCTTCAGATTTTCGAGGTAGGTTTTCCATCCGCGTGCCCTCATTTTGTTATTTGTGAATTTTTGGATTTTCTTGGTGTTAAAGTGTAAAATGAAACCTGAACTAAGTAGATTTTCCCCTTGCGCGCATAACCCATATCTTAGAATCAGAAAATCCATCGTTAAATCGCCCAAAAATTGATTCGGAACCTTCTTGCGTCATGGCTGTTCTTCGGAACGGCGCTGGCGTCTTCCTGGACTGGGTCTTCCCGCGGCCGTTCGTACCACCATCTTCCTTCAAATTTTCAACCTTTTCCCTCCTTTCAGATTCCCATCTCTAGAATTCCCTTCTCAGGATTCCGTTGCGTCTCCACCATTTCAAACAGCCCCGTTCGAGCATCTTCCCGACCCTCGGATCCCGGACCCTCCATTTCCGTCTAAAATCAAACTACAAAATTTTCTTCAAATCCATCCCCAGAATTCAGTTCCAGAGATTTTGTTCCTGGAATTTCGTACTCATCTCGCTGTTTCAAATGGCGTCCGCCGAATGTCTTCCCGAACTCCATTTCTCGACTGCAAAATGTTTCACCTCCTAGTCGAAACCCTTACCATTTTCTTTCCCTCGTACTTTTTCCCCCGGGATTCTGTAGTGTTCTCGCCATTCCAAATGGCCCCCTCTGAACGCCTTCCTGAATCCCGGACCCTGGTCCATTGTCCGCCGGAACCCCATGCCTTTGGTCTATTTTTTTCTCCAAGCTTCTTCTGGATTCTGGACGCCGAAATTCCCTCCTCGGGATTCCGTTCCTCTTGTGCCATTCTTAACGGCGAGCTCCGAGCTTCTTCCCGACCTCCGGGTCCCGGCGCCTCGTTCGCCGCCCGTTTGTCCTGAACCCTCTAGCTGCTCCCGGAAGCTTCCTCTCGGATTTCCATTTCCAAACTCAAATCTTTAAATCCAACTTCGGGAAATGCATATGTGAATTCCATTCTCATTTTGCCCTTTCAGGTGGCATTCTGCCAAGGGATTTCCGGCCCAAGAACTCCGGATTGTTTGCACTGCCCTCTAATGATGAGATATCTTGCCTCTGTGATTGTTAATTATGAATTTTGATTTCCGAACTAATCTTGAAATGTAGGTATTTGTCGTTAGCCATTTTGTCAAGTTCGTTGTTACAGATTCTCATCTGTTGTGTAGGATTTATGGAATCCAGCCCAGAGACTTCCGGTGCTTCCAAAAAAGGAAAAGGAATAGCTAAGCCACCAAGGAGCAAGGAAGACAAGGAACTGATGAAGTACAAGTTCCAAGGGGTCCCTATCCAATCTAGGGTCACTACCCTTTGGAGGGATGTTTCAGATACCAACATCGGACAGTTCGATGTTGATGAATTTACGCAGGGGGTTAGAATGAACCCGAAAACTGCGAATGCTAAGTTGATAAAAAGCAGTGGACTTGCTAAGGCTGCAAGTTTCCGACCGGCCGTACTGGCCCTAGAACTGGTGATGGCGTGTGTTGAGGCATACCAATCTAATACCAGAACAATTGTGGATCATGAAGGGAATATCCTTGCAGATATGTCTCCGTTAGGCATTACGAACACCTTCCACATTCCAGCCTTCGAGAGGATGGAGGTCCCCACCTTGGAAGACTGTCAGGAGGTGTGGGAATAGGACTTGTTGGATTGTAAAAGGCTCATCAACCAATGTTGGTTGAAGGACAAACAGGCTAGTGCTGGGAAGCTCCCTTAGGAGCTCTACCGCAGTGACTTCCATGAAGACTAGCATGATCTGGTAACGCTGCTCAGCCGAGTTAGGGGCCTTCCTGGCATGGTTTTCTTTCAAGAATGGATGTTCTATTTCATAGAACAGATCCTCCGAGGTAAGGGTACTGTCTTCTATTGGGGCGAAATCATCAACAACTATTTCCATGAGCAGTTTACCACTATGAAGAAAACTAACAAATTCTTCATGACCTCTTACTTGGTGTATTCCCTCGCCAATCGGCGACATTATCAAGGTTTGATAGTGATGCCAAGTGATCCATTAGGGGCAGAGTTCAAACCATATGACAAGTAGCCTCAGTTGCAATTTAGGAATTTCAAAACAAACTACTGCAGGGTGAATGATGCATTTATTGCCCACGTAATCCGGTCAGTGGGAGGAGATTTTCATAGAAGGACGTCCCACAGTGCCAGGGTCCTCCTCAAACAATATGTCTTCTGGTACATCCAGTTCCCAAGGTTCACATACATCCACACTGAAGGCTTCTCAGATAAACCGAACAAGCTACCCTGGTACCCAAATGACCGGATCATTCTCTTGGAGCTGACTCGACAGCTGCGACACATTCACAGTGTCTTGAGTGAAAAGCATCTGGCAGGCCCTGTCTACGCCATGAACCTTGGATAGGGGATGTATAAGGTCCACACTTCCCAGTGCATAGGATATTCAGAAAGGGAGTTGGCAGAATATAATTTTGAATAATATACAACAAGGCCACGGATGGATCCCTATGGCCATGTCAGAAAGGCATAGGGTCATGGATATGCCCACCTCCACAACATTGAAGACTTTTGGGCCAACTACAGGGATGATCTTGAGGTACGGTTGCGATATTATATGTGCAGGACTGTCATCCATGTACAAAGGGTGAACGTATGCCCAGTTCCTGATTAGCTGGAGGAGGATGAGGAGGCAATTGTGGATCCAGTTTATGATACAGTTTCCAACCTACTGCTGCCCGCTATCAATTGGGATACACTGGACCTTAATAATATTGGTGTGCTCACTAGGTCCATTGAAGCTCGAATGAGAGCATGGACTGATGAGAAAGTGGCCCAATTGAAACAACAAGGGGTCGTCCTGACATACACCGAGCTTGCAAGTGAACTTGTAAGTGAGCCAATTGGCTCCGAGGGTGAGGAAGCCACTGCTGCAACTAGGGAGACATCTAAAACCCCACCACCTCTGAAGACCAAGAAAATAAAAGAGGCTAGCCAACAACTACCCAAACCAAAAGTCTATGCCTGTAAGTCTTCTGAGCGGGAGCCCTCTAAGAAGAAAAGAAAAACAATAGGAGGCACGGAGACAACGGCGATGCCTAAGGGTTCGCCCCTTGGGATCATGAGCAAAAGATCTAGCTCATTTGGATCTCCACCCATTATAATCACCGCCGCCACCCCACTTGCATCAATTCTAGCTTCTGCTTCCTCCCCGCCTACGGTGGATATCTCCATCCACCTTGCTCAGTCTCCTCCAATATCACAAGTCATTCTTATGGATTCATCATCCATTGCCACCTCGCCAATGACCTCTCCCTCCATGTCTCCTTCCCTTCCTTCCATTTTTGCTACCACAACACCAGCCCCAAGCCTTCCAAAATATTTTGTAAAGTATATGCAGAATGTGCCTTCTGAGCTTTCGGGGATGCTCACCAATCCAATAGTCTAGGTTGTGATAGCTTAGGCTATGGCATCCACTCCAATGGCATCCCCCTCTACCAAATCACCAAAGATGAAGGTGACCATGCAGATATCAAATCAGCGTGAATGAAAAAAGCTTGAGGATGAGAGGGTGCTGGAAGATGAAGAGTTTGAATATCACGAACACCCCTTGTTCGAGCATCAGAAAAGTGATAAGGTGGCCTATGAATCTTCAAGTGAGGGCAGTAAGTCTAGTGAGGCAAGTGAGGACCTTGATGCTGAACTAATCCAAGAATCAAATGATCTCGAGCTTAATGTAGAGTGGGGCAAACAGCTCAAGGAGATTGAGGACAAGGAGGCCGAGGATCGGCTTGCACAGGAAGATGAGACTGCTACTCCGGGAGAGAAGGTAAAAAGTCTCCAACTGAAGAACATGGAAAGACTCTGGAGCATGGTGAGGAAACTTTCCTCCAAGAGAGTAAATAGACAGAGAGCCCCAAGAAGCATCAAGATACTCTAAACACGAAAGAGGATACCGAAAAGAAAGATTCACCCAAAGAGCAGCTACGTACCGAGTCTCCCGTTGGGCATGGAACATTCGAACAAAATTCTGATGAAGGAAAGGAAGATGTAGGAATGAATGAGAAGGCTCTAGTTGTCAGTACTGTCGAACTTGAAGGAAAGGACAATGGGACTCAAAGTGTACCACCAGCTAAGGAACCTCAAATGCCCGATTGGCTGCAGCAACACCTCAAGCAAAAGACTCCCACATCAAAGGATCTCAAGGCAAGACTGGAAGCCATCACGACCAGAGCATGGGTGAGCACCATAAAAGACAAGAAGCCGAGGGTAAGATCAAGGATAACTATGGATGCCTCGGGATCAAGGGCAGTGCAAATAGCAATGCCGATGGTTGGGGAACAAGGCATAACTTATAACATCTCCACCATCGATCTGGGGATGGCCACAAGGGAGTAGAAGGTTGAGCATCTCCAGGAGTCGGTCGTCACAGTGGTGCACCTTATCCAATAGGTTAAGATCTCCAAAGAGAAATTAAAGGAGTAGGTGGCTGATCTAACAACTTATATTCAGTAGTGGTCATCTCCAGATAATCAGCTGACAACATCATCAGCCCCGCCTCAATTGTTGTCTAGAGAACAAATTGACAAACTAGAAAAGAGATGAAACTTGGACAAAACTATAGAAAATTGGTTTTGATAGGTTTTGGACATAAGGAACATAGGTATCAATGTGGTCGCTAGGGCAGTCAATAGGTTCCTAGAGGTTCAAAAAACTCTCGAGGACACAAGGTAGATCTGTGAGAAGTTCCCCAGGAAGTACGGTGCAGCCTACCCGAAGATTGAGGCCATTCTCGTGCTGTCAAGTGATATCTGGGAGAAGAACCTTGCCTTCAAGGATGACGACCACTGGCTGGTGGATACCTGAAAACAAGATTATAACCACCGAAAAAGAAGGCTGGAGTAGATTTTGGAATGGATAGCGCCTAACATTGAATGGGCAAGGGAGTCCAGGGAGGAGTGTACTCAGTACCTCAAACTGATGACAGGATACGAAGTGCCCGCGGTCGAGATCAATCCCAAAAACATCAAGCCCCACTTCTTGAAGATTATGGAAGATGGGATTTCCACCGAAATCACCACCAAGTTCATGTGTTTTGTGGCCCGAGCCTTCGCTCAATCAGAAGTTTGCAAAGAGAACGATGCTAAGTATAAGGGAGACTGGGAGAAGCTAGGTAGCAATTCCCAGGAGTGGAGTTACCAGATCTTGAAGGCTAACATCCTGGAGGTGGAGAAGTTTGAGTCTCTGATCTTGAGTTTCATGGAGTATGCCGCATTGAGAAAGCAAGAGGGCAACCCAGTCATCGATGAATAGTACCTTGAAGAATAGCTACAGCAGAGGGAAAATCACTATAAGACAAATTTGCTACAGTGCTGTCACTAGATGACAAAATAGGGAAGAGACAAGAAAGTATATATAAATGTAATATATTTGGGGGTAGGTGAAACCCTGATGTAAGATAAATCTTGGCCACATAATAGAATCGAATCTTGGCCACTTATTTTGTTTTTTGAAAACTATCAATAGGGCTCTCCTCCTCTTATTTTAGGAGAGTTAAACTGTTGTAAAGGCATGCTAAGGAAATTATAAATAGCAAATACAGTCAATTTTGGTGTATTTTCTCGGTTTCTCAATATGTTTCATGATTCCTGTCCCTTTTAGTTATAGATTTGTTTTAAGTTACTTTGTTGTTCTAGTATCTTCAGATTCGACTTGGTATATTTAGTATGTTATTTCTGGTTTTGGAGATAGTTGTTGTGTGTATGCTTTTCTTGTCCATAATTTTGGTCATTTGCTAAAGGTAGGTGACTATGCAAAGTTAGTATGGACTTTGATTCCATTGCTGCTCATTGAACTTTATCTTTTATTCATGTTTCCATAGTGAATGAATGATGAACATCTATAGCCCCTAGAAGATAGCACAAATTTCATGATATTGTGAGAATTCTGATTAAGTGAAATCTCGTTTAAGGAAACTATCCATAGCAGGAACCTCCATGATCACTGTTCATTGGTAGTTGTAGGTATGGGAAACATCTTTCTTCCTCACCCTTTCTTTTTTCCTTTTCTTTTAGAATCAACTTGTACCAAGGTTCATTGCACATTATAAAGCCAAATCCAGCGAAATAATGGAGTCTAAGACTGTTGTTTGAACCTGCAGCAAAGCATATCAATTCTAGACCTCTAGAACTCCATTTATTGACTCAATTCCCTTACAGCTTCAACCAAATAAGGCCACCTTGTGATTCCAACAAATCAAATAAACAACTGAAATATTCCAAGCATCGTCAAGACCTGACATCCAAGAGACCTTGGGATAGTGTTTTACAATTATGGAAAATTTTCTTTCAAGAGAGGTAATGCACCTACGCATTACCTGTGTTGAGAAGTGCATAAAAACACCATCAACAGAACTGGCGCTAGAAGGAGGGCCTTGAAAGGGTAAAGCTGGATTGAATTTAATCATTCTCCCCTGAGAGATTCCACCAAATACTCAGATCTACACCAAACAAGGGGGAGTTGTAGGAATTACAACCACCCATCCAAGATTAGAGAGCAAAACACAGGGGATCATCCATCACTAACTCCATGGAGCAGCTCACTGCCCCTTCACCTCTTCCCTCTTCATCCTCATTAACAGGTTCATTTTCCACTCATTCCACCACCTAGACTTTCCAAGTTGCCATTTCATCTGAATTGAACTCTGCCTCCCAACTGAACGCAGTCCTCAGCCTAGTTGCTACCTCCCCGACTGTTGTTGTCCTATCCCAGCCATAGAACAACCTAGTGTAGCCACCTCCACCACCTTTCCCAATGGCATGGCTAGGTAACAACCTGTCTCCCCTTGCTTTCAACCTCTATCATGATATGCCTAAGAATCCTAAGAATTTCTACACTAAGTTCAACTCCCAAGATCCGCAAAGGACAGCCGAGGAACACATCAAGATTTTTGAAATTGCTTTGAAGACTATGCAGGTCATGTACGAGGATGTAGCTTGTAGGCTCTTTCCTTATTCCTTGGGGGAAGAGGCCTTTTACTGGTACGTCAATTTGCCAGTTAGAACTATCAGCACATGGGACTTCTTGAAGAATGCATTTCTACAGAAATTGAAGACCCCAGTCAGCCCGACAGATTCGTACAGACATTTCATGGCAGTGCAAATAGAAATTAATGAACCAATCAGCATGTTCAATGATCGCTTTCATAGAGCGTACACTCGGATGCAGGCTCCATATGTTTTTAATGATGTTGCTGTCCTACCCGTTTACTATTCCGCACTAGACAACCTCACTTCAACCTTGGTGAAGAGGATGAGGCCGCCACCTGCTAGGTTGGTCGACATGTATGCTGAAGCCATCATTGGTAGTACAGATTTAGGACAAAATATATCTGGTCCATTACCTTCTCTTGGATAAATCGTGCATCTGACATAGATACAGGGACTCACGTAAACATTACAGTAACAGACGCCTCTGTTGAATCTGGTACCTCAGCTGCTTATGGTTCCGCATGCAGGACAGCCAATGAATGAGGTGTACCCAATGCCTCAACACTTGCTACCCCAGGAGCAACAGTCACATCCACAAGGATCCTAGATGCCAGCATACCTTCAAGTAGTGGAGTTCCCACCCACTCATCAGAATCAGCCGGCAACACTACCTGTGTTCCTTCAAAACACCGCATTGCAACCAAGTAGTACCGAAAGGGATAGGATTGACAAGCTTACAAAGATGGTCAAGAAAATGTCAACTGGGATGACACACCTAAGAAATCAGAACAATCCAGTGCAGACATCACAAAAGAGCATCTAGGCCAACTTTAATAGGGAAAATCAAGATCACCGTGAAAATCGGGATGCTAGCACATCGTTGGGGCAGAATTATGACAGGAGTCAGAACTCGGGCCAGAACTTTGATAAAAGGCTTTTCCAAAGGAAAAACCAGATGTGGAATATATGCCCTAATAATGGCGGCATTCCCACACCCCTTGATCAGCCCAACAACAACAATAATGAAAACCCCGCAAGCAGAGTTTACTTGGCAGACGCTGTGTTATCCGGTTGGTGTCACATACACAAGACAAGCCGCCATTTCGAGTTGGATTGTACAGAGTTTCAAACTATGGCCGAGATCTTCCAAGTAGAATTTCATAATGCAGTCGACAATTCGGGATGTCGGGACATCGTCCCATCTGATCCGTATGACACCTCGGTGCTGGTGCTAAATCAGGCCCCTTTCCCAAGGGTAGAATGCAACGCCCCCGAACTAGAGAGCACTATTTCAAACCATCATGATACAGCAAGTGAGGTAAGTTTCGAAATTCCTTTGGCTCAGATTTTCAATTTAGTAGATAATGGTCCCGAAGATGACAAAGAAGAATTTAGGGAGGATGAAGTCCAAATGTTTCACCAACGGACTGCCCCTTATAACCTTAGGAATAGACAAGTAGGAGGCCATGCTGGAGGTCCTTTCATGACTTCCACCCCACCAAACAATTTCAGCACCCCTCCTGATCCGAGTGCGAACAATAATCTGGGTTTTCTGCTTACGCCCACATGATACCTTAGCAGGAATAAACAGCCAAGCATTGGCTAAGGTCAAAACGTTAGCCCCTCCTAGAATGTTTCTAATGACCAAGAAATTGAGCAGATGGGGGAGTATATTGTTGAAGAATTTAAAAAGGTAAAGCTAAGTGTGTCCGCATTTGAACTTCTGAAAGTGCCTATAGTCAGGAACGCCTTTTTCCGAATAATAAATGGGACCCTGTCACAAGAGACAAGTCAAGAAGAGATCCTAGCAAAGAAGGTTTCTTTTAGTGATCAATCAAATGAGCCGATTGTCAGGTAGATTTTCAACAGAAAGGCGGACCCACCATCAAGTCAGTAGGAAAACAAGTAGTCCGAAAGGACAACTAATTTGACACCAACCCAAAATAGAGGCAACGAGAAAGAAAAGGCCTAGGTCGCTCAGGTGGACATTTCTGGAGGGTTGTTTCAAGGGAAATTCGAGACCCCTCCCTTTTTGACCACTGTCCGAATGTTCAAAAAGAACCTCCATAATTGCTTGCTAAATTCGAGAGCCTCAACCAATGTCATGCCTCTCTACGTGTGTAAGGCACTCAAAATAACACCAACTTCTTCCCATCGAAAGGTGATGCAGCTTGATAAAACCGAAATTAGCACAGTTGGCGAGATCAATAGGATACACATGCAGCTCACTGCTGATCCCCGGATCCAACAAACTATTGACATACAGGTGGCTGATATCCCGGATACCTACGGTATAATCCTAGGTAGGGATTTCATGAGGGCACTGAATGGATATGCCACCACAGATTACTCTCATATATTGCTCCCATGGAAGGGAATGCCTAATCAGATCCGGATCGACAGGGAACCCCGAATGAAATTCATGATTATTGAGTACAACAATACGAATGAGGTGTTGTATGCTGAAACAAGTCTGGAAAATTATTCCCCGGCAGTATACCTGAATGAACAAGAAGACTTTGAAGGTGAAGCAATGAGCGAGGTCCTTCTCGTATTATGTAGCCCACCTACTAATTTGACGAATACTTTGTCGAGCACTGAAATGCTCATTGAGTCCGATAACGAAGAGTTAGAAGAAGGCGACGGTCGGAGGCTGCTTAGTGGTTTCCAGGATTTTATGGGAAAATGCATACGTGACTAGCTCAGCCTAGGAAATCAGATGAACCTTCAGGGACTCTTGCTCCCTAACTAGTACCAAGTACAGAATGCTGCTCATTCAGAATTTGACTACTGCTTATGTCAAACAGGAATTGAACATGCCCAGAGATGAGCCACCCATGAGCGGATGCAATATTTGCATCCGGCGGACGAACAGGTTCCACCCCTGTAGTTCCCAGGCTGGTTACTGAAATGCTGCCCCCGCTAAAGGTCAAGGTAGTTCCTGTCAGCCCCGCATCTGAGGACTCCCCCAAGTTCTGGACATTGCACTTTGATAGTTCTAAATCCAAGCATGGGGCTGGAGTGGGTTTCGAGCTGATCAGTCCTAAAGGTAAATCATACTTTTTTGCTCATAGACTATAATTCTATTGTACTAACAACGTGGTCGAATATGAGGCTTTTGTGTTGGGCCTATTGATGGCATTAAGAAAGGATGTCAAGATGCTCCAAGTGTATGGAGATTTAGAGCTAGTCATAAAGCAAGTCAGGAAGCTCCATTCCTGTTATGATCGAAGACTCACTAACTATCGGCACCATGTATGGGACCTGCTAGAGGGGCTGGATGCTTTCAACATTCAGCTGATCCCATGCGCTCAGAACTATACTACCAACACCCTAGTGCAAGCAGCAAGTACACTACAGCCGTTATCCCTATCTGGCCTCAAGCGATTCATGGTAGAACTCACTTCTATCCCATCGTTGCCAGATAGCGTGGCAAATTTCTAAGTATTCAATGATGATAAGCATATCTTAGACTTCATCACCAGTTCAGATGTGTTCATTGCTCAGATAATCGATGAAGTCAAACCCCAAGAAGTGGACTTAGACATAGAGGGGATCATTAACTTGAAGACCAACACCATCCCTAGAGGCATGGTCGAATTGGAGCGGATCTTTGACCTTGATCAAATCAGGGAGCAAGATCAACGGGCCAAAGAAGATACTATCGGTGGTTAGTGTGATGCCTGCAACATGGGAACAACTGGAAATACCAAGAATGTGTTTATAGGAAAGGTATGTGCTCCTGAAGAAAGAAGAGGGATTATTGAAATGTTACGCAAGTACCATGATGTCATAGCCTGGAGCTATGATGATCTCAAGACGTATGGCACGTCGATCATCACGCACATTATCCCTCTCAGGCCAGATGCGAAGCCGTTCCACCAGCGGCAGTGCCCTGTCAACACTTTATTAGAATCAATCATTTACAAGGAAGTACAAAAGTTGCTATCGGCCAGGATCATCTTCCCAGTCAGACATTCTACTTGGGTAGCAAATTTGGTCCCCGTTCGAAAGAAAAATGGAGAAATCAAGTTGTGCGTGGACTTCTGCAATCTGAATCAAGCATTGGAGAAGGAAAATTATCTTGTGCCTTCATTGGATGAGGTGCTATAGTTAGTGAACGGGTCCCAGATGATGTCCTTTCTAGATGGATACTTGGGATACAACCAAGTCATGGTGCAATACGAAGATCGACACAAGACGGCGTTCACCACCAAGTGGGGAACGTTCGCATATAGAAGGATGCCCTTCGGGCTAATCAATGTTGGCACCCCCTTTCAGTGCGCTATGGACATCACCTTCAAAGAACTTATTGGTAAGTGCATCATCATCTACATAGATGATTTAATAGTGTTTTCAAAGTAGCGGAGCAATCATGTCATTGATTTATGCAAGGTCTTTGAGAGGTGCCGCACATTTGGGGTATCCCTAAACCCGAGGAAGTGTATCTTTGGGGTCACGGAAGGAAAACTCCTTGGACATGTTCTGTCTGAATGGGAAATTTCTATTGACCCCGAGCGTATCCAATCCATCATGAAAATCCAGCTGCCAGGCAGCAAGAAAGAATTGAAGTCTTTATTTGGAAAGATCAACTTTGTCTGCAAGTTCATTACAAGCTTTGTATAAATAGTCAAACCACTCAACGCCATGCTAAAATAAGATGCCAAGGTTGAGTGGACCCCCGAAGCAAAACAAGCCTTTGGGGAAATCAAGAAGGCCATCGCTGACGCCCGTATGCTGGTCAACCCAAACTACCTAAAGCCCTTCTTTATTTACTCCTTCGCTTCAGATCATTCATGTGCCAGCATCTTGACGCAAAAGGACGATGAGGGAAGCGAGCACCCAATCACCTTCATGAGCGCCCCCTTGAAGGATGTTGAACTACATTATCATAATGCTAAAAAATAGGCTTACGTCCTTGTTAAAGGAGTCAAGAAGTTTCAACACTATATCTTACGCAACAAGGTCTTCGCCATAGTTCCTGACCCTGCTGTAAAAACACTGCTTATGCAGAATGAGTTGGGGGTACGAAGGGAAAAATGGATCGTGGTGCTGGAAGAATACGACATGGAGATTCAGCCGATGAAGCTGGTGAGAGGACAGGCACTCGCCCGAACAATGGTGGAGGTAGTTATTGATGTTGTACCTGAACTCATGGTGCAACAGTACTAGCTAGAGGACGTCTCCCTAGGAGAATGGTATGATGACGTGGTGTACTACCTGCTGAACCACAAGTGCCCACCCCATCTGCAAGGAGTCTGGAGATGAGCTCTGAGGTTGAAAAGTAGCAGCTATATGTTGCAGGGCTCTATATTGTACAAGAAAAATCATGAAGGCATCTATCTTTGATGCCTAGGAAAGGAGGAGGTTGATCGCATCCTTAAAGAATTCCATGACAAATTTGGAACTGGCCATGGCTCAGGCCTATCAACGGTGTATCAAGTACTGAGAGTCGGGTACTACTAGCCCACCATTTTCAAGGATGCTCACAGTCATGTTCGTACCTACCATGTGTGCCAGACCGCTACTGCCAGGGAAAGGAACGTTGCTATCCCATTGCAACCTATTCTGGAGGTAAGGCCTTCTGCACAGTGGGGTCTCGATTTCATTGGTCTAGTGAGTCCTCCATCATCTGTGGGACACAGGTACATTCTAACCACTTTTGATTATTGCACTAGATGGACAAAAGCAATAACTTGTAGGCAATGTACAACTAAAGTCGTAATCAATTTCTTAGAAGGTTTTATCTTAAATCGTTTTGGTTTTTCATATGCCCTAGTATGTGATAATGGCCCTGCATTTTCTTCACTAAAATTCACAAGTTGGGCCTTTGATTATGGTGTCACCCTCAAATTCTCCTCTAACTATCACCCTCAAGGCAATAGCCTTGCTGAGTCCACCAATAAAAATTTGATCACGGTGATTAAGAAGCTGCTAGATAGGAATCCTAAGGATTGACACACCCAACTTCATTTCGCCTTCTGGGAAGATCGCACCCACCACAAGGCTGCCCTTGGAGATTCCCCGTACCATCTAGTCTATGGCTTAGAGCCTGTCTTCCCCATACATTTGAAAATCCCAACCCTCTAGTTCATCAACAATTTTTATGAAGGAGGAGACCACAAAGAAGCTCGCCTCGCCGAGCTGCTGCACCTTGAAGAAGTACGAGACCATGCAATAGAAAATTTTGCCAAACACCAGGGAGTAGTTAAAAGATGGTTCAATCATCGAGCCAAAATGAAAGCCTTCCACATTTCTAATCTAGTCCTCTACTGGGACAAGGCCCATGAAAAGAAAGGGGAACACAATAAATTCGACAAGATTTGGCTTGGCCCCTTTCAAATTGCTGAAATCCTGGGAGATAATGCTTTCTGTTTAAAGACTCTTACTGGTGAAGATGTCTCGTTGCCGATCAACGGGCAGCACCTCAAGCACTACTTCCAGGCCTGAGCTCTTGCGAGCTATCAGTGTAAATACTTGTACATAGGTTAAGATAGATTTCCTGCTTTATCCTTTGGTTTTGTTTGCCTTTTTGGCTGCTTTGTTGTGATTTTGGGAAGTGTCTCCCTGTTCTACTGTGGTGGCCGTGCCCGGTCTAGCAAACGGTTACCTTGTTGTCCGCTTTCGTGTTGTTCTCTAGATAAGCCATCATTCCCTACTACTACCCTCTGAAAGCTCCTAAGTATCAGTTTTCAACTTTCAACTTTGCACTAACCTAGGATGGCTATCTGCTCGAATTCCTGCTCTTATCATGGAACACAAAACAAATTTAAGAAAATATCTCCAAAGAATGGTATGGTGATCACTGGGAAGCGAAGACAAGTGAAAAATCTAAAGTCTGTTCCAGTGACCACTACGATTCTCAAGCCCATTGTGAACTTCATTGTTCGCACAGTTGACAGAAAATTAAAGAAAAAGAAGGTGCTAAAAGGAAATATCTAGCACAAGCAATAAATAAATTGCAAAAAATCAACTGTATGGCTGTGTGAATATCTCTACCGGGGCTATGGATGTCTGGCTGGCAGTAGAGCTATGTTCGTGAGATCATAGTGACAACTCCGTCGGGGCTATGAATGCTTGACTGGCAGCGGAGCAATGTCCAGGTTACTTTTGGGATTAGACGAACTACGTAGCTTATCTCCTCCGACCAGTGGTTATTCATACTTTGTCTGAGGGAAAGGAAATGAATTCACCATGCACACACTTCCATGATAAATCTATGATCTGATTCAATCATGCCTTCCTTAAACTATCCTCAGTTTAGCTTTGAAAATTATCTTAGGTCTACGCAATCAGAGATCCGGGTTCAGAATGAATTTTTATCTCTAGAACGTCGGGAGCATTCTCCCAGTGGAGTCTCCATTTGTTGCGTCTTTTGCACACACGCCCCATTCTGAATGGGGACCCTCTTTTCCCTCTTTCCTTTTCTAGTTCCCTTTGTTTCACCTCGTTTTATGTACCCCTTTTTTGTGCCCCAAAATAGGGGGTAGCACATTTCCCAAATGCCATATTTTAAGTCTCGGGCTATCCAAGTTTTCCTTGTCAAAATTTTGGCATTTCTGGCAATTTTCGGGTTTCCCCTTTCGGGTTTCCCTTTTCAAATTTCCTCTTTTGGATTGCCTCAGCTGGGTTTCCCCTTTTGGGTTTCCCTTTTTTGATTGCCTCTTCCGGATTGCCTCTGCCGGATTTCCCTTTCTGGGTTTCCTTGGCCGGGTTTCCCCTCGGTATTCGCTGTTTGGAGAACGGCTACCTCAGGATAGCTTTTCAGACCCCAGACTCCGGACGTCTCGCTGCCTCTGCATTTTTCGGAAGCTCACCAACCAAACCTACAACCGTACGAAGGATTTAATGTTGCATTAATGGCGGCTTTTTGCTATAAAACCGATTTTTCGGCCGTCATTATCAAAGGCTCGAGTGATAGAGAAAGATTGAAGAGCTCTTGGCAAATTTGACTTTCCTCCTGTCGGATTTCAAAGTGCTTTCCCGGTGACCTCCATGCATTCGGCAGCCTGTTCTTCAGATTTTCAATGTAGGTTTTCTGTCTATGTGCCCTCATTTTGTTTTTTGTGAATTTTTGGATTTTCTTGGGGTTAAAGTGTAAAATGAAACCTGAACTAAGTAGATTTTCCCCCTGCACGCATAACCCATATCTTAGAATTGGGAAATCCACCGTTAAATCTCCCACAAATCGATTCGGAACCTTCCCGCGTTGCAGCTGTTCTTCGGAACGGCGCTAGCGTCTTCCGGGCCCGGGTCTTCCCGTGACTGTCCATACTGCCATCTTCCTTTGAATTTTTGATCTTTTCCCTCCTTTCGGATTCCCATCTCTAGAATTCCCTTCTCGGGATTCCATTGCGTCTTCCCGACCCTCAGATCCTGGACCCTCCATTTCTGTCTAAACTCAAACTACACAATTTTCTTCAAATCCATTCGTAGAATTCGGTTACTGGGATTTTTTTCCCAAAATTTTGTCCTCATCTCGCCATTTCAAACAGCGTCTACTGAACATCTTCCCGGACTTCGTTTCCCAGACTTTTGCCCCCGGGATTCCTTTCCCGGGATTCCGTAGTGTTCTCGCCGTTCCAAACGGCCCTGTCCGAACGTCTTCCTGGATCACGAACCCCGGTCCGTTGTCCGTCAAAACCCCATGCCTTTGGTCTTTTTTTTTCTCCAAGCTTCTTTAAGATTCTGGACACCAGAATTCCCTCCTCGGGATTCTATTCCTCTTGAGCCATTCTTAATGGCGAGCTCTGAGCTTTTTCCCGACCTTTGGGTCCTGGCGCCTCATTCGCCGTCTGTTTGTCCTGAACCCTCTGGCCACTCCTGGAAGCTTCCTCTTGGGTTTCCTTCATCAGATTTCCTCTTTCATTTCGCCGTTTCACACATCCGACCCATAGCTGCTTCCCGATGACAGCAATTCGAAACCCGGATTCTGTCGCCCGGAATTCCATCTCCTCTGTGCCATTTCCAACAACTTCCCTACAGATGATGCCGGAACCTCCAAATGGGGCATCAAATGACCTCCAAATCCAAAATGGATTTCGACCCACTTGCTAGAATTTTGTTTTCTTCCATTTCCAACCTCAAATCTTCAAATCCAACTTCGGGAAATTCATATGGGAATTTCATTCTCATTTTGCCCTTTCAAGCGGCATTCTGCCAAGGGATTTCTGACCCAGGAACTCCGGATTGTTTGCATTGCCCTCTAATGATGAAATATCTTGCCTCTGTGATTGTTATGTATGAATTGTGATTGCCGAACTAATCTTGACATGCAGGTATTTGTCATTAGCCATTTTTTCAAGTTCGTTGTTACTGATTCTCGTCTGTTGTGCAAGATTTATGGAATCCGGCCCAGAGACTTCCGGTGCTTCCAAAAAAGGAAAAGGAACAACTAAGCCACCAAGGGGCAAGGAAGAAAAGGAACTGATGAAGTACACATTCCAAGGGGTCCCTATCCAGTCTAGGGTCACTACCCATTGGAGGGATGTTTCAGATACCAACATCGGACAGGTCAATGTTGACGAATTTACGCAGAGGGTTAGAATGAACCCGAAAACTGCGAATGCCAAGTTGATAAAGAGCAGTGGACTTGCTAAGGTTGCATTTTTCCCATCGGCCCTAGTGGCCCCGAAACTGGTGATGGCATGTGTTGAGGCATACCAATCTGATACCAAAATAATTGTGGATCATGAGGGGAATATCCTTACAGATATGTCTCCGTCAGGCATTACGAACACCTTCCACATTCCAACCTTCGAGAGCATGGAAGTCCCCACCTTGGAAGACTGTCAGGAGGTGTGGGAATAGGACCTGTTAGATTGTAAAAGGCTCATCAACAAATGCTGGTTGAAGGACAAATGGGCTAGTGCTGGGAAGCTCCCTCAGGAGCTCTATTGCAGTGACTTCCATCAAGACTACCATGATCTGGTAACGCTGCTTAGCTGAGTCAGGGGCCTTCCTGGCACGGTTTTATTTTAAGAATGGATGTTATATTTGATAGAACAGATCCTCCGAGGTAAGGTTATCACCTTCTATTGGGGTGAAATCATCAGCGACTGTTTCCACGAGTAGTTTACCACTATGAAGAAAACTAACAAATTCTTGATGACCTCTTACTTGGTGTATTCCCTCGCCAATCGGCAACATTATCAAGGTTTGATAGTGATGCCAAGTGATCTATCAGGGCCAGAGCTCAAACCATATGACAAGTACCCTCAGTTGCAATTTAGGAATTTCAAAACAAACTATTACAGGGTGAATGATGCGTTCATTGTCCACGTAATCTGGTCAGTGGGAGGAGATTTTCATAGAAGGACGTCCGACAGTGCCAGGGTCCTCCTCAAACAATATGTCTTCTGGTACATCCAGTTCCCAAGGTTCACATACATCCACGCCAAAGGCTTCTCGGATAAACCAAACGAGCTGCCCCGGTACCCAAATGACTAGATCGTTCTCTTGGAGCTAACTCGGCAGCTGCGACACATTCATAGTGTCTTGAGTGAAAAGCATTTGGCAGGCCCTATCTACCCCATGAACCTTGGACAGGGGATGTAGAAGGTCCACACTTCCCAGTGCACAGGATATTCAGAAAGGGAGTTGGCAGAATATAATTTTGAACAATATACAACAAGGCCATGGATGGATCCTTATGGCCATGTCAGAAAGGCATTGGGGCGCGGATATGCCCACCTCCACAACATTGAAGACTTCTGGGCCAATTGTAGGGATGATCTTGAGGTACGGTTAAGATATTATATGCACATGATCATCATCCATGTACGAATGGTGAATTTATGCCTAGTTCTTGATCAGCTGGAGGAGGATGAGGAGGCAATTGTGGATCCAGTTTATGATACAGTTTCCAACTTGTCACTGCCTGCTATCAATTCGGATACATCAGAGCTTAATGATATTGGTGTGCTCACCAAGTCTGTTGAAGCCCAATCGAGAGCATGGATCGACGCTAAGGTGGCCCAATTGAAACAACAAGAGGTCGTTCTAACATGCACCGAGCTTGCAAGTGAACATGTAAGTGAGCCAAGTGGCTCTGAGGGTGGGGAAGCCACTGCTACAACTGGGGAGACATCTAAAACCCCACGACCTCTGAAGACCAAGAAAAGAAAAGAGGCTAGCCAACAACTGCCCAAACCAAAAGTCTATGCTCGTAAGTCTTCCGAGCTGGAGCCCTCTAAGAATAAAAGAAAAACAACAGGAGGCGCGGAGACAATGGTGATGCCTAGGGGTTTTCCCCTCAGGATCTTGAGCAAAAGATCTAGCTTGTTTGGATCTCCTCCCATTATAATCACCGCCACCACCCGCTTGCTTCAATTCCAGCTTCTGCTTCCTCCCTGCCTGTGGTGGATATCTCCATCCACCTTGCTCAGTCTCCTCCAATATCACAAGTCATTCTCATGGATTCATCATCCTCCACCACCTCGCCAATGACCTCTCCCTCCATGTCTCCTTCCCTTCCTTTCGTTTTTGCTACCACAACGCCAGCCCCAAGCCTTCCAGAATATTTTGTAAAGTATATGCAGAATGTGCCTTTTGAGCTTTCGGGGATGCTCACCAATCCAATAGTCTAGGTTGCGATAGCTCAGGCTATGGCCTCCACTCCAATGGTATTCCCCTCTACCGAATCACCAAAGATGAAGGCAACCATGCAGATATCAGATGAGCATGAACAACAGCAGCTTGAGGCTGAGAGGGCACCAAAAGATGAAGAGTTTGAATATCATGAACGCCCCTTGTTCGAGCATCAAAAAATTGATAAGGTGGCCTATGAATCTTCAACTAAGGGCAGTGAGTCCAGTGAGGCCAATGAAGACCTTGATGCTAAACTGATCCAAGAATTGAATGATCCCGAGCTCAATGCAGAGTGGGGCAAACAGCTCAAGGAGATTGAGGACAAGGAGGTTGAGGATTGGCTTGCACAGGAAGATGAGACTGCTGCTCTGGAGACAGAAGGTAACAAGTCTCCAACCGAAGAACATGGAAAGACTTCAGAGCATGGTGAGGAAACTTTCCTCTAAGAGAGTAAATAGACAAAGAGCCCCGAGAAGCATCAAGATACTCTAAACGCGGAAGAGGATACTGAAAAGAAAGATTCACCCAAGGAGCAGCTACGTACCGAGTCTCCCACTGGGCATGGAACATTCAAACAAATTTTTGATGAAGGAAAGGAAGATGTAGGAATGAATGAGAAGGCTCTAGTTGTCAGTACTGTCAAACTCAAAGGAAAGGATAGTGAGACTCAAAGTGTACCGCCAGCCGAGGAACCTCAAATGCCCAATTGGCTGCAGCAACAGCTTAAGCAAAAGACTCCCACATCAAAGGATCCCAAGGCTGACTGGAAGCCATCATGGCCAGAGCGCGGGTGAGCACCAGAAAAGACAAGAAGCCGAGGGTCAGATCGAGGATAACTATGGATGCCTCAAGATCAAGGGCAGTGCAAATAGCAATGTCGATGGTTGGGGAACAAGGCATAACTTATAATGTCTCCACCATCGATCTAGGGATGGCCACAAGGGAGCAGAAGGTTGAGCATCTCCAAGAGTTGGTCGCCATAGTGGTGCACCTTATCTAGCAAGATAATATCTCCAAAGAGGAATTAAAGGAGTAGGTGGCTGATCTGACAACTTATATTCAGTAGTGGTCATCTCCAGATGATCAGCCGACAACATCATCGGCCTTGCCTTAGTTGCTATCTAGAGAAAAAATTGACAAACTAGAAAAGAGACGGAGCTTGGACAAAACTACAAAAAATTGGTTCTAGCAGGTTTTGGACATATGGAACAAAGGTATCAACGTGGCCGCTCGGGCAGCCAATATGTTCCTAGAGGTTTAGAAAACTCTCAAGGACACAAGGCAGATCTATGAGAAGTTCCCCAGGAAGTACGATGCAGCCTACCCGAAGATTCAGGTCATTCTCACACTGCCGTGTGATATCTAGGAGAAGAACCTTGCCTTCAAAGATGACGACCACTGGCTGGTGGATACCTGGAAATGAGATTATAACCACTGAAAAAGAAGGCTGGAGCAGATTTTGGAACGGATAGTGCCTGACATTGAATGGGAAAAGGAGTCTGGAGAGGAGTGTACTCAGTACCTCAAACTGATGATGAGATACGAAGTGCCCGCGGTCGAGATCAGTCCCGAAAACATCAAGCCCCACTTCTTTAAGATTATGGAAGATGGGATGTCTACCAAAATCACCACCGAGTTCATGTGTTTTACGGCCCGAGCCTTCATGCAATCAGAAGTTTGCAAAGAGAATGATGCTAAGTATAAGCAAGGCTAGGAGAAGCTAGGCAGCAATTCTCAAGAGTGGAGTTACCAGATCTTGAAGGCTGACATCCTGGAGCTAGAGAAGTTTTAGTCTCTAATCCTGAGTTTCATGGAGTATGCCGTGTTGATAAAGCAAGAGGGTAACCCAGTCATCAATGAACAGTACCTTGAAGAATAGCTACAGCAGAGGGAAAATCACTAAAAGACAAATTTGCTATAGTGTTGTCACTAGATGACAAAATAGGGAAGAGACAAGAAAGTATATATAAATGTAATATATTTTGGGGTAGGTGAAACCCTAATGTAAGATGAATCTTGGCCACTCATTTTGTTTTTTGAAAACTATAAATAGGGCTCTCCTCCTCTCATTTTAGGAGAGTTGAGTTGTTGTAAAGGCATGCTAAAGAAATTATAAATAGCAAATACAGTCAATTTTGGTGTATTTTCTGGGTTTCTCAATATGTTTCATGATTCATCTCCCTTTTAGTTATAGCTTTGCTTTAAGTTACTTTGCTGTTCTAGTATCTTTAGCTTCGACTTGGTAGATTTAGTATGTTATTTCTAGTTTTGGAGATAGTTGTTGTGTGTATGCTTTTCTTGTCCATACTTTTGGTCATTCGCTGAAGGTAGGTGACTGTGCAAAGTTAGTCTGGACTTTGATTCCATTGCTGCTCATTGAACTTTATCTTTTATTCATATTTCTGTAGTGAATGACTAATGAACATCTGCAGCCCCTAGAAGATAGCACAGATTTCATGATATTGTGAGAATTCTGATTAAGTGAAATCTCGTTTAAGGAAACTGTCCACAGTAGGAACCTCCATGATCATTGTTCATTGGTAGTTATAGGTCTGGGAAACATCTTTCTTCCTCGCCCTTTCTTTTTTCCTTTTTTTTTTAGAATCAACTTGTGCCAAGGTTCGTTGCACATTATAAAGCCAAATCCAATGAAATAATGGAGTCTGAGAATGTTGTTTGAACCTGCAGCAAAGCATATCAATTCCAGACCTCTAGAACTCCATTTATTGACTCAATTCCCCTACAGCTTCAACCACGTAAGGCCGCCTTGTGATTCCAACAAATCAAATAAATAACTGAAATATTCCAAGCATCGTCAAGACCTGACATCCAAGAGACCTTGGGATAGTGTTCTGCAATTGTGGAAAATTGTCTTTCAAGAGAGGTAATGCACCTACGCATTACCTATGTTGAGAAGTGCATAAAAACACCATCAACAATGTTTACCATAAACAAGTGTGAAGTGCGCACCAAAATTTTCCATGATCAAGATAACTTGGATTATGGATGCAGATATATGAACATGGATTGGATAAATGATTCATGGATGAACGGATGATATGGCCAAATTGTTAGCTTTATTATGGATGTGATAAGATGCTTTCTCTTGAATTGGCACACGTAGATGCTCCATTCTACACATGATGCCTATTTTCCAGGTTTTCATCATGGTGCTTGCCCAAAGCGCCGCCCATGCGGTTTTCACTATAGGATGATTTTTTTTTTCTTTATTGTCTTCAAATCCTTTTTTCTAAATTTTTTTGGATTTTTTGCATTTTTTAATTTTTTTGTTGTCGCCAAGATGCCTATTTGGCAGGTTTTCATCAAGGTGACCATTTTTTCAAGACCTTTTTCGATTGTTTTTGTATTTTTTGAGAGATTTTAAGCTGATGCTGAACCACCTAGTGGTGCTGATGTTGATGCTTCTATCATAACATGCCATCGATATCCTATTTGAAGAAGTTGCCTTGCCAAGATACGTGCACTTGTATGCAACTTTTGAGATCCCTTATCTGTTTTGCTGATACCGAAGTTAACTCTGTCTTTGTGCGCACATCATGATAGAGTGCCTTCTGAATCCTTATGATGAAGGGTTTCTGCCAATACATGGTTAATGTGAGAATTGGATATCATGCGTGGAGGCGTGGATGGAGTTTGTTTAGGTATAAAAGATGGATTGGTCGACAGTTTGGGACCTTTGATTTGCCAAACTTGGGAAGATGAGCAATGATGGGTGGATACAGAAGTGTGCGTGGAATTAGGACCAACTGCTTGATACACTTTGTATGTTGCTTGAGAAGCATGATTTTTCCTTTGCGGACATCTTTGATGGATATTTTTCCCTTTTTGATTTTGCTCCATAGTTTCTTTGACTAATGGAGTTTGATAGGGATAGTCTTTCTTTGTATTCTTTGGTATCCATATATATTTGATTTTTCCTTTATGATTCTTAGCTTCTTTTTATTTGATAAAATTCTTCATGCTTCGATTCAAGTCTTTCTTTTGATGCTGGTCAAAATTTGTGGATGGGGTGATGGGTGGATGAAGATTCATGACGTGGCTGGTTGTAGTATTGGCATTGATTTCATCATAAGGGTTCTTTGTGCTCCCTATGTTGATGCTTGCTCGAGATGAAGTTGCCCCCAGTTTTGTGGAAGTATCACTAATATGTTCATATCCCTTGATTGTTGAATAACCAAGGCCTTGACACTTAGGATTGCCAACAATCTGCACTGGTTCTAAGATACCTTGTTCATCTAGGCCTAATCCTCTACCTTGATAATTCATCTGTTGAAACATTTTATTTGCAATAAGATATGATTTACCTTGGAAATAAGGTGCTAATCCTTCTCTGCTCTATCATGGCTCTTCAAAAGTGTCAGCTTCTTTATTGATGAGATAGCTTGCTCTAAGAAAAGTGAGTGATCCAACTTTATAAGTGATAGGATCCTCCACATGTGGGATAAATTCCTGATTGATCTCTTTGGCCTCCCCTTGTGAGATATCAGATTGTAGTTCTTCTTCAAGAGGTTTTGATGATTTAATGTCCTTGCAAAAGTCTTCCTCATGATTTATTCTTGATATGCTTTCACATGATGTTTCTGATTCAAAACTTCTGTAGAAACCTTCTTCATGACCCATTTTTGATATGTCTCTGGATTTCTCTATATCTTGATCATGTGTACAAATGTTAAGAGTAGGAGACTCTTGTTCATTGGTAATGATTTCAAGAGTATGAGACTCTTGTTTTGAATGAAGATCATCTACGTTTCCATCCAAAGAAATCACCTCATGGGTAGATGGAGGAGTATGTACTATGCAGATATGGTCATCATTTGCAACATCTTGTATAGATAGGAGAGTGTCCATTATATCATTCTAGTAGCTTGGAGATACAAACTCTCGATCTTGAGTGATTTTGGAATTGCTTTCGACATGCTTTGGATCAAGTTATTGACATGGGTCAATTTCAAAGAATGGATTGCTTTCTTGGATATCTTCATTAGGCATAGGAAGATTCTCAAATGTCATGAGGTCAAAGGATGGCCATATGTTTTGGAGAGGATCATTGCTAGACCTTGGTGAAAGATGTTGATCATGCTTTGGAATAAATTCTTGAGATATGTCCTCTAACTCATTAGGTGATGTAGAGACGTTTTCAACATTATCATTGGTCAAAGGATCTTGATCATCATTTTGAATGATTGTGGTGGGAATCAGTTGCAAGCTTTGTTGTGGGAGTAAGACCTGCATTTTCTGCTGAGCCAACAATGCTTGTTGTTCGTCATGTTGTTCTTGTGCCAACAATGCTTGTTGTTGGGCTTGTTGTTGAGCTGCTTGTTGATGGATTGCTTGCAATAATGCCCTGAATTGTGTTTGCTCTTGTGCTTGTGCTTGTACTTGCGCTTGGGCTTGAGCTTGTGCAGCTTGTGCGGCTTGTTGTTTTTGGAGTGCCTTTTTGTGGGAAGCTTCTTGAGCGGCTTGCAACATGATGGAGAATGAATTGGTCATGTTGTGCTTTGGCGGTGGTGGCGGTGGTGGTGGTGGTTTGGGAATGGTGTTGATTGTTGGGATTGCTTGAATGGTTGCCATCGGTTGTTGCGATCTTAATGGAAAAATGGGATGATTTGGTATGATGTTTTGATTTATGAAGGGGGTGTTGCTCGGATTTGGTTGATTGATGGTTGGTAAAGGGGGAAGACTCATGCCTTGATTTTTTGATTGATAGATTTGTAAGTTTTGACTTTGATTTAAATCTATCAAAGGGGAAGGTGTTCCAAAATTTGGATTGGGTATGCTCATATTTGTTGTACCATTGATGTTTGTATGAGATAATGATCCCATGTATGCATTGTACAATCTTTGAAAATCAAATGGTATTGCAAGGCTTGGATAGTTTAGTTGATTTGGGTTACTCATGATGGATGGATCAAATTTATATTCCATGCTCCTCTTGTGTTTTGACCTTGTTGAACTCCAAGGGGTTTAGGACCAAGGATGAGATGAAGGATGAAATGGGTGAACGATATGGGTGTTTTGATCTTTTAGAAACTTTGGATCAATGCTAGACTTTAGGAATTGATTTGATTCAATTTTGATTGTGGATAGTTTGACTAGGTGTGTTAAGTCAAACAAGATGATTATGCTCTTGCAGACCCTAGGAAGTTGCGTTATCCTAGAGAAAATGTGTACACAAGATGATAATTTGGCTAGGTGTGTTAAGCCAAACAAGGTGATTTTGATTTTCCAAAAGTCTAGCATAAATGATGTTTCCAAGGTTCCAAAAGTTGTTGGTGAGATGAGATTTGGTTGATGTTTGATAGATGAAGTGTTTGAATTGATCCTAGATGACCCTATGAGGACCTACTTACAAGACCAAGGTAATGAAGAACATGTTTTTCCCTAAAAGTATTTCAAGCCAAAAGACTAATGTTTGCATGAAAACCAAATGACTCAAAAACGGATCAAGCACATGTGTGATTCAATTTGTCTCTTTATCTTGGTTAAATGAGGTTCTTTTTATCCAAGACACTTGCTTGCTTAGGTTTTCAAACTATATGTCTAGTGTCCCATTCTCTTTCTCATCCCACAAGGTCCTTTGTGTGGAAATTGAGGAAAATAGGGAAAAAGTTTCCTTATGTTTATCCTTATTGGAAACAAATGATGGTAGAACTTGTACACTTAGAAACCTCTAGGAATGTGATTCCTAGGGAAAGCAAGAGTGGGAAAATTCATCAATAGGTATTTGTTTCCCACAAGGTGTTTGAAATTTCAAGATTTTTTTGTGTATGTTCATTTTTCAAATGTTTCCAAGATCAAGCAATGTGTTCTTCCAAGCACTTTCACACTCCTAGGTTGATGAGACAATACCTTGTTGGGTTCCCACTTGGATAAATCTAGCTGCGCATATCTTGTGCGAATGGCTAAATGCTTGACCACACTGGCTCCCCTCCACGACACTCACTTATTCGGGTCAGGCAAGCATTAGTACCCATGAATCTCCCATGGCATACTTTCCATTTCCACAACAAGATCGCATGTTACGTGGGGTGGCTTCAAAGGAAATGACCTTTTGCACCAACAAGATAGACAAGATTTTGGCCTTTTTCTAAACAAGGGGCTCTAATTCGGGCATTCCGTTCATGGGGGATTATCCAACATCGATGAGAGTCTATTGTTGTCCATCTCATTGAAATAATCCTCATGATATTAGCCTTTGTTCCAATATCCACACTTATATACCGGTTGGAAGTCGCTTGGCTTTAGCGTGTTCCCGGTTGGGTCGTTCCCTTGGGTGATTACTTTTTCCCACAAGGCAGGCCCTCTAAGATAAACAATAGCGAGCTAACATATCCTGTCGTTTACACAACCTTTGTTGAAAAACAAAGGGAAAAACCTCCACAATATGTCGTGCTCACACTCGCATGCTTTGTTCAATTTTTAAGTGCCCAAATCGAAATGTGGAGGCAATCTTTTTGACAAGTTAATATCACTAAAATACTTTTGATTCTCAAGATCGCTATAAAGTGCGAGAGAAGCGCATACATATTTTAGTGATGTTAATTTGTAAAAAAGTTTGCAAAACATAAAAGACACTTGTTCATTTTAACCTTCAAAGCAATGATGAATTCTTTTTAAGCACCAAATAGAAGTGTGAATTTTCCTTGTTCAATTGTTACCTTTCAAACCAAACCTAGTTTGTTTGCCTAAAGTTCTTTTTAGCCCCTTGGCAACTTTTGAAAGAAAATTTGATTTGTAAATTTTAGAACCAAACTGAAAATTAGTGTCCTAAGATTAATGAACTTATCAAATTCTTTAATGAGTGTTAAAAAAACACTATAGTGTTTAAAAACACTTTGTATAACATAAGCATGATAACATAAATAAAATTTTGCTTGTTCTTTTTAGAGCCCAAAAGAATTTTAGTGTGTCCTAATAGCATGAAGGTAATAAAATTCCTTAAAAAGGGGTTATAATTCCTCCCAAGAGTGTTTAAAAACACTTTATAACAAAGTTCTGAAAATGTGTATCAGCCATTTGTGGTGCATCAAAGTAGATGCGGCTCAGAATATCAAATGCGGTGCGCAACAGAGAAAATGCGGCTCAGAAAAATAGATGCAGCTCAGAAAAATAAATGCGGCTCAAAAATGGGAATGCGGTGCATAACAGATCAAATGCGGCTCAGCAAATGCAGCTCGATAAATAAAGTACAGCGTGGCAATAGAGCAAATGTGGCGCATCCAATGGGATTTGTTAGGCGGATGCAGCGCACGGGAGCAAATGCGTCATTTTAGCAGACAAATACGGTGTAGCAGAGCATATGCATCATTTTAGTAGACAAATACGGTGCAGCAGAGCACATGCATCATTTTAGCAGACAGTTGCGGTGCAACAGAGCATATGCGTTGCATAGTTTTTCATTTGCATCGTTCTAGACCTGCACAAACAAAAGGCATAGAAATTTAAAAAAAAAATGTGTTTTAGAACTTCAAGCCCTCCTTCTAGCTCCAAAAATGTGAACCCCTAAACCTACAAGTGCACCAAGAAGTCAAACATTGTTAGTGTTAGTTCAAGAATGCATGCAAACAATGAGGGATTCCCCATAAAAATCCATTTATTCAAACTTAACTAAGAAATGAAGAACATAGGTAAATTTCAAATGAAAGAAACTCAATCCTAATTAAGTTAATAACATGATGATTCCATGGGGGAATTGGTGCCAATGGAGTGTTGCAATTGGCCCTTTCCCAATTCCTAATTGCACATGCTTGATTGAATGATAGAAATGGTCAAATCTCCAAAGAGATTTGAGCATAACCTTGTTACAAAATCTCAAATATGGTGGATGATTGGATGAAATTGGAAAAATTAGTTCTCAATTGTAGAGAGTAACTTTGCATATGAGTTGTGGATGAAGATTGAGGAGAAGAGTCTTCAATTTATAGATTTCAAAAATTGGAAGAAGAGTGAGTTTGAGCAATGTGGGATCATTCAACATCCAATGGCCAAGTGCCACTTGTTAAGATGTGAATGGTTGATGGTTGTGCACATTTTGATCAATGTGCATGATAAATGCCATGAGATTCAAATTTGAATTTGAAAGTTGGGGCAAGTTTAGAGGGAAAGGAAATGGAGTTAATGTCACTTGGCTCAAGGCTAAGGACATGTAAGAGGCATTAAATGCCTTGTTGGAAGTACCCATCCTATTTGAATTTGAATTCAAATTAAGGGAATATTCCCTTTTGATGCCATGTGAGGGAAAATAGATGAATTAATAAATCAAAGTAATTGATTTATTGTGCAACTTGCAAAATCTAGAGGATTTTAGTGAGAGGGATTAACTTAATCAAGGTTTTGATTAATTTAATGAAGAATTAGATGATTTGACCATTTTGACTCAAATAGATGAATTAATTTAAATCAAATTGAGGGGAAATGATTTAATTAAATAAATGATTTGATTTATTTAACTAAGGAGGAATATGTTAGATTAAATCCAATAAGGTTTTAATTTATTTAATTTAATAAGAGGACTTTAGAGAATTTAATCAAATAAAAAGATTTATTTAATTAAACAAAGGTGTAAGGTCAATTAAATTAAATTGATTAATTTAATTACTAAAAGAGGAAGACTTAATCAAATAAACAATGATTTATTAAATTAAGAGATGAAATATGATGAAATGTTGAGAGTATGATTTAGGAGGAAATGTTGTTAGTAATCTGGATCAAATGTGCTAGATCGGGAATGTACATTTTTCATGTCTACAATATGATTAAGGGTTGAGAGTGTAGGGCTTAGGGTTTAAGTATAGGGTTAAGCGATTTAGTGCAGAGAAATGTATCCCTTTACATTTTCACACTTTTTTGGGCCCTCCTAATTAAAATGGACATAATAATTCCTTAATTTAGTGTTAAAAATTGTACTCCTTTACATTTTCACACTTATTTGGGCCCTCTTAATTAAATTGAGCTTAATTGTCCCTTAATAAGCCCTTTTATTCATTTACAAACCTAATTAATTACATTTTTTGAAAGGGAAACCCAAAAACAATTAATGCCAACATATAATTAAACACCTTGAGAAATTTGTGTTCCAAGATTAGTTGGACCCATTCATCAATGCACAAATGGGACCTTCCTAAGCCTTGGAACCCATTTTTAAAACATGTTTCGGTGGTATTTTTAACATCTCAATTTCAAATTTGAAATGTCATCTTGTAATATTTTGATTTCCAGAAGTTAAGGATAAATAATTATAAATACAATATTATTTAATCAAATAAAATAGAAGTTTTGAAGAGAAATTTCACAAGAGAAAATATTATTTTCAAGAGCATACAAGAGTAGATTTCTTCATCATTTTTTGCAGAAATCAAGACCTCAAGCATCATGTAAAATTTATGTTCATTCATGCATGTTTTTGGAGCTAACATTATGATGTAGGTTTCAAGATCAAGTTCAAGCATTCAAAGAATTATGTCAAGTATCAAGATCCGCATTCGTTTAAGTCATTTCATGCAAGTTGTAGACATTCCAAGATCTCCATTACCAAGGTTTCTACAAGGGTTTGGTGAGTTGTAACAAACAAGTGATCATTCATTGTTCCCTCTTTTTTTCATTGTTTCAATTCAGGGTTTAATTATCAAAATGGGGTTTTACGAAGGAAAACCCCCATTCACCCAAAAACAAAAAAAATTCCTTCTCTCTTTCTATTTTGTAGATTTGTAGGTTCATATGTTGATGAAGGATTGAAGATCTCAAAATTTCAAATTTACAAAGTTGCATTTGTTGTCACCTTTGTTGTCAAGATAAATAAAATCATATCTTGAATTTGATTTTGACTGTCTATTTATGAAACTCAAAGGATATGGAAGTGTAGAAACAAGAGAAAGGGACACAAAAAACAATTTTTGAAATCCCTACAAAGACCCATTTGTGCATGGGCGAATGACTCCCAAGATAGCTTGCAGAAACAATATTTTGTGATAGGTGCACAATGCTCTCCTTTACCATATCTCCCAGAAGTTTTGATGTTTCTCTTAGTTTTATGCTTAATCTACAAGATCCAAGTGTTCGATTTCATTTTTGAGTTGATTTTCTATTTTTATTTTTTCTCCCAAAAGTGTTGTTTGACCTTGACCCTCATCCTCAAAGCATAATGAAATTTGAAGATTCTCACATCAAATTAATTTATAAAAGGGTTTTTAATCAATTATTTGTGGGGATCTCATTCCCTAATGAAAATAGGAAGATAGGGTCTATTCTCACCTTCTTGACTTACCTTGGCATTTTGGGAAGCCCTATTTTTTTTCATTTCATTTTGGTGAACCTGACATTGTACAACAAAATTCTAAAAATTGGAGTGATTTTCACTAAGTTTGCATTAGTCTTGCATTAGTTGCATTACATTTAGGGTTCTTTAAAATTTCATTAGTGAACATTGCATTTAAGGGTTAAATTATCAAATTTGCATCACCTTAATTCACAAAAAAAAAAAATTACATTAGATCTGCATTCATTTTGTATTGTACTTACATATTAGTGTATGTTCAATAATTCATATTCAAAAAGTGAGTCAAAATTGAATTTAAAAAGGTGTCATATAGTTAATCATTTTTCATTAATTCTACTTACATTAGGTCATCAAATTCTAGAAATTTTTGTTGCAAAAGTTAAAATCTAAAACCTGGCATAGAAAATACATGAAACAACTCAAAAATTCTACTTATCATTTTTTTAAATCATAAGCAAGGATCCATCCACCAATGGGTCAATGAGTCCCTGTAGAGATCTTTTAGACAATTTTCTAGGTGATTTTCAGCCTCTATTTTTCGTTTTTGTTGTTGTTCTCAAATTTGCACATTGGTTTTCTGAAATGGCCTATTTGTGAATTCAAGTTATTGCTTCTTTAGTTAAGATCTTGCAACATCTTGGAAAAAATTTCTTGCATATTTCAGTTTAGGATAGTATTAGATTTATGTACTTTTCCTTTATTTTTAGCATGATTTCATAGATTCGATAGATTACTTTACATTTTGCAATCATTAGAAAACATAAACAAAAAACAAAAGCATCAAACAAAATAAAAAATAAAGTAAATGGTAAACCTTGGAGAAATTATACCCTTCAAAAACTTTACTTGTGATGAATTTGACATGTTAAATGAAGCCCTTGAGGACTTCATCTAGGGATAAATTTAGTGGCAAATCTTCGCCAATTGACGAATATTTGAAATCGGGACCTCCAAAAATGGTGAATAATACAGGCTAGAAAGGATGCTGAATCGCCAGGTTTTTACAAAAAAAATAAATTATCTCGATTAATTTTCCAATGTATTAATTTTTAAACGACACATCGTCGGATCTGATTCACGAGTAGTTTATACTGTAATTACAAATATTACTTATATTCGCCAATAATTTTATATTCATACAATGAATTTTTATGGTATATTCGCCACTAATAATAATTTACCATTTCATTTTAGGGATATTTTTGCCTTTAATAGTTTTATTATTTATTATCATCGATTAGCTTTTTAATCGACTGGTTGCAAGTGAATTCTGTGACTTTATTTTCACGTGCCTTTTAAAAAGGTTGTTGAGGCCCGAAATTTATTTTGGCCCACATGATTAGATTTGAAAATGTGGCCCAAAACAAATTTTGGGACTCAACAACCTTTTTAAAAGGCACGTGCATATAAAGTCATGGAATTCACTAAGTCATGAAATTCACTAAGTGCATATTAAATCGTTTTATCAGCGAGACATCCGTAACTATCCCACCAATGATGTTAACTCACACAGATAAGGCTTCCATACTCCACCTAGGGTCCACCAAGGCACAGGTACACCACTTTTGTAATTCCGGAGAATCATGAAGGGAATCTAAAATATTCACATGAAGCTCCCGGAAAGACATCTGATCTAAGCTCTGTATCATTGTCTCGACAGGACATCCCTAAGCATCCCACTGATGATGCTCACTCATGTCGATATTCGCTCACGGAATGAACTTGCATTCATCTGATTTTCAAGTGAGATTTTTTAAAAACACTTGATCCATGAGGGGGCATTGCCCCCTCGACCCCCATAAGGGGGATCTTCCCCCTTGACCCCCACAAGGGGCACTACCCTTTGACCCCGCCGGTGGCTGTTGCTCCCGGGCCCCTACTTCAATATTAAAAGAAACAAAAAAAATATGGGGGAATTGCGTTGACCAAGTATGCAAATTTTTAAAGGAGAGATTCGCCATTTTAATGAACTGTTTTAGTTATTATTCACTAGGATTTGCCAATGTGATTATTTCTTTTTACCAATTATCCATTAAGATTCGCCAGGATTTTACAAATTTTTGAATAATGTGCATAAGATTCACCAAGGAAAATTAATATATTTTTCAAATAAAAGGAAAGATTCGCCGGGATTTTACACCTTTGCTGAGGGGGGGAGGTTTCTTAAAGTTATCCCTGACTTCATCTCATCTAGATCATCCACTGAATCTTTTCTATAAGAGGATGCAATCATAGACAATTATGGAAATCCTAGTTTTTCTTCTCCTAATACCTCTCCTACTTTTGAAAAAGGTATCTTGGTGTTAGAAGACCCAATTGTTCAGAATCATGAGAATCATGTTTTTCCCTCTTTCAATGCTAAATTTCTCTGAACAAAAATTAAGATGGATGGCATAGATGAAGATGTTAAGTTCAGATTAGATCCCCTTGTACTAGAAGGTCATCTAGGTAACCTAGTTGAGGTTATGAAAATACAAATTGGATCTCCTTTAATTAGTGAGCCTCATAAGTCACCCCCCATCATAAGACCTCATAGATTATCCTTAGGAGATATCTTGAAATTTACAATGCAAATTGATAGAAATAATTTTTCACAACAACCGATTTATAAGACTGTTTCTTACACATATAATACAAGGAACAATAGGCAACCACAAACTAATCTTGTTTCACTATGATTTCCTTAACCTATTTTTTCTAGTGCTCCTTGTTTCCCTTTACATAGTGCAAAGGAGTATGATTTTATTAAGCAACTTAAAAATACTCTTGCAAAGATATCCTTATTGGATCTTATTCAAACATCACCTACATACAATAGGATGGTCCAAGAAATTTTCAAACTGAATGATGTAGCAACCTCCTTTGATTGTATGCAAGTGACAAATTTGGATATCACATTCTCTCAACATGATTTACTCTCACTTGAGATACAAAATAAACATGAAGCCTTGATGATAAAGGTGATTATTAATGAAACTACAATGAGGCACACCCTTATAGAAAATGGAGCAGTTCTTAATGTTTGTAGCATTGATTTCCTAGATAAAATTGGTGTGGACAAGAAGCTTATTCACCTTAATGATGTTAATATTCATGTATTTGACAATGTTAATAGGAAACCTTTAAGAATTATCACATTAACCAAGGAAGTCGGACTTATAGTTTTTCCTACCCCTATCCATATAATGTCAAGACCTCCTTCATACAACCTTCTCCTAGGGAGACCATGGATTCATGCTATGAAATTATTCTACTCTACTCTTCACCTTGCAATGAAATTTGAATCCAACCAAAATATATACATGGTCAAAGTAGATGAAAAAAGGTATAAATTACAAGCTCAACATGATCATAGCACTTCCAACTCCCTTAATAATTTGATTCAAAATTCCAAGGTAGAACTATAAAAGTTGATGGTAATATTAATTTTATTTCACCTATAACAAAACTCTTATGTGATGACTGGGGGTCATTAGATTTTACACCTCATTTTAAAGAAGAGTCCAAAGTATTATCTTCAAAGTCCAGAGATTCATATACAAATGATTCATCTTCTAACACATGTTTTAGTGATGATTGGAGTTCATTATATTTTACACCCTCCTTTATGGGAGAGTATAGAATATCACAATCTAGACCAAAATAGTCTTGTGTTTCATTTTCTCAACTTGGTTCTACATCAACAACATCACCCCATGGTGGTGATGGGGTCCCTTCATCTCCCATCCCTCATGAGAGGAAGATGCATAAATTTAAGGAAGTTAAAAAGGATTTTTGTTCTTGTGAAGAATCCAATCCTTTTGAGAAGCATAAAACCCCTTCATTTGAGTTAGAAGAATGTTATGGTCTTGGATACAAACTCCTTTCTAAACATGGATATAGTAAAATAATGGAGAAAAATGATAGAGAACAAGTGAAGCCTATACCACAATTTTTCAAGAAACTTCTAAGTTTACTTCATTTATCTCCATATTTATCTAATCCTTATCATCTACTATTTGTATCAAATATTGTGATGAGAAAGAATTATCCCCTAATATTGATCAATATACTCTCTTGTTGAGGCTTCTCAAATCCCTCTTGATTATTCTTCCTCCAAAAACATGAAATAAATTTTACAACAAAACTTCATTTTGTGCATATCATAGAGTTCATAGTCATTCTACTAATGCATGTAAGAGTTTGAGTAATAAAATTCAACATCTTAAGGATTTTGGTGCTCTTCCTCATGTTGATACACCTATTTCCTCTAATTGATACCGATTTTCATTGTATCATGTTGCTCACCACTATGTGGCATTAGTAGGCTTATGTTTCTTGCTCATTTCCTTTCGTGGTGGTAAAATTTTAGGTGCAACCATATCTTGGCAGAAACAAGATAGTTCTTGGTGGTTGTCTTTGTATCTATGATTGGGAGGAAAGGAGAACTAGTTTTTCGAGGTGTGCATTAATTTCAAGGATCGCCTATTCCTATCTTTCTACTTAAAATACAAACATACCAAGTATTTTAATACTTTAAGTGGGGGGCATATTGTCCCTCATTCATTATTTTCATGTTATCTTCTTAAGTGATGATAGCATACAAAGTGTGATTATTACATTAGCATTATTTTTTATTGACGTTGACATTTTACATTGGCATTATTTTATCAGCATTGTCATTAACATTTTGACATTGTGTACAACATTACCATATAGCATATTGATAATTTGGTGTGGTACCTTATCAAAGTTATCGGGAGGTATAGATTTGGTATGGTTAGTACATTGAGATCTTGTAGACCTGGCATGACTTTCTCATTATATGATGAGAGCCTATAGACCTAGCGTGAATTTCTCACTTAGCCACTTCTGGGGGGCTCACCTAGTGGATAATGGATTTCATGAGCCCTTGTGAGAATATTTTTCTAAAGGTTGCCGAGCATAACACAAATTTCTTGCCTATGGACCCTTTTCATTTTTCATGGCCATCAAGCATAACACAACTTGCTTGCCTATAGAGCCATGTGTTTGATGGATGTGGTATAATAGAATATGCTATTCCATCTTTCTTTCCTCTTTGCATCAATTTTGTTATTTTATTTTTGTGTATCTTATCTTGCTACTACATATCATACATCTTGTGTGAGTCCCTTTGTTCTTATGTTGGCCTAACATGGGATCTTGATCCTAGGGCTTTGCACAACCTCCTTGATCCTTGTCATCCTACCTCACTAACATTGGTACACTTGAACCCCTCTTGAGAAATATTTTTCTACTTTAGTGTGAGTTTGACACAAGGTCATCCTCTCACTAAAGTGGGGGCTAAATGAAGTGTAGAAAAATGTATCCCTTTACATTTTCACACATGTTTGGGACCTTCTAATTAAAATGGACTTAATAATTCCTTAATTTATTGTTTAAAAATGTACTCCTATACAGTTTCACACTTAGTTGGGCCCTCTTAATTAAATTGATCTTAATTGTGCCTTAATAAGCCCTTTTTGTCATTTAAAATCCTAATTAATTAAATTTTCTGAAAGGGAAACCTAACAACAATTAATCCCAACATTAAACACCTTGACCATTCTAGGAATAGGGACCTGGGACCCATTCACCCATGGTCGAATGGGTCCACCCTAGGCCTTGGAACCCATTTTAAAAAAAAAAAAAATTGGGGTATTTTTATCATCTCAAATTCAAATTTCAAATGTTGGATTGTAATGTTTTAATTTTAGGAAATTAGGGATAAATTTCTATAAATAAATTATTTTATCAAGTCAACTAGAATTTTTGAAGAGAAATTTCACAAGAGAAAATATTATTGTCAAGAGCATAGAAGAGCATATTTCTTCATCTTTTTTGGTAGCATTCAAGATATCAAGAATCATATCAAATTTATGTTTATTCATGCATGTTTTTGGAGCTAACATTGTGAGGTAGGTTTCAAGATCAAGTTGAAGCATTAACTGAAGTATCAAGATCCACATCCATTGAATCCATTTCATGCAAGTTGTAGACCTTCCATGATCTCCATTACCAAGGTTTCTACAAGGGTTTGGTGAGTTGCAACAAACAAGTGTTCATTCCTCATTCCCTCTTTTTATCATGTTTTCAATTCAAGGTTTAATTACCAAAATGGGGTTTGACCAAGGTAAAACCCCATTCACTCAAAAACAAACATTTTTCCCTCTCTTTGTGTGTTCTATATTTACATGTTCATAGGTTGAAGAAGGATTGAAGATCTCAAATGTGAAAATTTGAAAAGTTGCATTTGTTGTCAGCTTTGTTGTCAAGATAGAGAAACTCAGATCTCAAATTTATTTATCACTATCCAACTATGAAATCCTAAGGATCTGGAAGTGCATAAATAGGAGCAGAGAACCCAAAATATATTTTGGAAAGCCCTAAAAGATTCATTCACCCATGCACAAATGAGTCCTAGGACAACTTGTAGAAACAACATTTTGTGATAGGTGCACAATTCTCTCCTTTCCTAGATTTGCTAAACAAAATTATGTGTCTCTTAGTTTTATGCTTAATCTACAAGATCCAAGTGTTAGCTTTCATTTTTGAGTTGATTTTCTATTTTTAGTTTTCTCCCAAAAGTGTTTTTTGACCTTGAGCCCCATCCTCAAAGCATAAGGAAATTTGAAGATTCTCACATCGGGTCAATTCACCTAAGGGTTCTTAATAAATTCTTTATGGGGATGTCATTTATTAATGAAAATATGAAGATAGGGTCTATTCTCACACTATTGACTTAACTTTCCATTTTGGGAAGCCATATTTTTCATTATTTCAAGGGATAATGTATAGGGTTTAGGGTATAAGGTTGAGGGTATAGGGTATAGGGATGAGGGTTGAGGGTATAGGGTTTTGGGTTTAAGGTATAGGTTTGAGGGTTGAGGATATAGGGTTAAGTATCTAGAGTATAGGGATTAGCATTTAGGATATTAGGTATAGGGTTGATGGTATTGGGTTTTGGGTTGATGGTTTAGGGTGCAAGGTTGAATGTAGGTTTTATGGTTTAAGTATAGGGTTGAGGGTTGAGGTTTGAGGGTATTAGGTTAAGTGTATAG
Source organism: Sequoiadendron giganteum (assembly GCA_007115665.2). Taxonomy (NCBI): domain Eukaryota; kingdom Viridiplantae; phylum Streptophyta; class Pinopsida; order Cupressales; family Cupressaceae; genus Sequoiadendron; species Sequoiadendron giganteum. The sequence continues at coordinate 169,768,932 of CM021108.1, read as the reverse complement.
GGTATAGGGACTAGGTTTTAAGATATTGGGTATAGTGTTTATAGTTTAGTGTTTCAACAATAAGGTATAGAGGGTTCAGAGTGTAGGATACAAGATTGAATGTAGGGTTTAGGGTTTAAGTTTATGGTTGATGGATAATGTTCAAGATTTAGGTTATAAGGTTGAGGGTATAAAATATAGGGATCACAAGGGATGCGGGTGTAGGGTTTAGGGTATAGGGTTTAGGATATTTAGAGAGAGGGTGAGAGGGAAGGAGAGAGAGAGGTGATAAAGAGAGAAATAGAGAGCAAGATTGAGAGATTGAGAGAGAGAAGGAGGGAGGGAGAGAGAGAGTTATAGACGGATATGCTAGATAAAGAGAAGTAGAGATAGAAGGTGGGTGGGAGTAAGGAATAGAGAGAAAGGGGGAGATAGATAATATTAGAGAGGGAAGGAGAGATGGAGGTAGTGAGAGAGGTGAGATAGAGAGAGATAATGAATGGAGGGGGGAGAGAGAATGGTGCTCGATAAAGAGTAGAAAGGGAAGGAGATAGTAAGAGAGAAAGGTGAGAGAGAGGAGGAATTTGGGGAGCTCTAGAGAGAGGGAGGGACAAGTAGACATGGAGAGAGGGAGATAGAGATAATTATATAGGGAAAGAGAGATATAGAGGGAGAAGTAGAGAGAGATAGAGAGAATTGTGAGATAAAGAGTAGAGAGGAAAGGAGAGAGTCAGAGAAAGAGGAGGAAGGTTGGGAGATTAAGAGGGAGAGATAGAAGAAAGTTAGGAGATTGAGAGAGAGGGAGAGAGGACAGACTATGAGGGAGGGAAGGAGATGAAAGGAGGGGGGAGATGTAGGGAGAGAGAGAGAGGGAGGGATTAGGTATAGGGTTAAATATGTAGGGTATAGGGTTTACAGTACAAGGTTGAATATAGAGTTTACAGTTTAACTATAGGGTTTAGAGTATAAGGTTAAGTTTATAGGCTATAAGGATTAAGGTTTAGGATATTGAGTATAGGTTTTAGGGTGTAGGGTTTAGTGTATAAGGTATAGGGTGAAGGGTTGAGAATATAGGTTTTAGTGTTTAAGTATAGGGTTGAGGGATAATTTTTAGAGTTTATGGTATAAGGTTGAGTGTATAGGGTATAAGGATGAGGGTTGAGGCTGTAGGGTTTAGGGTTTAAGTTATAGGGTTGAGGGTTCAAGGATAGTGTTCAAGTTCGAGGGTATAGGGCTAAGCGTAATGGGTTATAAGGATTAGGGTTTAGAATATTGGGTAGAGGGTTGATGGTATTGGGTTTAGGATTTAGGGTTTAGAGTACAACAAGGTTAAATAAAGGGTTTAGGGTTTAGGGATAATGTCCAAGGTTTAGGTTATAAGGTTGAGGATATAGAGTATAGTGGTGAGGGTTGAGGGTGTAGCCTGGTTTAGGGTTTAATGTATAGGGTTGATGGTTGAGGGATAGTGTTTAGGATTGAGGGTATAGGGTTAAGTGTATAAGGTATTAGGTTGAGGGTATACAATATAATGATGAGCTTTAAGGTTGTAGGGATGAGGGTTGAGAGATAGTGTTTAAGGTTAAGGGTATAGGGTTAAGTGTATAGGGAATAGTGATTAGGATTTAGAATATTTGGTATAGGGTTGAGGGTATTGGGTTTATGGTTGAGTGTTTAGGGTACAAGGTTGAATATTGGGTTGAGGGTTTAAGTACAGGGTTGATGGTTGAGGCTATAAGGTTAAGTGTATAGGGTTTTGGATATTGGATATATGATTTAGGGTATATGGTATAGGGTTAAGGTTTGACAGTGTAGGGTTTACAATTTAAGCATAGGGTTAAGGGATAATGTTTAGGGTTTAGGGTATAAGGTTGAGGGTATAGGTTATATGGATGAGGGTTGAAGTTGTAAGGTTTAGGGTTTAAGTTATAGGTTTGAGGGTTGAAGGATAGTCTTTAGGGTTGAGGGTATAGGGTTGAGTATATAGGGTATAGGGATTAGGTTTTAGGATATTGGGTATTGGGTTTAGGGTTGAGGGTTTAGGATACAAGGTTGAATGTAGATTTTAGGGTTTAAGTATAGGGTTGAGGGTTGAGGGTTGAGGTTTGAGGGTAGTAGGTTAAATGTATAGGGTATAGGGATTAGGGTTTAGGATATTGGGTATAGGGTTTAGGATATTGGGTATAGTGTTTAGGGTGTAGGGTTTAAGGTATAATGTATATGGCCAAGGGTTGATATTGGGTTTAATTATAGGGTTGAGGGATAATGTTCAAGGTTTAGGTTATAAGGTTGAGTGTATAGGGTATAAGGATGAGGGTTGAGGGTGTAGGGTTTAGGGTTTAAGGTATAGGGTTAAGTGTTGAGAGATAGTGTTCAAGTTTGAGGGTATAAGGCTAAGTTTATTGAGTATAAGGATTAAGGTTTAAACTATTGGGTAGAGGGTTTATTTTATTGGGTTTAGGATTGATTGTTTAGGGTTTAGAGTACAACATAGTTAAATTTAGGGTTCAGGGATAATGTTCATGGTTTAGGTTATAAGGTTGAGGGTGTGGGGTCTATGGTTTAAGTTATAGGGTTGATGGTTGATGGATAGTGTTTAGGGTTGAGGGTATAGGGTTAAGTATATATATTATAAGGTTGAGGGTATACTATATATGGATGAGTTTTGAGGGTGTAGGGATGAGGGTTGAGGGCTAGTGTTCAGGGTTGAGGGTATAGGGTTAAGTGTATAGGGTATAGGTATTAGGGTTTAGAATATTTGGTATAGGGTTGAGGGTATTGGGTTTAGGGTACAAGGTTGAATTTTGGGTTGAGGATTTAAGTATAGGGTTTTAGATTTTGGGCATAGGATTTAGGGTGTAGGGTTTATGGTATACAGTATAGATTTAGGGGTTGAGAGTGTAGGGTGAAGGGATAATGTTCAAGGTTTAGGGTATAAGGTTGATGGTATTGGGTGTAGGGATGAGGGTTAAATGTGTAGGGTTTAGGTTTTAAGGTATAGGTTTAAGGGTTGACAGATAGTGTTTAGGGTTTAGGGTATAGGGTATAGGGATTAGGGTTTAGGATATTGGGTATAGGGTTGAGGGTATTGGGTTTATGGTTGAGTTTTTTGGGTATAAGGTTGAATGTAGGTTTTATGGTTTAAGTACTAGGGTTGAGGGTTGATTTTTGAGGGTAGTAGGTTAAGTGTATAGGGTTTAGGGTGTAGTGTATAAGGTATACGGTTAAGGGTTGAGAGTCTAGTGTTTAGGGTTTAAGTATAGGGTATAAAGTTGAGGGTGTAGGGTTTAGGTTTTATGTTATAGGTTTGAGGGTTGACGGATAGTGTTCACAATTGAGGGTATAGGGTTAAGTATGTAGGATATATCAATATTGGGTATAGGGTTGAGGGTTTAGGATTTAATTTTAGGGTTCAGGGTTGAGAGTGTAGGATTAAGGGTTTAGGGTATAATGTTGAGGGTATAGGGTATAGGGATGAGGGTTCAGGTTTTAGGGTTTAATGTATAGGTTTGAGGATTGAGGGTATAGGGTTAAGTATATAGAGTATATGGATTAGGGTTTAGGATATTGGGTATAGGTTTGAGGCTATTGGGCTTAGGTTTGATGGTTTAAGGTACAAGGTTGAATGAATATTTTAGGGTTTAAGAATAGGGTTGATGTTTGAGGTTTAAGTCTATTAGGTTAAGTGTTATAGCATAGGGATTAGGTTGTAGGATATTGGGTATAGGGTTTAGGGTATATGGTATAGGGTTGAGGATTGAGAGCATAGGGTACAAGATTGAATGTAGGGTTTAGGTTTTAAGTTTATGGTTGATGGATAATGTTCAAGGTTTAGGTTATAAGGTTGAGGATATAGGGTACATGGATGATGGATGAGGGTGTAGGGTTTAGGGTATATGGATTAGGATTTATGATATTTAGTATAGGGTTTGGGAGATTGAGAGAGAGGGTGAGAGGGAGAGAGAGAGAAGGAAGTAGAGAGATTGAGAGAGAGAGGTAGAGAGGGAAGGTGGGAGGGAGGAAGGAAGAGAGAGAAAGGGGGAGATAGATAATATTAGAGAGGGAAGGATGGAGTGAGGGAGAGATAAAGGAGAGATAGAGAGAGAGGAGGGAGAGAGAGGGAGAGAGAGTGAAGGAGGGAGAGAGAGGTAGAGATGGAGAGGGGGAGATAGAGAGAAGTATATATCAAAGGATAGATAGAGATGGATAAGTAGAGATAGAGAGTAGAGAGGAAAGGAGAGAATGAGAGAAATATGGAGAGAGATAGAGGAGGAAGGTTGGGATATTGAGAGAGAGGGAGAGAGAGGGAGGGAGATGTAGAAAGAGAGATAGAGACAGAGAAATATGAGAGAGAGAGAGAAGCGGAAGTTGGTTATATTGGGAGAGAGGGAGAGAGAAGGAAGGAGGGAGTGAGAGATAGATATGGAGAAAAGGAGATATAGAGAAGTATATAGGAAAGGAGAGATATAGAGGGAGAAGTAGAGAAAGAGAATGACAAGATACAGAGTAGAGAGGAAAGAAGAGAGTGAGAGAAATATTGAGAGAGAGGGAAGGAGGGAGATGCAGGGAGATATATATAGAGAGAGAGGGAGTGATGGATGGAGAGGTAGGTAGAGAGGGAAGGAGAGGGATAGGTATGGATAAAGAGAATGGGAGGTGAGATAGAGAACAATAGAGAGTGTGGTAGGTAGAGAGGGAGAGAGAGAGGTGAGATAGAGAGAAACAAAGAGAGAGTAATGGAGGGAGAGGTAGGTAGAGAGAGGAAGAGAGGATATAAAGATAAGTAGAGAGGGAAGGAGAGATAGAGAGAGGAGAGATAGAGAGAAGTAGAGAGGGAATGAGGGAGGGAAAGGTAGGGAGGGGGAGAAAGGTGAGATAGAGTTATGTAGAGAGAGTGGTAGGGTGTAATGGATGGAGAGGTAGGTAGAGAGATGGATTGGAAGAGAGGGATTAGAAAGAGAAGAAGAGAAGGAGAGATAAGTATGGAAGGAGAGAGAGGGAGGTGTGACAAAGGTGAGATAGAGATAAATAGAGAGAGTGGTAGGGAGTGATGGAGAGAGAGAGAAAGGTGTAGACAGAGTGATAGGGAGTGATGGATTGAGAGGTAGGTAGAGACTAATTGTGGAGATAGAGAGTAGAGAGGGAAGGAGAGGAAGAGTTATGGATGGAGAGAGTGGGAGGTGAGAGAAAGGTGAGATAGAGAGAAATAGAGAGAGTGGTAGGCAATGATGGATGGAGAGGGGAGATATAGATAAGTAGAGAGGGAGGGAGAGGTAGGGAGGGAGATAGGTGAGATAGAGAGAAATATAGAAAGTGATGGAGGGAGAGAGGAGATAAAGATAAGTAGAGAGGGAAGGATAGGTAGAGAGAGAGAGGAGAGATAGAGAGAATTAGAGAGGGAAAGAAGGAGGGAGGGAGAGGTAGGTAGGGAGAGAAACACGAGATAGAGAGGTGTAGAGAGAGTGAGAGGGGTACGGTTTGATGTGTTGGAAATTGGAAGATTGTCATTAATGTCAACATTTAAATCAGTGTTGAAAAGTAGAAGATTGTTATTGATGTTAATAAGTTGGTTTGGTAATAATAGTTTGATCTATTCTTATCCAATACTTAATGTTTGTTGATCAGGTATTTTGGTCCCCATTCTCCTATTTTTAAGATCCATTTAAAAATTTATAATATGTTCTATCTCGACATTATTTTCATCCACTGACAAGATTTAAGTTGGCTTGATCATACAGTTGGAAAGATACAATTAACAATATATTGGTACATAGTTCTTTGTTTATCTGCATGTTCAATATGTCAGTTCCTTGGTCCAGATTCAATCACAAAGATTGATATTAATATAGGATTTTTTACATTGATTCATGACTATGAGATTCATCTTATCTCGAAGCTTGATGATGATATGTGAATGCATATAGAAGAAATGAATAACAGTGTTCTATTCTGAGGTTTACAGTAAGTTTTAGTATAGTGTATTGATGTGGGATATTTCATGTTTTCTCATGATTAGCTATTTTTCCTTGTGGAGTTTAAGATAAGTTATTTGATATCATCTAAAGGAAAATTTTATGTGTTAACAAGATTTGGTGTTACACATTTGGTAAATTATGATTGAATTCTTTGGTATTTTAGGTCTAACTCTAACCGACCTAATTATGAATCTATGTCAAGAAGATTAAATATGTGTTGTGAATTCTAAAGAGATCTATCTTAGGTCCATGCCAACTAATATCATACATTACATGATTATGCTAGGTACAAAGATGAATATGCTTTTGAGGATAAAGCTAGCAGAGTTAATTTTTATTTAAAATAAGGGTACTCTAATTAGGTTGACCTAATTAGTAGTATGTGAATATATATGGTACATATATGAAAGACATTTTTAATATAAGCAGGACATGAAGAAAGAAGAAGATGTGACATAGAGTGAAACAATAGATCATGAATGTACTACTACATGGTGTGAATGTGAGAAATTATATGAATGAGTAGACAAAATTGTTGAAGTATACTATGCAAAGAAGTGTTTTTTATTCTATTCTTCATTGGAACTAAACTCCAACACAAGGAAGGTGCATTCTAGCTTAGTTCAACTCTTGGAAGTGATCCATGCTATTTTTAAATCAATTCAGGTTATGAGCCTTCAAGGATAGTGAGTCTTGGTAGTGAGCCACTGTAATATTCTATATCCAGATATATTATATTGTGAGCTAACCCTCATTGTGGTTTTTCCCATTTTCGTTTTTCCACATAAAAATACTAGTGTTCATGTGTTTTGTGATCTTGTGTTGATTGCATTCTTTCAATTTTTGTTACAATTAAAGTTGTGTTATTGCTCGGATGGATATTATGTAAATGGTTTAATGGAAAACTGACTCACCCCCCTCTTAATATTCTAGATGTTCAACAATTCATATTAAAGCCTAGTTCCTCTTAAGAAGTCTAACAACTTGAGGAAGATATTGAATTTGAACACATGGCAGATAAAGGATTCCCCTTTCCTCTAGAAGTGATTACTTTTGAGCATATTGAAGAAGATTGTATCTTAGATAATAATGGTGAACTTGAAATCACTCTTGAAGATCTTGAAAAAACTGAAGAAGAAAACAAAGGTTTGAAGGAAAGCCTCCAAGAAGAAAACAAGTGTATCAAGAAACTGAGAGAACAAATCAAGAAATTTAGAGAAAGATATAGAGAAGTTAGTGATCAATTGAAGAAAGAAAATGAGGACATCACCAAACTAAAAGTGAAAGTGGAAGAAAAGAGGATAATTGAGGATAGTTAGAAAGCTAAAATTCAAAAAAAGTTGGATGAGTGTACAAAGATTGAACAACAAGTGGTAACTCTAAGATCAAATCTTGAAAAAGAAAGAGCTCATGAGGATAAATTTAAAACAAGTTCTACAATGTTGGATGAACTGATTACAAGACAAAAACCCTCTAAGGAAAAAAGTGGTTTGGGACTTGAAGAAGGACAAAGCTCAAAGAGAATTATATCCTCTAGCATAGATAAAGAATCAAAGAAGAAATACTAGAAAGATGCCTATCAGATAACCTAATGCTCAAAGGTACTTATCTTTTAATGGTGTATGTTATTCTTGAAATAGATTTGGATGTAGGGAAAACTATTATGGAAATAAAATAGAACGAAATGATAGAATGAATAAAAATTCCTTATCCTTCATTGGTCAATGTTTTAAATGCAAAATAATTGGACATAAAGATATATAATGCAAAAGTCAAATATTGAACAAAATGACATATCCCTTCAAATCCTACTATTATCACTATAACTTATTTGGACACAAGACTTGTTGGAAAGAGACACTGTGAATATCATTTGGTGTTGTCATTCATGGCAACCCCAGTCAGTGATTAGATCCGTGCATCATCAATTTATCCTACCAATAGTCAGATTGCAAATTGTTAAGGAAGAACATAGCATCCAACAATTTTGGGTTCATCGATTTACATACAATTTTTCAGTTAATATTTTGTGTTGCGTATCTCAGTGAAGGTTGATTGATGTATTCTCAATTCCATCCATAAATATTAGTGCCTTGTATTGATCTGTGTGCCAGTTAAAATATATGGTTAGCTAATTATTTTTTTCATCAGTACTGGGGTCGACTTCGTGAATGAATCATGTCGCAGATGTATGGGAAGCAATTAGTTAAGTATTTTTGTGTTTGTGTATATTTTTTTGGGTCCTAGCTAAGTTGTGGCTGACTGTCGTGGATGCAGATTAAGGTTTACTCATGATTTGAGCTGACAGTTGTAAATATTCTTTTGTTCTATTGAAGCTGACATATTGTAACTAAATTCTAATTTGTGGATATATATATGAGATCGTCCATATCATTTTGATGTAACTATGAAGTGTATTGATGTGAATTATGAATAAGAGTAGAGCATAAGAATGATAATGCATATTTTTACTTGTGCATGAAGGATCTATGTTGCGAGTGTGAGAAGAATAGAGCAGAAGTGAAAAATTAGTCTGTAGGACAGAAGATTGAATATTGTGCCTACCTAGAATTGTAATCAAGCATATGTAGATGCTATTTTTCTTAGTTCAAACTCTCAGATGGTTTTAATATGATTCTCTTTGTAAGGTAGTGAGCCTTCCCTTTGAGCAGTGAGCTCTAGGTAGTGCTCCTGAATGCAAGTGAATTCCCCATATTGTAAACTTTATTTGAGTATAATCAGATCATATTGTGGATTGGCCATCCATCGTGGTTTTCCCCTAATAGGGTTTCCATGTAAAAATTCTCATGTTATGGTGTTGTGATTGTTTTCTTCTTTTTCATGCATTTTGGTTGAATGTTACAAGTGCTTTGAAGATAAAGGTTAATAATTTTTATTTTTGTACAACACTGATTCACCCCCCCTCTTAGTGTAGCTTGTTTCCAACAATTGGTATCAGAGCTATTTCCTTTGAATAATAATTATAAAAAATTGGGGAGATCTTGGAAAGTATTTCAATGGATTCAAGCAGTCTTTAACAAAAACTTTTGGTGGCTCTAGATGATCTTGATTAGTCAAAGTCTGAAGTTCAAAAATTGCAAACAAACCTCATGGATGTTGAGAAATTCATTGAGTATTTGAAATACAAAATCAACAAGTCCAAAGAGAAGAGAAAGGAACTCTATGATCAAATTAAGCAGAATGACAATAAGATCATTGAAGAAGAACAACTCAGTCAAGCCCTGAAGGAAAAGATATAAGAATGTGAAAAGCTTACCAAAGAAAATATAGTCCTAAAGCATGAAATGGAATCTATCATGATGAGGATAACCAAGGAGATTGAAGATAGGAAGAAGAATGAGGAGAACCTAGCATAGTCTCTAAAATAACAATCTGAAGTATGCAGCCATTTGGACAATGAATTGGAACAATCTAAAAATAGTGAGAAATTTCTTGAAAAGTAGATTGATGATCTCAGAGATGAACTTGCTACTGCAAATGAGTATAAAGAAAAGTTCAAAGTTAGCTTAGCTAAGCTTGATGAACTAATTGGTAGTCAAAGGACAAATGGTGACAAGTGAGGTCTTGGATATGAAGAAGGAGAAAGTTCCAGATCCGATCAAGGGAGATTCAGGAAAGGAAATCAAATGAACAAGTCTGGAAGGTATCCGGTAAGACAACCTAATGCTCAAAAATTTAATGGATACTATTTTAATTGAAATAAATTTGGACATATGGATTCTTAGTGTAGAAGTAGGATGAATTGAAGAAGTCCATTATTCTTAGGTCAATTTTTTAATTGCATTAAGTTTGGTCACAAGTCAAATGAATGCAGAGATGTGATGAACAATCTTCATAGAAATGTCAGATGTTATACATGTAATAGATTTGGGCATATAGCTAACTAGTGTAGATCAAAAGGAAATCAGTGGAACAACTGGTCTAGACAAAAAATTGTTGTGTGCTACAACTGCAACAAATTTGGTCACATTGCTACATTCTATTGGAACATAAGAGGTCCAACAAATCAGAGGAGAAACATGCAGAAGGATGTTAAAGGAAAAGGAAAAGTCACTACAGATGTGGTTAGGAAGCAGATGTAGAAGAAATGGGTGAAGAAGAGTCCCTCAAATGAAGAAAATGCACCAGCACCAAAACCTACTTCTAGTAGTTCATCTAGGAACTAGTCTCAGGCCATTGGCCTAGGGGGATCTATCAAGAAAATCTCTTAAACCCCCTACCGATAACTGACACTGGAATGTGGATAGATGTTATATAGATGTAGTTGAACCTATTGGAGAAATTATTATGCAATGTAGAAGGTCCGCAAAAGAATTATCTGTCACAGTGCATGAGAATAGTGTAACTGAATGAGTTAGGGTAAATGAATTTATTGCATCTAAAAGGGTTAAGTATGTGAGTGATAAAAAATAATTTCTATCTCTCATTTGTTACTTTGCACTTTGAAGAAAAGAAGTTTGGAGAGCTCTAAGGTGAATTAAGGCAAAGTTCAGGTGCGAAGAATATTTTAGAAATCAAACTACGATCCGACGGAAAGATATTTTTCTATGAAACTCTATAAACTAGTGAATTGATAATGGATACTCCACTAGTAGTTGAAGTTAAGGACAAACCGCATCCAAAGTTCAAGTGGCATCCCTACAAGTTTGTTGAGATCGATCCGTTAGGAGCATTTTCATCAGTTTCGTATAGTGTGTTGCACACATAGGATATTAGGGTTTATATTCATGTGAATATTGAAGAACTAGGAAGCTCACAACTACTGAATTTATATAATAATCATATTATTGGTGAAGATTTTTGTGTGAGCCACAATATAAAACCTTAGAAGCAAAGAAATTTACACAGATTGTTAGATTTCTTATCTTTGAAGAGTCGGAATGGGCTCATTAAATTTTGGGTCGAGTCCATGATGAATTCATGTGGTTATGCATACCATTCAAAATCACAAAGGAGGCTATCAGTGCTGTAAGAGGTCTAAATTCTTCCAGTGAATTACCGATTCTGAAATCAATGAAGAATCAAACTATCATTGATGCTATAGGCTCTAAGTATGATAGAAGGACAATGAAAATTAATGAAATTATTGATGTAGATGTCAAATTTTCTTCTATGGTTATTGGGTAAAATATTTATCATTCTAGTTGGGACAACTCTATGTCTAGTACTACCATTTATGTCACCTATCAGATGGTGAAATAAAATGCAAACTATGATCTTTTTGAATTGCTAAGGATTCAGCTAATGGAAAATCTTGTGAAGATAAAAAAGGATAAGAAAAAATCTTTCAAGTATGGTAACCTGCTATTATACCTATTCTTTTATTTCATGGGTGAGGTTCCAGGATTCAAAAAGATTCATTGGAAAAAAGACATACTGGTAGCTGCCTAGATCAGAGATCTCTTTCAGAGATATGTAGACACTAAGATAAAGAATGCTACTATTTGGTGATATTTCAAAAGTTTTCAAAGTATGATGCAAGCTAGAGAGAGGATTCCCACTTCCATTGTAGAGAAATACAAGAATACAATTTGCTTCATGGTAGATATTGATCAATGTATGATGGAATTTGTTGATCCCATAATAATTTGGATCATGCCGATGGGATATGAAGTTAAGGAGTGCATCCTAGAAATGTATGAAAAAAAATTGTTGAGAAAACCTCTAGATCAATCAGAAGAGAGATTCAGTACCTATGCTGAAAAGAATATGCAAGTACATAATGAGCTCAGGAAACTTGTGTTAATCAAAGGAGTCAGAAAAGAGGTAGAAATATTTGGATAAAGTATGGGCATACTCATTGAGAAAATAAGAGAAGTCAGAAAGAAAAGAGAAGAAGCTGAAGCAGCAAAGGATGCAACAAAATCTAAATCAGCTAGTCCAGACGCACCATCTTCCTGAGCTAGATCAACTAGAAGCTCTACATCCCATTCAGCCCCTACAACAAAATCAATCCCTATGAAAACTGAATCTAAGGGATCCGAAAAAAAAGGAACAAGGAAGAAAGATAAGAGAAAAAGAGTCTATGTAGCAGTTTCTGATGAAGAAGAAACAAAGTCTAATGAAGGTGTTACAGAAATCAAGCATCAAGGCACCAAGGCAAAAATTGTTATAAAAAGTAAACCTTCTGGTGAAGATGTTCAAGCAAAGAAGGAGACAAAAACTGACCATCGAAGTATGTCAGTGGAGGAATTTGAAAAGGCTTTGGTTAAGGATGGAAATCTCAAGCCACTTCATAAATGGTATGAATATTTTGGTGAATCTGATAAGAGAACTCTTGAAGAGGCAACAATAAAGCATTTGAATATTTTCAATAAATTTTTGATTGAAATAATAACAAATTTTCCCAAAAGTTTATATGATATTTTGGAGATGAGGAGAGCTAATGCTAGATCATAAGAATAATAGATGAGAGAAATAATTCTTGCTGAATTGTGTCTTGTAGCATCTGTAGAAGAAATAAAGTCAATTCTGAATAAAGCCAAGAAAGAATTTAAAAGAAAAACTAGAGTGAATAAGTTGATGATTGTTCAAACAAAAGAAGTAGCGAAAGAAGTAGAACAAATTCTGAGAAAAGTTTTGTTAAACAACAAAATTGATGTTGTACCTAAAGGAACTCATGATGTTTCATCCAGTTTGGGAATAGAAGAATAAGAAGAGAAAAAATATGCATTTGAAGATATTTAGATCCCTTCTGAAGAGGTCAATATAGAGATGCCTATGTAAATTGAAGTTTCAGAAAATGCATTAGTTGAGAAAGAAAAGACCCCTGAAGACAAGTCAAAACCTGCAACTAAGGAAGCAATCATTGAAGAGAAAAAGGTTGATGTAAAGACAATTCCTATAGAAGCAAGAGAGACTACAGAGGTAGTGAATAAATTATTGGTAGAGCAGAAGGAAGAGTTTGATCCTGAACTGATTGAAGGTTCAATTGACCTATCCATTCTAAGTTCAATTCAGAAGATGAAAGTAGCATCATTTTCCTAAGCAAAAGCTAGAGAAGAACTGTTAAAGTCCCACATTAAGGACAATGAACTTCTAAGTCTTGCATCTGGAGCCCTAGAAAAGATAATGCCTACTCATGTGAAAGATCCAACCGGTTAATCCTCTGGTGAATTAAAGAGGCTCATCAACTTAGTAAGTACTCACTTTGAGTCACTTGAGAAATCTTCTATGATTAAAATTCAAACGGAATTTTATGCTAAAATATTAAATAGGCTGAAGAAAATGATTGCTAAGGATAAAAAATTTCTAGCCACCTATGTGGAAAATATCCAAAATTCTCTATCAAAAGGTGTGAAGGTTTACAAATCATGTTTTTCTCTATCAAAATTCACTTATGACAATGAAAAGAAGGTTACTGATTTGGAAAAAACAATTAGTCACTATTTTTTATGCTTTTGATCCTTTAACTATTAGTGTTGGAAAGTTATAACGAGAAGTATTATCTATGTTTGACAAAATAAAGTGCCTGAAGCATGAAAATGAGAAAATTTTTGCAAGAGCATGTGAACATAGAGGTCTAATTGGCCCAAAGTTAGAAATTATGTCAAGTGCATTGAAAGAAGCAAAAGATGCTAAAGCAGTGGGTGATCTGACAAACCTAGAGTCTACTGAGACACAATCAAATTTGGTTTGTGGTCATATAACAATCCTTGAGAGTCTCAAAATATTTTGGGATGCGAATTTGGCTCTATTGAAGAAATCCTTTTTTAAAACATTTTCAAGTTTTTGTAAGTTTGTTTGTTTATAATAGTTTTGTTAAATTTTTGAAATGCGGATTCCTACCTTTGCCATTCATTTCAAAGGGGGAGAGAGAAGAGTGAAAAATGTAATCATCTTAGGGGGAGAATTAGTTTTTGGAGAAGATTTTGGTTTTTGAAAATTTTGGTAGTTAATGTTGGTACTGATCCAACACTTAGTCATTTTTCACTAAGTGTTGCCATCAATGCCAAAGGGGGAGATTGTTGGTAAGAGACACTATGAATATCATTTGGTGTTTTCATTGATGGCAACCCTAGTCAGTGATTAGATCCACACATCATCAATTTATCCTACCAGCAGTCAGATTGCAAATAGTTAAGGAAGAACAAAGCATCCGACAATTTTGGGTTCATCGATTCACATACAAATTTTCAGTTAATATTTTGTGTTTTGTATCTCAGTGAAGGTTGATTGATGTATTCTTAGTGTTATCCATAAATCTCAGTGCCTCATATTGATCCGTGTGTGAGTTAGAAGATATGATTAGCTAATTCTTCATTTTATTAGTACTGGAGCTCACTTCATGAATGAATCATGTCACGGATATCATTCATGACATGTTTTGTTCGTGCATGTTTTTTTAGTTCATAGCTAAGTTGTGGCCTACCATTGTTGATGCACATTAAGGTTTACACATGATTTGAGCCAGCAGCTGTAAATATTCTTTTGTTCTATTGAAGTCGACATATTGTAATTGAATTCTAAGTTACAGATATATATATGAGATCTTCCATATCATTTTGATGTAAGTATGAAGTTTGTTGATGTGAATTGTGAATAAGAGCATAGCAGAATAATTATAATGCATAGTTTCACTTGTGCATGAAATATCTGTGTTACGAGTGTGAGAAAAATAGGGCAGAAGTGAAAAATCAGTCTGTAGGAAAGAAGATTGAATATTGTGCCTAACCGAAACTATATTCAAGCATATGTAGATGTTATTTTTCTCAGTTCAAACACTTAGATGGTTTTAATCTAATTCTCTTTGTAAGCCAATGAGCCTTCCCTTTGAGTAGTGAGCTCTAGGCAATGCGTGTGACTACAAGTGCATTCCCCATATTGTAAACTTTATTTGAGTATACTCAGATCATATTTTGGATTGGCCATCCACCATGGTTTTTCCCCTAATAGGGTTTCCATGTAAAAATTCTTGTGTTATGGTGTTGTGATTGTTTTCTTCTTTTTCATGCATTTTTGTTAAATATTACAAGTGCTTTGAAGATAAAGGTTAATAATGTTTATTTTTCAACAACACTGATTCACCTCCCCTCTCAGTGTAGCTTGTTTCCAAAAAGACTAACCAGTGCAGATATATATTGAATAAAGGACAATTTAGATTGAAGAATGTTGTTTTTCATATTTGCAGCAAATCAGGACACTTTACTAGAAACTGCAGAAGCAAAAAAGTGAAAATAGACTATCTGGTAAAGAGATATGAACCAATCACTAAGGTTGATCTAGTAGAAGTTAATACTTAAGGAAATGGAAAGGATTTTGAAGAAGGAAGGAGAATCTTAAAGGCAACAAGAGTCAGAAGTATCATTTTCATCTGTGTCATTCTTTGGTGTAGATAGTCCCATCAATAATTAAACCTAGGAAAGTTTCTTAGGGGGAGAAATGTCAAAAAAATTAATATCCCCCTACTAGTATATGGTGTCATGTCATGAAACTAATGCATTTATTGAAGATGAAAAATTCAAAAACTCATGCAAAAGGAATTTCTAGTGGACATGTGTGAAGAAGGAATAATGCAAAACTTGAAATGAAAAAAGTACACAAATACCAAGGACATCTACATGAGATATGAAGCATTTATTGTTGAATAAAATGGGATCAAAGAAATAAAGCTACGTGTGTCAAAGAAAAAATCATTTTATGAAAGGAAAATGTTGAAGAGGAGAAGAATGTAGAGCAAGCTTGAAGAGCCCAAAGCATTTCCATACTATAGAATTTTAGTGTTTGGATTTGGTGCACATGTAAAAGGTAAGAAAATACTATTATAAATTATTCTCTATTAAGTATTCATTTGAATATAATGGATACACCTCAAGTCATATATAATTCAGAGAGATCAAAACCATTGTTTAAGAAGTACAAGTTGCTAAAACCCTAGAACTCGACCCCTTGGTGTCATCCCAATTGAAGACATTGGGATATATATTCATAGGAAGTTGGAAGAGCCTATTCATGAAAAAAAGGTATATTATGGTTAGAAGAGTTGATTGGAGATGACTACACCCCCAAAACTGGAACACAATGTGCTGACAGAGATGAGATTAGATGTGTCAGATCGATTTCCAAACTTTAGCAATGAAGAGAAATGTATTAGATTGGCACTATGAAGATTTCATCATCAATTTGTGTGGATTGGTGAATTGTAAATGATATCGAAAGAAGAAATTAGAGATATTACTAGTTTCTCTTCCTTCAGACCTACTCCTATATACAATTTTGACAAAGGAAAAGGATTGAAAAAGAAAAAAGGTACTAAAATTAATAATTTGGCAATTCAATATGCAAGTTTGGCTATTTCACACTTGATTTTTGGTGAAAATGATTTTTCTACCACCATAATTGACTTAGCTTTAGAAATGGTTGAGAAAAGGACTAAATATGATCTTTGTGAGTTACTCTGACAACAACTATTGGAGAAGGTGAATGGTATCAAGAAGAAATGCACATTTCGGTATGGAAATTTGATTATATACCTAATCTTTTAATTTATGAGAGAATTTCCTGATATAGAAGAAGTTCTTCTAGTAAATACTAAACCAATTATACATAAAATTAGAGAATTAATGAGAATTATTGGAGATTTTGATGCACTAGGTGATGCCCTTGTTGCATCCTTTAGAAAATTCTAGATAAGAATGAACAAAAGACGAAGAATTCCAAGAGAAATTTTCATAAAATATAAGAATGGCATAACATTAATAAGTTGTGTTAAATCCAATAGTCTTCAAACAAATATCTTCATTAAAATATCTAAAAGCTATTAATGAAGCAATTGAGACTCAATGAGTGAAGATTGATACGATGTAATCAAGATCTAGTATCAAATTGTGATCTATTAGGTTTGAGCATCTAGTATTTTCTGATTCTGGAATGTTGGTGACAGTGTCCTCTTCTTCTGGTTATAAAAAGGGTTGGCAACATTGAGTTAAGGAGTTCTAAAAATTGCTTCAATTTTTTTTCAAAAAATATAGATATTGTTAGGGAGTTCTATTTTCTCAGAAGTAGCAGGGTCTTTACAGAATACTTTTATCCTCTTTGGAATGTTATATTTGATTCAAACTATCACTGAATTCTCATCCGACCTTTGTTTTATGTTTATATAGTCATAGAAGTTTGATTTATTTGGGAGAAATATTTGAGATTGTGCATGCTATGGCCTTTGTAAAATTTATTTTTCATATTTTGTTCATATTGAAAACATTGTGTTAAAAGTTTTTTGTTGATATTTCAAATAGTTAATTCATATGTTATTAAGCTTCTATGTTGAATGATAGCTTTCAAAAATTGGACCATGTCCTTTAAACTCTTCCATTTTCTATAAAGGGTATTCCATTTTTCATATTATGTTGTAAAGGAGGAAGGATTCTATAAATTTCTAAATATTTATGTTAATCTTAGAGTTTTCTTATGTCTGATCAGACCTTAATGGGTGCTTTCCATGGGGAGATTTGAAAGAATGCATTATGCTTTCTCTAGCCTTTATTTCTTGTTCTCTTCCCAATAATGAAGGGTAGATGCAACATTATTTTTCTATCATATCAATTATAAGGAATAGTTAATGTTTGAAATGTTGTAAAAGCTTTGGCACATCACCATATTTTTCTTTTACTTGCATTTATTTATACCCATTTCCCCCAAACACAAACTTGATCTAGCTTTCTATAAAAATCCCTGAGGTATTAAGTGAGGTGCAAATCGGTCCCACACTTGTTGAATTTCCCATAATGTTGTTCGTAGAGGCCTAAGATTTAATGATCAACAAATTTTTTTTGGTTCACCTGGTGGGACCCAAACTTTTTTGAACATCAGATTCAAAGTCATAGATATTTCTTAAATCAAACCAAGAAAAGAGGCTTGCAGTTTCATGCCTAGAATCCAAACAAGAGCTTCTTCAAGAGGCCATTTCTAGTATTCCCACTTACTAGTATTTTCACCTAGAAGAAGAAGACTTATAGGTTTTGTATCACCTATAAGATGCAACTAGGTAACAAGTGTTAGCCCATAATCCAAAGACTTATCTATTCCACCAAGATATCAAACCTTCCAAATTAGAATACCATCTACCCTATCCATAGGAATTTATTTACAATGGATCATATAGGTGCTCTCACTCCTAGAAATTTTGTAACTTGGGATAGTGGTAGCCCGCTACAACCACCTACGCCCTCAAATGTATGGCCCACAATACCTATTGTTGATGGGTGTTTTAGCACTTCTCAGCATAGGTAATGCATAGGTGCATCACCTCTCTTGAAAGGTAAAAATTTGCAAACGAGTTGCAAATCACTACCCGAAGGTCTCTCGCATGTTAGGTCATGACATGCATGAAATATCTTAGTTAGTTTAATCTGATCTTTCTGGTAATCATAGGGTAGACTTACAAATTTTAGGCTCAAGGGGAATTGGATCCTTGGATGGAGTTCATGAAATTTTCTAGAAAGTTGTTCTTTTGTTGTATCTTTAGGACAGAAATCTAAAACTCCTATTTCAACTTCAGATTTGGCTTTACAATGTGCAATGCACTTTGTTCAAAGTCACTATTTTAAAAAAAGGAAAAAGGGCAAGGAAGAGGAGAAGTTCTTGGACCTGAAACAAGCAATGAATAGTGATAATGGAGGACACTACAATGGACAACCCTCCCAAAACAAAGTTCCACTTAACCAAATCAATTATAGTCTTATGAAACTTGTGCAATATTCTAAGGTCTGCATATTTTCAACCTTTCATTCACCATGAAACATGAACAAGAGATGTAATTTAAGTGCAACATTCATATAATGTTCAAACTAGCTTTACGCTGCAATTTATCATCAATAAACAACAAAAAGCATGAACAAGGAATGGCATGGACACAATAGAATTCTTGAAGACCAATGAACAAAATTAACTAATCTACTAAGGAAAACTGAAACAACTAGAAAAGAAAAGCTAATCTATTCAAATTAGCTAACTATTGAGAAGAAGAATCATGTAACATGAAGTTGGAACTCAAGAATTCACCAAATCAATGAATTTCTATTAACATTCCAGCAACATGTCTTTAAAACAACTCAAATCTATGTTATAAATGAGAGGAGACCACCTATTTATAGTTTTCAAAAAGAAAAATGAGTGGCCAAGATTTAATCTCATTGTGTGGCCAAGATTCACTACAAACTAGGGTTTCCCCTGTACCCCCAAATATATAACAATTTAAAATTACATCTTGTATTTTAGCCTATTTTGTCCTGTAGTGAGTAGCACTGCAGCTCTTTTGTCCTCTAGATGATTTCCTTTTGTTGCAGCTACATTGTGAGGAATTCATCATCTATTCAATGCTTTCCAGCTTCCTATTGTGTGGTGGCGTATTCCATAAATTTTCCAATCATTGTTTGGATTTTATCCAACCCCATTATATCTAACTAGAGGATCTAAAATGATAATTTTATGGATTGGTCTGTGAGAACATCCCACTCCTTGTCACATTTAGTTGTATTATGCATTACTTGTTCTAATTGGGTGTAGGCACGAGTAGATAAATCAATGAAATCTAGAGCGAGGGCATTAGCGGTTCCATTTTCCATCTTCTTGTGGAAGTAGGGCCTTATCTTCTCTAGATCTATCTCAATAGAAGGTATGTCAAAATATGTCATTAACTTAAGGTACTCCTCACATGTCATTCTAATCTCTTTAACCCAATCAAGGTCTAGCCCCACTTCATGGAGCACCCGCTCCAATAACTCTTTTCTATGTTCTAGGCTCATTTTCTATATTTCCACAAGCCATTGATCGACCTTTGCTAGACCTAACTCCTTTTCCCCTGACTTCTCTAGTATCTTAATGATGGCTTCAAGCTTGGGATAGGTGATCTGATATAGCTCTATGAAGCACTAGAAATTCTTTTTAGATCTTTCTAACTATTTTTGTAGGTCTCAAAACTTATTTATTGTCCTGATGGAGCAGCCAATGCCCATATTTCCACTGTAGATCACATGTTGGAACCAATCTTTGGTAGCCTTTGTCCAATTCCTTCTCTTTTCTAGCTTACTGATGTGATCTTCGAACAACAACAATGGGGTAGTTGATGACATGATGGGGAGCTCCTCTATTGATGACCATTGTTTAATATAAGCTTTCAGATCCACCACTTGTGCCTTTAGCTCCTCTTTAGAAGTCTTATCCTTATTCATTTAGTGCACAATGGTCGTGACAAATCCCTAAATATGGTCGATTTTATGCTCTCTTGTGGCTATCCCCAAGTTAATGGTAGAAACATTATAACTGACTCTCTCTTCTCCCATCACTCGAGTAGCTATTTACACTATCCTGGACCAAGATGCATCCATTGTCAGATGAGATTTGACCCTTTATTTCTTCTCCTTCTTCATACTTATTTGGGCTCAAGCCAAGATGGCCACCAGCCCTGCCTTTGGATCCATCAGGGTCGGGGATTTATTTTTTAATTTCTTCTCAAGCCATTCAGGTATATGAGATTCCCCTTTTGGTGATTCATGATCACCTTCTTCCTTGTGGGTGTGTTGAATTTGCATTATTTTATCACCCAGGGTCCTTTGCTCTATCTTCTTTTCTTCTTCTTTGTCGTAATCTTGAATGAACACTATTTCTTTTCCTAGGGACCTAGTGGCTACATGCTCATTTGGGCCGTCTTTCCCTTCAGATGTTCTTTCTTCTTCTTCTTTTTCCTTCTCCTCTTGTTCCTGCTCTTTTAAAGGAGGCATCTCTTCACCATGCTTGGGACTCTGATCTTGTTCCACTGCTAGAGGTTCAATATCCTCCATTTTCTCATTTGTATCCTTCTCTTCATCAGAAGGTCACTTTTCAATTTCTTCTCCAACATCTTTAATCTGTTGAGCCAATTCCTCCTCAAGCTCTGGGTCAAATGTTTCCACAATATACTTGGTGCTCGACCCCTCATCGTCATCCTTGGAGGATTATATTTCCTCCTCTTCATGGACTACTTCATCAATTACAAGATGTTGATATGGTGGATGCTCATGGTAGTCATCCACTTCTTCCTCCATTATTTTACTTGCTTCTCTTTCTTTTCTTTCAAACTCTTCAGATATTTTCATGATTGCTTCCATTTTTTGGGGCTCTGTTATAATACGAGTGGGGAGACTGGCAACAACTTGAGCCAGGGCAGCTTGCACCACAGGGCTCACAAAAATTCTAGAAATCTTTGAGGGTATATTCTTCATGTACATAGCAAAGGCCTCCAGAAGAGAGAGGGTAGGAATTGGTATCATTGAAGTAGCTAGTGGGAGGGATGATGATGGAGACATGACCGAGGAAGAGAGAAGGGAGGTGGTGGCAGAGGAAGAGTCTATTACCAACACTTGTGTAGTAGGCGGGGTAGAAGTAAGGTGGACGTAAATGTCCACTATAGGCGGAGATGTGGCAACCATCACCTGAGAAGGAGGTGGAGGAGTAATAGTGGTAGTAGTAGAAATAGTGGTGGTTGGGAGAGTGGGGGCAGCAGGTGAGGAATTTGGCCACTCGACATCTTTCTCTTCTCCCTCATAGAGCGATTCCTCCTGAATGGTGGGCATTTTTGTGAAACTGCCCGATTGCCTTGATTTTTTTGGAAGTTTCAAATTTTGAGGCCTTCCTTGGATATACTTGGGGCTAGGGCTAGTGCTAAATAGCTTCCTTTCTCTTCTTAGACTATTTAGTGGGAGGAGACACCACAGTCCCCCCAACTGGGGCAGTAGGGGCAAAAGGCACTATCAGTTTTACTCTCATGTGGATCCTCGAATTTTGTGTATGTTAGGGCTACTCCCTGTAGCTTTAATCAAGCAACCTTCTCATCGATCCACTATTTTTTCCTTGCCCCAATAGGCTTGGTCAAAATTTCAAGATCATCGACCTCTTTATCACCCCAGTCGATCAACGGCAGTGGCAAATTATCAATGACATCATGCCTTAGATCTACTATAGTATTCTCATCTTCAACAACTTGATTTGGCACTAGAAACAAATTCACTATTTTCACAAAGTATATCATCATGTGCATGTAGTGTTGCATACGCACCTCCCTATCATATTTTCATTTGGCCCAAAAGTCCTCTACATTATGTAGGTGGGTGCATTCAATCCCAACCATCTTCTTGATCTTTCCATAGGGGTCCATTCATGGTCTAGCAGTGTAGAGCTCTAAGTTGTATTAATTTAGCTCCTTATCGGAGTACTCTATGCATTGGGAGGTGTGAAGCTCATACATACCCTGACTAAATCTAAGGGGATATGGGATCCTCACTCTATGCTTGCTACTTAAGAGGGCATGTGCATGTTGTAGTTGTCAAGGGAGTTTGAGTAGTACCAATCGGTCATTTGTGTACCGAGGTAGCTTATATGGTTTCTCTCAGAAGCCCTCATTTCAGGTGTATGTAAAATTTGGAAATTGGATCAATACAAAGATGAACTGGTGGATGAAAGTATTGGTTCTATGTGAGACTCTTCTTTTAAAATCACCTCCAAGTAGCCTGATTATATGTCTGATGAACGCATCATTGACTCTGCAATAGTTCTGAAAATTCCTGTATTGGAGCTGGAGGTACTTGTCGTATACTTTTAGCTCCCTCCCTAGAGTTGGATTTGGTGCCACAAATAGTCCCCGGTATTGAGCATGGTCACTGAGCAAATAAACCAGATATGATGTCATATAGAACTATGAATTTTTCTTTATAACCACAAATTTCTCATGCAAGCAATCACTAATTATTCCCGCCCAATAGAATTTAGTTTCCCCTCGAATTATTTCTTCTACAAAGTATAGCATCCATTCTTGAAAGAATGTCGCAGTCATAAGGCCCATAGCCCTACTTAATAGGGTTACCACATCATGGTTATCCTCATAGAAATCACTTCAAAAGAGCTCCTGGGAGCACTTTATTTGCACTGCCCCTTTTCTCCTTCAGCCAATAATGATTGATGAGTTTCTTGCACTTGATGGGATCAGCGTCCCACATATTCTTACCATATTCTTTGGATGTTTTCTCCATCTCATTGAAGGTAAGGATGTGAAAGGTCCTCCCTATTGACTTGGTAGATAGATCAACCACTACATTACCATCCTTGTCCACTATTTTTTTCGTTTCCTCTTGATATGCCTCCCTATAGGCCATTACAAGTTTGAGAGCTATGAGGATAGGTAGGAATCCAACAGCCTTTGCTATCTCACTACTTCTAATCCTTCTAGCATTTTCTATTGTGGATTTTATCTAAACCGTTTGCTTGAATTCATCAATGTCAATGTGTCCCAGATTAGTATTTGAGATTTCTTTCTAGTCTATGGTGACCTTAGAGTTGAGGGGTTCGTCTTGGAACTTGTATCTCATTTGGTCTTTATCTTCTTAACCCCAAGGTACTTTGGCTACTTTCTTTCCTTTTTATTTCTCAACAGATGCTCCAAAAGGCCCTATAGTAGGTTTCATATATCTTGTAGATAAAGGAACAATAAGAAAATTCAAGCATAAAACATGTGGAACATTATCCAAAGTCCTGCAAAACAACGTTAGATCAAATAGTTCATCACTTAAATATTTTAACATTTCATCTAGACCATCATTAGCTATTCATTTGGGGAAGTTATGCCAATGTGGGCCTAGGGGTGTGAACTTCCCTAGGCTGGTGGTTGTTTTGGAGGCACCGGTGAACAAACAACAATTAGGGCATGATGGCCCGCATGGCCTCGTTCACAACAATGTTTGATCATTAAGTGGCATGCGCCTAGGAGGTCAGGCAATTTTAACACATGGATCAAAATCCTTTTGAAGATTATGAGGCATTTGTGTCATCTTTCAAGCATGCAGAAGTAAAGGGTAGCTTGGCTATTTGAGGCTCTGACGTCAAAATGAGGCTGGTAAGGAGATATCCCACGAGTGGCATTCCTCTACGCGTGAACCGTGGTCTTGGAGGACAGAGGTCACTTTATCATTTTGGTTTCAAAGTGTGGGCCAAAGTGAGTGGGAAGGTGTTAGGCATCAACCATTTGCAAATGGCATAGGTGGGATGGAAGTCCAGCTAAAGAAGCATGTATTATCGGGTCTGCAGAAGGTGGGCACATTAATTATTCATTTATGGACATCCCAAGGGAAATGGTAGCGTTGGGTCCCATGTAGTAGGTAGATGGGGATCAATGTCTATTTGGAAATGATGGGAGCAAGGCAAAGATTTGCGAATGGCAGCCCGCATGGGATGATCCGCTAAGGGGGAAATCCTTAATCATTTTTCTTTTTTAAGTCAGTTGACAACAATAGGTTCAGGATCCGCCAGTGGGAAGGACGCGATCAAATGGTTCTTTTGAGTTAGCCATTTGATCAATGATGAAAGGTCAGTGGAAACCCGCAAAGGGTGGCCCGCAAGGGATTTGTCTTGTCTATTTTGAGTTTGGATGGTGGTTGGGAGTGCAGGGATTGGTGGGGAAATAGACATGTTGTGAAGGCCATTTGAAATGATGAAGCCCAAATGGAATTTCATGAATGGATTTCCATGAAGTGAACCCCTTAACGGGTTCGGGACTTAGGTTTTTTAGTTTGAGTGCCAACCACAGAGGTGAGACCCACGTACCAAGAGGACAGACTAGATAGCCATTCAAAATGGTGAAACCGAAAAGCCTTTTGTAGGTGAAGGCCCATGCATGTGAACCTAAGAGGTTCAAAGATATTTCTTTGAGACTTATGAATTTGGTGGTATTTTATAAGGGCCAAGCTGGGGGAGCTTCTTGTAGGTGCAGGTCCGGTGAAGGTCTCGGTCATTCTCAAAAGTTTAAACATTTTGTAAGGGAAAGTGATGGTGATGGGAGGTTTGTGGGCTTGAAGGGCATTAACAATGAGCTCAATAACAACGAAAGGAATGATAAGTTCCTCTGAACCCAAATAGTTGTTTTTCAAGGGTTTTTCATGTTGTAAAATGCGGGTGTTGTAGGGGAGGTATTCTTCTATCTAATTTTTGAGGTTTTTACTCAAGAAAATTTAACCATACAAATTTTTAGAAGAAAACACATAGCCAAGGGTGAAAAAAAACTTACCTGAGAACTCTGCATGGATGACAATGAATCACATGTCAAGCATCGCTTGAACTAGAAAATATAAGGCACGGGCATGAGGGCGATGAGGGCAGGAGGCTCTGGCAT
The DNA here is from genome assembly GCA_007115665.2 of Sequoiadendron giganteum. Classification (NCBI taxonomy): domain Eukaryota; kingdom Viridiplantae; phylum Streptophyta; class Pinopsida; order Cupressales; family Cupressaceae; genus Sequoiadendron; species Sequoiadendron giganteum. Next base: position 169,743,828 of record CM021108.1, on the reverse strand, counting down.
GTTCTTTGGAATTATATAGGGTGAAAATAACATCTTGACACTGATATTTATAGAATTTGTTCCATTTAATGCCCCTCATTAAATTCTTGTACGACGACATTGAGTGTTGGTGAACAATCATTCAAAAAATGACGTCCAGAATAATAGAGTCTGCTAAGCGAATGACGGTCATGTGTTAGCTATTTAGGATGACCGATGGTGAAAAGAGTGAACCGGACTATGGATCCCACAAGGTGGGAGGACATTGTGAGAAAACCATTGAAAATGGTGGAGGTGCTAGGGAAATCCACATGGGGCAGCCCACAGGGGTGGACCTGCACTTGCCGGAGGATGCCAGTTTAAGATTTGAAGGAAAACAATCAATGAGGGTCCACAAAGGCCTAAGACTTTGAAAATTTGAGGGTAGCAAAATATGGTCAACTCAAGATGATTCTTCTAAGGTTCCTCGACCACTTAGGACACAAAAATAGGGGGCATGCAAAATGAGGTAGTGGAAAAAAGTGACTTGACGTAGGCGAAAAGAGAGGGTCCCTATTCTGAACGGGGCATGTGTGTTATAGTCACAACAAATGGTGAATCTACTGGGGAACGCTCCTGAGAGTTCTAAGGGTAAATTCTCATTCAGAACCTAGAATCTCTAGCTTCGCAGACCAGGGGCAAGTTACCAAAAGTGAATTAAGAAGCAGGTTGAGGACGAGATCCTTGGTTGAGTCATGTTACGAGGTCATCATGGAAGTGTGTACGTGGTGAGTTCATTTCCTTTCCTCATAGATTATGTAGATGGATACTAATAGGGAAAGGGAAAGGTACGTAAGTTGTCTAACCCCAAAAGTAACCTAGACATTCCTATGCTTCTAGTCAGGCATCCATAGCCCCGACGGAGTTATCGTTGTGATCCCATGAACATAGCTCTACTGCCAACCAGGTGCCCATAGCCCCGATAGAGTTATTTGTACACCCATACAGTTGCATAATTTTCACTTTCTTTTCTTTTCTTTTTGATGTTTCTTTGCAATACTTTCTATATTTTTACTCTAGTATGTAAGCACTGAAGCTCACAATAGGTTTGGGAATCATAGTGGTCACTAGAATAGACTTAATATTTTTCACTCGTCCAGCTCTCCTAGCAATTACCACATAATTCCTTGGAAATATTTAAAGTGTTTTCTTGTGTATGATCCATGATAAGCATAAAAGAATTCAAATAAGGATGCAATCTTAGGTGAGTTTAGAGTTCAAAGGAGGAAACCAACTTCTAGAGGCATTTAGAAATCGATCATCGGGAATGAATGCTTTTCTAGAGAACAAACAAGAGTGGGCAAAAAAAATGAACCATTCATCCAACTGAGCATGGCCACCACACCAGGAACAAAAGACACCCCCAACAAAGAAAAACAACTGGGAAATGAGAAAAACAAAAGCGGAAGCAAAAAAAAGAAGCAAGGGAAACCTAACCTAACCTATGTATAGATATTGACAGGAAGTGGGACGTCTTCACCATTTAAGGTGTTTAAGTGAAAATCATTATCTTCGAGGATTTCAGCAATCTGTAAAGGGCCAAGCCAAAGCTTATCGAATTTATCATGTCCCCTTTCTTATCATGGGCCTTGTCCCAACATAGGACCAGATTAGCGATTATAAAGGCCTTTACCTTGGGTCGCCGATCGAACCATCTTTTAACTATGCCCTGATGTTTGGATAAATTTTCAATACCATGGTCACGTACTTCTTCTAAGTGGAGTATATTAGCTAAGCAAGCCTCCCTTTGATCCCCTTCCTCATAGAAGTTATTGATGAATTGGAGGGTGGGGGGTTTTAGGTGAATCTGGAACATAGGATCTAGGCCATATACGAGGTGGAATGGGGAATCTCCCAAGGAAGCCTTATGATGTGTATGATCTGCCCAAAGGGGAAAATGGAGTTGGGTATGCCAATCCTTGGGATTCCTATCTAGCAATTTTTTGATGACGGTAATCAAATTTTTTTTTGTGGATTCAGCTAGTCCATTTCCTTGGGGATAGTGTTTGGATGAGAATTTAAGAGAAATACCATAGCCAAAGGCCCGATTAGTGAATTTAAGTGAAGCAAAGGTGGGGCCATTATCACAGACTAGGGCAAATGGGCAACCAAAATGATTCACAATGAAAATTTCAAGAAAATTAACAACTACCTTTGTAGTACATTGCCTACGTGCAATAGCTTCTATCCATATAGTACAATAATCAGAGGCGGTCAAAATGTACTTATGACCCATAGAAGATGGTGGGATTACCGGTCCAATGAAGTTGAGACCCCATTGCACGAATGGTCTTACCACCAAGACTGGTTGCAACGGGGTAACATCGTTCCTTTCTCTAGTTGCGGCAGTCTCGAAAACATGGAATGTACAGACGTGGTTATGGGCATCCTTGAACATCATTGGCTAGTAATATCCCTCTCGTAGGATTTGATGAGTAGTAGAAGAGCTAGACCCATGACGAGTATCGAACTTGTCATGGAATTATTTTAGCATGCACACCGCTTCTTCTTTTTTCAGGGCACCAGAGGTAGATCACCTCATGTTTTTTCTTGTAAAGTACAGATCCTTTCAACATATAGCTACTAATTTTAATTCTAAGGGCACACTTTTGGACTCCATGCAACTTGGGTGAGCACTTTTTATTTAGCAGGTAGTAGATAGTGTTGTCGTACCACTCCCCAGGAGAGACATCTTCAAGTTGATATTGTTGTAGCAAAGTAACCCATTTTTCTCATCTTTCTCCTAGTTTATTTTACATCAGTAGTATCTTTACTATTGGGTCAGGGATGATGGAAAACACCTTGTTGTGCAAGATGTAATGCCTAAACTTCTTGACTCCTCTGACAAGAGCATATGCTTTTTTTCCATGTTGTGATATCTTAGCTCAATATCTTTTAATGGTGCACTCATGAAGGAAATTGGTTGTTCATTTCCTTCATCATCTTTTTGGGTCAATATGTTGGTGCACGAGTGATTTGAAGCAAAGGAGTAGATGTAGAATGGATTCAGATAGTCTGGACTGACTAACATAGGTGCATCATCAATTTATTTCTTGATTTCCTCAAAGGCCTGCTTCACTTCTAATGTCCATTCAACTTTGGCGTCTTTCTTTAACATGGCATTAACTGGCTTAACTATTTCAGCAAAGCCTATAATGAAGTTTTTGATGAAATTTATCTTTCCTAAAAAAGACTTCAACTCTTTCTTGTTGCCTAGCAATTGAATCTTCATTATAGCTTGGACACATTTGGGGTCTATGGAAATTACTTTCTTCGATAGGACATGTCCCAATAAACTTTCCCTCGATTACCCCAAAGATGCACTTCTTTCGATTCAGTGAAATGCCGAATTCTCTACATTTCTGGAAGACTTTACACAAATCAGAGACATGGTCTCCTCTATTCTTTGAAAACACCATAATATCATCCATATGAATGATGATACACTTACCAATTATTTCTTTAAAGGTGATTTCCATCGCATGCTAGAAGGTGGCTCCTATGTTGATCAATCCGAAAGAGATTCTCCTGTATGCGAAAGTTCCCCACTTGGTGGTGAGAGTTGTTTTATGTTGATCTTCATATTGCTCCATTACTTTATTATACCTAGAATATCCATCTAGGAAGGACATCATTTGAGAACCATTGATGATCTGAAGTACCTCATCCAGCAAAGGCACTGGGTAATTATCCTTTTCCAAAGCTCTGTTCAAGTAATGAAATTCCACACACAATCTGATTTCACCATTCTTTTTCTTGACAGGAACCAAGTTTTCCACCCATGTGGAGTTTTAGACTCAAAAGATGATCCTTGCAGACAACAAATTTTGTACCTCTTTGTAAATAATCAGTTCCAACAATGCATTGATGGGGCGATGTCGCTGTCGAAATGGTCTCATGTCTGACCTAAGAGGAATAGTGTCTATGATGATTGACATGCTGTATGTCTTGAAATCCTCATAACTCCAAGAAACTATGTCATGATACTTTCACAAAGCATCAATAATACCTTTCTTTTCTTTTGGTGTGCACACCTTGCCAATTAATATTTTTTTGTGTCCTCGGCTATTCTGAGGTTATGGGCATCACACTATTTGCTAATGAAGTCTTTCTTTTCTTGTTGATCCTGATCCCTGATCTAGTCTAAGTCAAATATTCACTCTAGCTAGACCATGCCCCTAGGGATGGTGTTGGTCTTTCGGTTGATGAACCCTTCTATATATAACTCGGCTTCTTCTGGCTCAACTTCATCAATTATTTGGGCTACAAACACATTGAAATAGGTGATGAAATCCAAGATGTGTTTATCATCATTAAACACCTAGAAATTGGCCACATTATCTAGTATATATGGGACAGAGGTAAGCTCGACCATGAATCTCTTGAGGCTTGAAAGTGATAGGGGTTGAAGGGTACTAGCTGCCTGAGCCAAAGCATTAGCCGTATAATTTTGGGAGCACAAGATCAATTGAATATTAAATGCATCTAGGCTCTCTAATAGATCCCATATCCCTATGCCTGTAATTGATTAGTCTTGTATCATAGCAAGAGTAAATTTTTCACTTGTTTCACAACTAACTTTGACTCACCAAAGAATTGTAACATTTTGAGCTTTATTCTTAATGCCATTAAGAGACCAAGGACTAATGCCTCATATTTTGGGCTACATTATTTGTGCAATAAAACTAAAGTCTATGAGAGGAAAAATATGACTTACACATTGGGTTGATCAATTCGAACCCATCTATGTCTCCTTGCTTGGATTTGGACCCATCGAAGCATAGCATCCAAAAATTTGAAGAATCCTTGATCTCAGGATCAGTAGACCTAGTTTTCACCTCAGACAACATCTTTACTTAAGCAACCTCAGGATTTTGCAGAAGTTCGGTGTGGCCTTGATATGGTCATACCAATTGAGCCCCCTCTTTAGGGGTGATCTATCCTTTGATGTGTTCAATTGTTGTCTGACATAAGCAGCATTCAAATTTTGAATGGGTAGCATTGTGTACCCTGCACCAACTAGGTAATAGGAGCTCTTGGAGGTTCATTTTTGCACCCAAACTGAGCTGATCTTACATGCATTTTTCCATAAAATCTTGGAAGCCATCTAGCAATCATTCATGTTTTTGTACTTTGTAATCATGAATTTCATGCATGGTTCTTAGTCTATATCGATCTGATTAGGCAACCCTTTCCATGGCAGCCACAAGTGAGAATAGTCTATGGCAACATATCCATTCAAGGCATAGGTGAAATCTCTTCCTAAGATGATGTCGTAGGTGTCTAGAATATCGGCAACTTGGATGTCAATGGTCTATTGTATCCTTGGATCAACAACAATCTGTATAGGTATTCTAATAATTTCACCAACTATGTTGATCTCCATTTTATCAAGTTGTGTCACCTTGCACCGGGAAGGAGTTAGAACTATTCCCAAGGCCTTGCATACTGCCAGGGGTATGACATTGGCAAAAGCTCCTGAATCAAGCAGGGAATTATGAAGATTCTTCCCAAATATTCTAATTATGGTCAGGAAGGGAGGAGTCTCCAATTTTCCTTGAAACGGTCCCCCAGAGATATCAACTTGGGCTACCTGACCTTTGTCTTTATCATTTCCTTTGTTTGGGGTTTGGGCCTGATCCAATTCCTTGGTTGGTTGTTTGTTTGATTGCTGGTTGGAAGGCAGGTCTACTTTTTGATTGAAAATTTGTCAGATGATAGGCTCATTTTGGGAATCCTCAAAGGAGACCCTCTTAGCAGGTATTTCCTAGTTTTATTTCGATGAAGGAGTCCCATTGACCATCCTGAAGAAGAAATTCCTAACTGCTAGGACCTTGAGCAAATCAAAGGCATGTAAGCTTAACTTTACCTTCTTGAATTCCTCGGCAACATACTCTCCCATTTGCTCAATTTCAGCTTCATAAGGGGCATTATGGGGGGAGCCAGTAGGTTGGTTTTGGTTTTGCCCCTATTGCCTATTTCTATTAAAGTACCACGTAGGCACATGGGGATAGCCTGGGTTGTTACTGGCATTCGAATCAGGAGGGGTACTAAAGTTGTTAGGTGGAGTGGAGCTCCTAAAAGGACCGCCCACTTGACCACCTCCTTGTCTATTACTTAGGTCATATGGGGTAGTTCTTTGGTGAAACATTTGATCTTCATCTTCTCTTGGCTCTTCCTCATCTATCAGACCATTATCTATTGAATTGAAGAGCTGAAACAAAGGACTTTCGGTGCTTACCTCTTCTACTTTGTCATCATAATTGAGGTAGCAACCTCCTTCTCGGGAACATTGCTCTCACTTTTGGGGAAAGGAGCCCGGTTGACCACTAGTATAGAAGAATCATATGGTTCAGATAGAACACAGTCCCTGCATCTTGAACTGTCGACTACATTTTGGACCTCTATCTAGAAAATCTCAACAGCTATCTAGAACTCAGGACAATCCAATTCAAAATGTTGGCTTATCTTGTGAATGCAGCACTAGCCGAATAAGGCAGCCTCAGCTAGGTATACCGAACTCGCCATCTTATCACTACCATTGGGCTAGTTGAGAGGTGTGGGAATGCCACCATTATTTGGCCTTGTGTTCCACATTTGATTTTGTCTCTGAGAAGGCCTTCTATCAAAGTTATGCCTCAAACTTTTGTTCCTTTTATAACTTTTGCTAGAGAAAGCACTGACATCACGGTTGTCAGGACCATCACGGTTGTCATGATTGAGGTTAGCTTGGATGTTTCTTTGTGAGGCCTCCAACTAATTTTTTTGGTTCCTTAAGTGTGTCATCTTAGTTGACATCTTCTTAATCATTTCATTTCTCTCATCTATTCGGTCCTTCTCTACATTGTTCGACTACAGAGCTATATTCTAAAGAAAAACTGTTTGTACTGCTAGTTTATTTTGATGAGCGGGTAGGAACTCAAAAGTTTGAAGGTATGTCGGCACTTCGGGTGGCTAGCATGAACCTATAGCTACTAGGGCTGCAAGTATTGAGGCACAGGAGGCACTTCATTCAATGGCTATCTAGGGTGAGGTACTATCGTGAGTTGTAGAATTGGATTCATTAGGGGTTTCTACTATGCCAAATCTTGGGTAATCCCTTGGACCTGATATGGATGGGAAATTAGCCCCAAAGATGGCAACGCATTAGCAATGTGTTCTCCCAAATCCATGCTAGCCTTAACTTCTTCTACATAGGCATCTGTCAACTATCTGGGTGGTGGGGTCATCCTTTTCACCAAGGCGAAAGTGAGGTTATCCATGATCAGATAGTACACTAGGTGGGTGGAGGCATCATCAACCACATAGGGAATTTGCAGTCTCATGTAGGCTCTATGGAACCTATCATTGAAAGAGCTAATCGGCTCTTTGATTTCCCTTTGAATTTCCATGAACTACTAGTATAGCTTGAAAGTGTTGATTGGGACCCTAAATTTCTCCAGGAAGGCATTCTTCAACAAGCCCTAAGTGGTTATGCTTCTAGTTGGCAAATGGGCGTACCAGTAGAAGGCCTCCTCCCCCAAGGAATAAGAGAATTTCCTACATTCCATATATTCATTTCGGATCTGCATATCGTTCAATGTTGTCTAGAAGATCTTAATGTGTTCTTTTGTTATCCTTTGTGGATCTTGAGGATTAAAATTTGTGCAGAAGCCCTTCGAGTTCTTGGGAATATAATGGTAGAAGTTGAAGGAGAGGGGAGATGGATTTTTTCCCAAACATGCCATGGGAGGCAAAGGCAGAGAAGGCTGCACCAGATTGACTTGAGTTTGCAAAGGGGTAGCAACAGTTGTTGTGACCGCACCTAGAAAAGGAGGAATGTTGGGCTGAAAGGTATCATGTAGGTTGTGGGAGATGACAACCTGGAAGGATATTTGGAGCAGTTGAGAGGAGAAGGTGAAGGTGAATGGATGAAAGGAGAAGATGAGGATGAAGGTGATGCGGGTTGGTTGGGTGTGTTGAAGGTAGAAGCTTCCCCTCTTCTAGCTCTTCTAGCTCTAGTAGGGGTGGTAGCTCTTGAAATTCCCCTTTTATTTAGTGTTAATCTTAGGACCCTATAGAATATTTCAAGGGAGAATGATCCAATTTGATTTATCTTAGCTTCAAAAAGGGCCCTCCTTATAGCACCAATTTTGTTTATGGGTATTTTAGCACTTCTCAACATAGGTAATGCATAGGTGCATCACCTCTCTTGAAAGGTAGATATCTGCTAATGAGTTACAAACCACTACCCCAAGGTCTCTCAAGTTTCAAGTCATGACATGCATGGAATATATTAGTTGGTTTATTGTGATCTTTTTGGTAAGCACATGACAGACTTATGGATGTTAGGCTGGAGGGGAATTAGATCCTTAGATGGAGTTCATGATTTTTTTTGGAAAGTTGTTCTTTTGCTGCAGGTTCAGGACAACAATCTAAAATTCCTATTTCAACTTTAGATTTGGCTTTACAAAGTGCAATTAACCTTGTTCAAAGTCACTATTTAAAAAAAAAATGAAAAAGGGTAGGGAAGAGGATAAGTTCCTAGACCTGAAACTAGCAATGTGCATTGATAATGGAGGACCCTATAGTGGACAACCTTCCCAAAACAAAGTTCCACTTAACCAGATCAAATTATAGTCTTATGAAACTTGTGCAATCTTCTAAGGTCTACATATTTTCAACCTTTCACCATGAAACATGAACAAGAGATAGAATTTAAGTACATCATTCATATAATGTTTATACTAGCTTTACACTGTAGTTTATCATCAATAAACAACAAAAATTATGAACAAGGAAGGGAATCAACATGATAAAATTATTCAAGACCAATGAAAAAAATTAACTAATCTACTAAAGCAAACTAAAACACCTGGAAAAGAAAAGCTAATCTATTCAAATTCAGTAACTATTGAGAAGAAGAATCATCCAATATGAAGTTGGAACTCAAGAATCCACCGAATCAATGAATTTCTATTGACATTCCAGCAACATGTCTTTACAAAAACTCAACTCTCTGTTGAAAATGAGAGGAGACCCCCTACTTATAGTTTTCAAAAATAAAAATGAGTGGCCAAGATTTAATCTCATTGTGTGGCCAAGATTCACTACAAACTAGGGTTTCACCTACCCCTAAATATATAATAATTTAAAATTACATCTTATATTTTAGCCTATTTTGTCCTCTAGTGAGTAGCACTGTAGCTCTTTTGTCCTCTAGTTGATTTCCTTTTGCTGTAGCTACACTGGGAGGAATTCATCATCTATTATAGACTTTCGAGATTCCTTTTGCATGGTGGCATATTCCATAAATTTTTTGATCATTGTTTGGAGTGTATCCTACTCTATTATGTCTGATTGGAGGATCTGAAATGAATATTTCTTTGATCGGTATGTGAGCACATCCCAGTCCTTGTCGCATTTAGCTATATTCTACATTACTTGTTCTGACTGGGCAAAGGCATGAGCAACAAAATCCATGAAATCCAGAGAGGGGGCGTCAGCAGTTCCATTTTCAGCCTTCTTGTGGAAGTAGGGCCTTATCTTCTCTGGATCTATCTCAGTAGAAGGTATGTCAAAATGTCATTGACTTAAGGTATTCCTCACATGCCATTCTAATTTCTTTAACCCAATCAAGGTCTAGGCATACTTCATGGAGTACCCACTCCAATACCTCTTTTTTGTGTTCTAGGCTCATTTTCCATGTTTCCACAAGCCATTGATTAGCCTTTGCCAGACCTAACTCCTTTTCCCATGACTTCTCTAGTATCTTAAGGATGGCTTCAAGCTTGGGATAGGTGATTCGATATAGCTCTATGAAGTGCTGGCAAGTCTTTTCATCTCTTTCTAACTATTTTTCTAGATCCCAAAACTTATTTATTATCCTGACGGAGTGAACATTGCCCATATTTCCACTATAGATCACACGCTAGAACCAATCTTTGGTAGCCTTTGTCCAATTCCTTCTCTTTTCTATCTTACTGATGTGATCTTTGGATAGCAGCAATGGGGTAGCCGATGACATGGTGGGGAGCTCCTCTCTTGATGACCATTGTTGAATATAAGCTATCAAATCTGCCACTTGTACCTTTACCTCCTCTTTAGAAGTCTTATCCTTATTCATTGGGTGCACAATGGTGGTGACGAATCCCTGAAGATGGTTGATTTTATGCTCTCTTGTGGCTATCCCCAGGTCAATGGTAGAAACATTATAATTGACTCCCTCTTCTCCCATCACTAGAGTAGCTATTTGCATTGTCCTCGACCCTAATGCGTCCATTGTCAGATGAGATCTGACCCTTGGTTTCTTCTCCTTCTTCGTACTTATTTGGGCTCAAGCGAAGATGGCCTCCAACTTTTCCTTTGGATCCATTGGGGTTGGGGATTTCTTTTCTAATTGCTTCTCAAGCCATTCAGGTTTCTAAGATTCCCCTTTTGGTGATAAATGATCACCTTCTTCCTCACGAGTGTGTTGAGTTTGCATTATTTTATCACCCGGGGTCCTTTTCTCTATCTTCTCTTCTTCTTCATCATAATCTTGAATGAACATTGTTTCTTTTCCTAGGGACCTGGTGGTTGCATGCTCCTTTGGGCTATCTTGCCCTTTAGATGGTCTTTCTTCTTCTTATTTTTCCTTCTCCTCTTATTCCTACTCCTCTGAAGGAGGCATCTCTTCACCATGCTTGGGACTTTGATCTTGTTCCCCTATTGGAGGTTCAATATCCTCTATTTTCTCATCTGTATCCTTCTCTTCATTGGAAGGCCACTTTTCAATTTCTTCTCCAATGTATTTAAGTTGTTGATCCAATTCCTCCTCAACCTCTAGGTCAAATGTTTCCACAATATACTTGGTGCTTGACCCCTCATCATCTTCCTCAGTGGATTGTGTTTCCTCCTCTTCATGGAATACGTCATCAATTACAAGATGTTGATATGGCGGATGCTCATGGTAGTCATCAACTTCTTCCTCTATTCTTTTACTTTCCTCCCTTTCTTGTCTTTCAAAATCTTCAGATATTTTCATCATTGCTTCCATTTCTAGGGGCTCTGTTATAATAGGGGTGGGGAGACTGGCAACAGCCTAAGCCAGGGCTTCTTGCACCATAGGGCTCACAAAAATTCTAGAAAGCTCTAAAGGAATATTCTTCATGTACTTGGTAAAGGTTTCCGAAAGAGAGAGGGTAGGAATTGGTATTGTTGAAGTAGCTATTTGGAGGGATTATGATGGAGACATCACCGAGGAAGAGAGCAAGGAAGTGATAGCAGAGGAAGAGTCTATTACCAACACTTGTGCAGTAGGCGGGATAGAAGCAAGGTGGACTAAAATGTCCACTGTAGGCAGAGAGGTGGAAACCATCACTTGAGAAGCAATCAGAGGAGTAACAATGGTTGTAGCAGCAATAGTGGTGGTTGTGAGAGTGGGGGTAGTAGGTGGGAACTTTGGCCACTCAAAATCTTGCTCTTCTCCCTCATGGAGTGGGTCCTCATGAATGGTCGGTATTTCCGTGAAACTACCCGATTGCCTTGATTTTTTTGGAAGTTTCAATTTTTGAGGCCTTCCTTGAATATAACTGGGACTGGGGCTAGTGCTCAACCACTTCTTTTCTCTTCTTTCACCGTGTAGTGGGAGGATACACCAAAGTCCCCCTAACTAGGGAAGTAGGGGAAAAGGTAGTGTCATCACTACCATGTGGATCCTCAAATTTTGTGTATGTTAGGGCTACTTCAGCAACTTTAATCGAGCAACTTGCTCATCAATCCACTAATTTGTCCTTGCCTCAATAGGCTTTGTCAGAATGTTGAGATCCTCAACCTCTTTCTCACCCCAATCAAAAAAATAGTAGTGATTGATTAGCAACAACATTATCCCTTGGATTTACTATAGTATTCTCATCTTCGACAACTTGATCCGACAATGGAAACAACTTTACTGTTTTCACAATGTATGTTGTCATGCGCATGTAGTGTCGCATACGCACCTTCCTATCATCTTTCTAGTTGGCCCAAAATTCCTCTACATTATGTAGATGGGTGCATTCAATCCCGAACATCTTCTTGAGCTTTCCATAGGGGTCCATTTGTGGTTAGGCGGTGTAGAGCTCTAAATTGTATTCATTTAGCTCCTTATCAGAGTACTTTGTGCATTGGGAGGTGTGAAGCTCATACATAACCTGACTAAATGTGAGTGGATATGGGATCCCCACTCTATGCTTTATGCTTAAGAGGGCATGTGCATGTTGTAGCTGTTGAGAGAGTTCAAGGAGTACCATTCAGTCAATTAGGTACTAGGGCAACTTATATGGTTTCTCTGAGAAACCCTCGGTTCGAGTGTATGTAAACTTTGGAAATTGAATGAATAGAAAGATGAATCGATGGATGAAAGCAATGGAACTATGTGAGACTCTTCTTTCAAAATCACCTCCAAGCAGTCCGATGACATGCCTGATGAAGGCATCATTAACTCTGCAATAGTCCTTAAAATTCATGTATTCGAGTAGGATGTACTTGTCGTATACTTTTAGCTCCCTCCCTAGAGTTGGATTTGGTGCCACAAATAGTCCTTGGTATTGAGAATGATTGACGAGCAAGTAAACTAGATATGATGTCATATAGAACTCTAAAGTTTTCTTTATAGCCACAAATTGCTCGTGCAAGCAATCACTAATCATTCCCACCTAGTAGAATTTTGTTTCCCCTCAAATTATTTCTTCTACAAAGTATAGCATCCTTTATTGAAACAATGTTGTGGTCAGAAGGCCCATAGCCCTTCTAGATAGGGTTACCATGTCATAGTAATCCTCGTAGAAATCTCTTCAGAAGAGCTCCTGGGGCACTTTGTTGGCACTACCCCTCTTCTCCTTCAGCCAATACTGATTGATGACTTTCTTGCACTTGAGGGGATCAACATCCCACATCTACTTACCATATTCTTTAGATGTTTGCTCCATCTCATTGAAGGTAGGGATGTGAAAGGTTAGATAATTCATCACTTAAATATTTTAACATTTCATCTAGACCATCATTAGTCATTCATTTGGGGAAGTTATGGAAATGCGGGCCCAGGGGTGCAGACTTCCCTAGGTTGGCGGTTGTTTTGGAGGTAGTGATGAACATACAGAAATTAGGGCATGACAACCCGCATGGCCTCATCCGCACCAAGGTTTGATCATTAAGTGGGGTCCACCTAGGAGGTTTTGCAATTTTAACACATGGGTCAAATTCCTTTTGAAGATTAAGAGGCATTTGGATCATCTTTCAAGCATGCGGAAGTGGAGGGTCGCTTGGTTATTTGAGCCTCTGGCATTGAAACGATGCTGGTAAGGTGAAATCTCGCGAGTGGCATTATGGCACGTGGGACCCATTGTCTTGAAGGATGGAGGTCACTTTGTCATTGTGGTTTTAGAATGAGGGCAAGAGGGTGTGGGAAGGCATAAGGCATCGATCGTTCACAAATGACATAGGTGGGATGGAAGTCCAACTAGAGAAGCTCGCATTATTGGGTCCATAGAAGGTCGGCACATTAATCATTCATTTATGGACATCCCAAGGGAAACGACAGGGTCTGGTCCAGCATAGTGGGTGGACGAGGATCAATGTCCATTTGGAAATGGCGAGAGTGAGGTAGAGATCCACAAATGGTGGCACGCACATGGTGGTCTACTAAGGGGGTGATCCTCAGTCATTTCACTTTTTTAAGTGAGTCAACGACATCAGGTTCGGGATCCACCAGTCGGAAGGATGTGATCAAATAGTTGTTTTCAATTAGCCATTTGATCAACAAAAAAAGGTTAGAATAAACCCACAAAGGGTGGTCCACAAGGGATTTGTCTTGGCTAATTTGAGTTCAAATGACGGTCAGGAGTGCAAGGTCCGATGGGTGGATAGACGTGTTGTGAAGGTTGTTTGAAATGGAAAAGCTTGAATGGAAGTTCATAGATGGATGTCTATGAGGTGAACCCTGTAATGGGTCTATGAGGTGATAGCCTGAGGTGCCAACCGTAGAGGTGGAACCCATGTATCCAGAGGACGCAACTAGACAACTGTTTGGAATGATGAAGCCAAAAAGCCTTTTGCAGGTAGAGGCCTATGCAGGCGGACCCGAGAGGGTCAAAGGATTATTCTTTGAGACTTGTGAATTTGGCGGTCTTTTAAAAGGGCCAAGTTGAGGGAACTTCCCATGGGTGCAGGTTCGATGAAGGTGTCGGCCGTTCTCAAAAGTTTAAAAATTTTGTAAGGGAAAATGATAGTGATGGGAGCGTTGTGGGCCCGAAGGGCACGAATGCCGAGCTCAAGAACAATGACAAGAATGGTAAGTTCTGTTGAACCTAGATCATTGTTTTTCAAGTATTTTTCAAGTTTTAAAACACAGGTTTCACAAGGGAGGTATTATTCTATCTAATTTTCAAGGTTTTTACTCAAGAACATTTAACCATTTTCAGATTTTTAGAAGAAAATATTTAGCCAAGGGTGATGAAAACCCTACCTAAGAACCCCACATGGATGACGATGAATGACACCTCAAACATCACTCAAATCGCTAAATGTAAGGTGTGGGCATGAGGGCAATGAGGACAGGAGTCTCTGGAACATTCTTTGGAATTCTATAGGGTGGAAATGGTAGTTTGACATTGCTATTTATAGAATTTTTTCCATTTATTTCCCCAAATTAAATGCATGTACAATGGCATTGAGGGTTGGTGAACAATCATTCAAAAAATGGCATCTGAAATAGCAGAGTCCATTGAGCGGATGATGGTCGTGTGTTAACCGTTTGGGATGGCCTGCAGTGAAAAGAGCGAACCGGACTGTGGGTCCTACAACCCGGTAGGACATTGTGAGATAGCCATTGAAAATGGTGGAGGCACCAAGGAAACCCACATGGGGTGGACTGTACGGGTGGACCCACACTTGCCTCATGACACCAGTTTAAGATTTGAAGGGAAACAGTCAATGAGGCTCCACAAAAGCTGAAGACTTTGAAAATTTGAGGGTAGAAAAATATGGTCGACTCAAGATGATTCTTCTAAGGTTCCTCAACCACTTAGGACAAAAAAAATTGGGCATGCAAAATGAGGCTGCAAAAAAAAGTGACTTGGCACAAGTGAAAAGAGAGGGTCCCCATTCCAAATGGGGTGTGTGTGCTATAGGCACAACACCCACCAATTCTCGCAAGGAAATCCCAAAGTTTTTAGAGGAGGATTTTAAGACCCTTTCTAAACATCTCCAAGATATAGAAAAGGTATGCCTAGTACATAATATTGCAGAAGAGAATGTTGCTCTTAGAATACTAGCCACATCTTTCAAAGGTAAAGCCCAAGACTAGTATTGGTCTTTGGGTTTCGGTTATATCCGCTCTTGGGATCAACTCAGAGAGAAGTTGTGAAAGCATTTCTCAGAAAATGGAGATCACTCCTCTCTATTACAGTAATTAATTACCATCAATAGGGCCCCACAAGAGGCCATGAGTGACTTTAACACTAGGTTTCAAAAAACCTAATAGAGGATTCCTGTGATAGCCAGGCCTTTGGCCACTATGGCGTTCATGCTTTACCTAAAGGATTTCAATTCAGACATCGTAGTCATGGTGAAATCTATGGGAGGAGATATTCTACTTGACACATACAATATGGCTATTTGTGCAGTAAATAGTTTGATCGATGCCAAGAAGCTTCCACCTTATTTGTTGATGCCCATGTTCACGAAAATCTCTGGAGGCCCTCGAGAAGAGGCAACTTCAAGTGCCTCCTCTCTAGAAGTGAGCACATCGGTTGTGCCACCATCCATGTATATATACACTGGTGCACAACCAAGCATGTCATGCATTTCCTCATTAGTGGTGGATATCAATGATATGAAGAACCTCATGCGGTATTTTACGAATGAGCTAGTCCTCAACCAATGATAGCAAGAAACAACCTCGAAGCTTCCCACATAGACCTATCAAGGAGGAAGGCCATCTTATCAACATAACAAACATCAAGGAGTTATGAGAGAAGGAAGTCAACAACTAGTGCCCACAAACTAGATAGTCCTGGACACTATGCCACTTCAGATTGTCAAGGATAGTCCAAGAAAATATTTGGTTCAAGGCCATAACATCTTGGTGATGGATGAGAATGCATGCTACTTCCCATGTAATGATAGCTATAGTCCCTTAAATTTTCCAAGGGGAAATCTTTAGCAAAATATAGTGGAGCAAAGGAGTGAAGGCATATTTTTAGTCATAGAAGAATATATGTCTCCTGGAATGGAGAATGCTCAATTCAGAGCACACACACAAGGGATGTACTTAGAGCAAGAGCTAGACGTAGCACAAGACTAAGTTATATTCTCTTGGATGGAAGAAGAATATACAATATTTGAAAATGATGCTCCGATGACTAGTGCCCCACAAGTATAATCAGACTACAACACAAGGTCCAAAAGAAGGCTCGCTAGATAATACGTGCAATAAGTTCCAAAGCATTCAAAACCATGATGACTACAATCGCAAGTAGAACAAGCCTCACAAAATTGAATCACTCAATAGTTAGATGCTCCACCATCTCTAGAGAATGGGATGTACAAAGAACTGATCCTACCTACAATAGAGAGACCTCTCCTAAAGATGGTAGAGATACCACCATTTAGACCCAAGGTCGTACAATTCAGAATGATCAACATGGTCGAACAATTGTAGAAGGCACCTACTAATGTAATCTCTATGGGATGTTATATCAATCTCAAAGAAAAATATGTTGCTCTAGGATCCATTGAAGAAATAAGAACAGGTCTCATGAAAGAACACAATCCCACCTCGTGATCAAGTTAGAGACAAGGATCCCATGTCGAATCCCCAATCTTCAAGAGCTGCAACATACACGAATGTCATAGACAATGCAAATAATAAATAGGTAAGAAAACCAAAGCCCACACCTTTCTTTTTAACACTTATTGTGGGGGATAAAATTTTACGCAATAACATGATTGACTCGAGAGCTAGTACTATGACCATGCCTAAGCAAGTGGCCAACACCCTGAAACTTGAGTATGAGCCTCTTGAGAAAGGGATCATGCAATTAGATAGGAAGAAGGTATCAACCATCAACCATATCAAGGATATATCTTTGACTCTCTTCTCATGTCCAATCCAAAATATCACACAAGAAGTAGTCATGATAGAAATTTACCCAATGTTCAAGATATGTCTCTCAAGAGACTTTACAAAAATGTTTAGTGAATATTTAGCACTTGATTTCTCTCATTTGATATTATGGACTAAGCACCCTTAACATATAGTGGACAACCAAGTCCTATGCTTCAAAGCGACACATGCCTCCGTTTCAAAAAGGGAGACGTATTGCATAGAAATGTTAGAAGACAAGGAGGACATAAGTGATTGGACCCCTAAAGAGGAGGTTCTCCTTAATTAGTTTATTGAATCTAGCCCATTCAAGAACTTCCTGCTACTAGATTGGTTACTTATGTGATCTTTGACAATGACCAAATCTTCCCAAAATTATTAAAAGAATAGGAAGAGCCTAGTGGACCGGGCGATAATAGTCTATGGATGTTATATTTTGATAGGACCAAATGCAAGGTCATTTTCGGAGTTGGTGTTTGATTGGTACCCCTAACTGGATCAAAAACCCTCAAATATTTCCACTTCTAGTTCCCAAGATCGAATAATGATGTTGTGTACAAGGCTTCGATCCATGGTTTGTTTCTTTTAGAATGGATGGGCGTGAAAATAGTACAAGTGTTTGGAGACTCAAAGTTGGTCATAAGCCAAGTCCATGAAAAAGAGGCTGCCAAAAATATAAGAATAAGGTATTATAGACACAAAGTATTGGATTTGATTGATAGCTTTGAAGATTCTAACATCGAGTTTATTCCATGATCCCAGAATGTTGTCGTTTATCGAATGTCTTCAATCTATTCATAGTTTGAGCTGACTCCCGAATCAACAAAAAAATAGAATG
Source organism: Sequoiadendron giganteum (assembly GCA_007115665.2). NCBI lineage: Eukaryota > Viridiplantae > Streptophyta > Pinopsida > Cupressales > Cupressaceae > Sequoiadendron > Sequoiadendron giganteum. Next base: position 169,725,868 of record CM021108.1, on the reverse strand, counting down.
TAGTGCAGATCATCGTTCAACCATAAATTCTTGACAATGATCAAAACTAACGGGTTTTTTAGGACAATGTTAAGATTGACACTTTTTTATAAAAGTCAGAGAAATCTTTCGTTCACCTACAATCCAAAGCTAAAAGAGCTACAGAAGGAAAAGTGACCCAATTAAAATGAAATAATCTCTCGCAAGTTTGATTTCCCTCAAAAATATCTTTAGTTATGAAGATGTGAGAAATAGAAAACAAAGGTTCACTGCCAATGCAAAACACATGAAGATCTAGATGTTGGGAATGGTAGAAAGCTAAAATTCGAAAGAGACATTCCATACAAGGATAAAGAGGGACTAAAAGGAGTATGTTCTAGATACGATGGGGTCATAGCTTGGACCTATGATTATCTTAGAGGCTACGATTTGGGCATAGTTTATCATACTATCAACTTGGCCACAGGCTCAAAGCATGTTTGAAAAAGAAAAAGGCCAATCAGTCTGATGGTAGAGGAACTAATGGCACAAGAGCTTACCAAGTTAACCGAATCAAGGATCATATACCCGATCAAACATTCCACCTAGGTATCCAATCTTGTACCAGTGTGGAAAAAGAATGGCGCTATTTGGCTCTACGTGGATTTTAGGGACTTGAACAAGGATTCACTAAAGGATCACTACCCTTTTCCCTTAATGGAGCAGATTCTACAGATCATGGTTAGATCAGAGATGTTCTCATTGCTCGATGGTTTTTCATGGTATAAGCAAGTCTATGTAAAGGAAGAAGACCAACACAAAACAATGTTCACTACCAAGTGGGGAACGTTTGCATACACCAAAATTCCCTTCAAAATATTCAATGCTAGTGTGACCTTTCAGTGAGAAATGGATATCGCCTTCAAAGGGTTGATTAATCAGATCATCTTAATATATCTGGTTAACTTGACCATTTTTTAAAATCAAAGGGTGATCATTTTGACCATCTAGAAAAGGTCTTCAAAAGATTCCAATAGTTCAAGATTTCTTTAAATCCCAAGATATGTGTATTCAGAGTACCACAAGGAAAGCTACTAGGTTTTGTGGTATTAAAAGAAGGAATATCCATAGATCCTAAAAGGGTGAAGCCTATAATAGAGCTAATGCTACCAATCAACCAGAAGGGGCTACAATTCTTTTTAGGAAAGATTAATTTCATTTGCTAGTTCATTTCAGACTTCATGGGAATTATGAGGCATATCACACTGATGTTAAAAAATAATTTAGTGTTCAAATAGACTCTTTAAGGTAAGAGGGATTTTGAGAAAATAAATGACACCATCTCCACAACTCTAATGTTAGAAAACTTAGACTTCTCCAAGGATTTCCTGCTCTATGTCTATAGTGACCAACACAGTGTAGCTACAATACTCACTCAGAAAGGCACGAAAGGAATTAGGGAACATCCCATTGCATTCCACTCTAGGACTCTCAAAGGATGTGAAACCAGGTACAATTTTTTTGAGAAAAAGGACTTTGCTATTGTTAAAAGCCTCAAAAAATTGTGGCACCTAGTATCAGCCAATACAATTTCCATCCTCGTCGCCTGTCCTAGTGTTCGGGAGTACATCACTGAAGGAGAGATAAATGAAAAGAGGGCCTACTGGATCACCAAGGTCCTAGAATATGACATAGGCATCTGACTAAACAAGTTGTTTCGAGGAAGAAGTCTTTGTGAATACCTTGCACAGGAATTAAGCTCCCAGGCAAAAGAAGAGACCAACCAAGTCTATACAAATCAGTTTAAGTCTGACGAGTCATGGATGGTGGATCAGACATAGTATATGCAAAAATGGCAGTACTTGACAAACATTCCACCTCAAAAAAGATGCTACTAACTGTTAGTGTAATTAATTAATTAATTATTACACTACCATAAGATAACTTAGGGTTAATTAATCATATTAGTCCTAGGTTACTTTTTATCATTTAATAATGGTGTTGAGATAAGATTCCCTTCTAGAAGATGAGTTGTCTTTTCTAGAAGTTATCTCCATCTTGTTATCATTCCCTAGGTTAGGGTTTCATGTTGTCACATGAAGTGTGGTTTGTACACTTGGCAACATCTTATGAATTTTAGGTTTTGCTCTTGCCTATATAATTAGGCATATGTACTCTTTGTAAATCAATTAGATAATCTCTATTTGCATGCCCTTAGTTGCAACACTTTCTGTGTGGTTGAATTTCTTCTTGGCAGGTCCTCTTTAAAGTGTGCACAACTTCATTGGATGATTCAACATCCATTATTCCAACATGGTATCAGAGCCATTCCATTGAAGGTTCAACCCAGTATCAAGAAAGTTGGGCTATAGAGATTCTTGCAGGCTTGAAGGTTTTCTTTGCAGGCTAGTTGGTTCTACTTGGGGACCAAGCAATTTTCTGGTGCAGATCAGGCTCTATCTGACCTCTCCATTGTGCTCAAAAGGCCTCAAAACCTATAGATCGCCTACCCATTCGTCCGATTTGGACATATTTCATCCGAGAGCCATTTGAGGTATCTAGGGTTTTTTGCATTTTTGTATGATCCGTACAGTTTTTGCAGAAATAAAATATCTCCTGTCTGTCCTCCATCATGGAAAATTTTGTTTAGGTCATTTGGCATTTTTTATTTCTCCATTCGGGCAAAATTTTCTATAGTTCTGGAAAAAATTTATCTCTGCGGGTGACCTGCTATTTTAATACTCAGTTGGCATAATTATATTTTTTGTGGGCTATAGTTTTCTATCGGGCGACTTTAATATTTTCTGCAGATCAATAATCAATATTTAATATTTTTGAATTGTTGATTAAGCAATATTCAAAATTTAATTAAGTCAGCCCCGCTGACTAGTCTATAGCCACCGACAAGGTTGTCAGCCTCCATTGCATCTGCTGGCGTCATCGATTCTATCGCTGTCCATAGCGCTCTCCCCGCTTCCATTCAAGTTCCAGCCACTTGCCCCGCCGACCACCTAGCTCCGGCCCATGGTCATTCTGGAGCAGCGGCGCCACCCGGCCGCTCCACCTAGCACCACACCACCGCTTATCCAGTGGTGGGTTTTTTTAAACTGCCAGCTCACCCCGCGGTCATATCAGCGACCGGGGGCCAAGATTTTTTTTGCCCGGGGGTGCTTATTTTTTGCACTAGTTTAGCTTGCAGGCCCTAATAGGGAAATTTTTTTCAAATCGCCATATCTTTGCGCCACGAGGTCAAAATTTGACAAACAAGATATCGTCGGAAAGTGAATTCAGCCTACTTTCCAGTGGTGTAGTCTATTTTATAGAATTCTTCTGTCAAAAAAATCTACAATCAATTGAAGTCAAAACCCTAATTTGGACATAAAGACTCATATCTTCGCAACCGTTGATCGAAATTCAGTGATTCCAATGGCATCAAGAAGGTAATTCAAAGATCTTTTCATCAGTCTAGTCACTTTGATCAGTTTTAGCTCCAGGTACTCTTGCATTTTTTTTGTTCAACTTCGTGCATTTGTTCAATAACTTGGATATCCTGAAGCTTGGGAGAAGAATTTTTTATTTGGGTGGCATCACTTCAATTGCATATCAGTTTTGGGAGTTTCTCTTTACTGTTGAAGGTCATTGTCTTTATATTTTTGGAGAAATTTGATTGTACATTATGGGACTTGCATATTATCCTTCTTTGACTATGCTGCACACGGGAAACTATAAACAATGGCGAGATGGGATCATCCACCATCTCCAAACACTTGAATTTTTGCCACATTTGTATGATACGTTTCCCCATCTAGGTCAAGGTATTTATAAATTTGCTCGGAGTTGTAGTAGATATAATGTTTTAGCAGTGATTGCAATGCATGTTGATTGTGATATTTTGGAATCTATTGATCATTGTGATAGTCCTCACATCCTTTGGACTAAGATTTGGGAGATATATGGAGATTCAGATAGTCCACCCTTCCTTGATGGTCATGATTTAGAATGTCAGGTTTCAGATCAAGTACCCCATGATGATATTGCTATGTAGGCGGTCATTTGTTTGGATTGCCTTGCATCTTTCGAAGAGGTTGGCAAGGTTGCTTTAGATGATTCTTCTTCTCCATCAGAGACAGTTGGTATCCCTTCACATTCAGTGATTCCTTGTACAGATTCATTGATTGAGGCTTCCATCATCATCATTCATCAGGACACATTCTGTTTTCCAGACTTGACATCACAAGATGGCTTTGTTTCAAGGATTGTTGACTTGGCTATTTCTACAGGTTTGGATGATATTATTGAGGGGATATCACTCCTCTATTCAGAGATTTCATATATGAGACTTCCTCCATCTTCATCGGAGTTCCTTCAGCATCTACCATTGGTTTGGCTTCAGTCTTATCTCAGTGGTTTTGAGGACACTTCATTATGGGGGGCAATCAAGTCTCCATCTCTTCCTTTCCTTCCTTCAATTCCTATCTAGAATGGGAAGCATCTCTACACTTGCACCTGGTTTTGTTTCTTCCAAAAGGGAGACAAGTTGTTTGTCGACATTGGATCATATTTTGTCTACATACACTTACCATTCTTGCAGGTGATCACATCTTTTGGGTGGCCTATATAGTCTCTCTATTTCCCTCCTATGGGGGGCCCATTGATTGTATTTTATCCATGTGATGATTGTTGTCCTTGGGGGGATGATGTTGAGTCCTCCAATCATCACTTTTTTGCATTTCATCTGCTTTTTTGTAGAGAGGTTTTCTTCCCATTGGGTTTTTCCCTTTTTCTCTGTTTGTGGGAGATTAGTTGCATTTTCATCCTATGTACATGGGTACCTAAAATGGCCATCAGCCGGGACCCATCATCATCATGCATAATCATTGAATTTTCATTTCCTCCCTAAGTTGCACTTATGGGGGGGGGGTGTTAGTGTAATTAATTAATTAATTATTACACTAGCATAAGTTAACTTAGGGTTAATTAATCATATTAGTCCTAGGTTACTTTTTATCATTTAATAATGGTGTTGAGATAAGATTCCCTTCTAGAAGATGAGTTGTATTTTCTAGAAGTTATCTCCATCTTGTTATCATTCCCTAGGTTAGGGTTTCATGTTGTCACATGAAGTGTGGTTTGTACACTTGGCAACATCTTATGAATTTTAGGTTCTGCTCTTTCCTATATAATCAGGCATATGTACTCTTTGTAAATCAATTCAATATATTCTGTATATCAATCAGATAATCTCTATTTGCATGCCCTTAGTTGCAACACTTTCTGTGTGGTTAAATTTTTTCTTGGTAGGTCCTCTTTGAAGTGTGCATAGCTTCATTGGATGATTCAACATCCATTATTCCAACACTAACAACTATAAGGCACCAGGTATGTACTGATTCATGGAATTTTATTTAAAAGGAATTATTATGGTGTCTTTCTTTGTTGCTTGGATAGGCCATAAGAAGAAATAATTTTAAATGAATTCCATAATAGTCCTGAGGTAGGACACTTCTCCTCCAAGAATACTACTTTGAAGATAATGTGGGTGGGATATTATTGGCCTTTCGTGTTCTCTGAGGCACACCACTTGGTGCAGAAGTTTACTCAATTCCAAATTTTTTGTTAGCAAGAGGAAGAACTCTGCCATGCCACTAAGCCCAATCGTGAGTGAGGAACCCTTTGCATAATAGGGTTTAGATTTTATCTAGATGATTAATCCCATCTCTAGCACTATCCATAAGTGGATACTTATGATGAATGATTATTTTACAAGATGGACAAAGGTCGTCACTCTAAAAAATGCCACTGAAACAAAAATTATTAATTTTCTTATAGAGCTAGTGACAAGGTTTGGATCACCTAAAACTATCATATCTGATAATGCTCGAGCCTTTTTAGGCTCTAGGATTTTGTATTTCACTCTCAAGCATGGGGTGTACCTCAAGACTTCATCAAATTGTTACCTACAAGGAAATGGGTTAGCAGAGTCGACCAAAAAACACTTGATTAGGTTAATTAAGCATATTGGATCAGACAGAAGGAATGGAAAAAGCATCTATGAGTCACTCTATGGGCTAACAAAATTATTCCCAATTTATTTTTTAAGGCTTATCCTTTTGAATTGGTGTATGGAAAGGAGGCGGTTTTACCTATTGCCATAGAAATCTCGACATTGTAACTATTAAAATATTTAGAAGTCGAGGGAAGTGGCGGGATGGAAGTAAGATTGGTGGAACTCCCAAGTCTTGAAGAGAAAAGAGAAAGGATGTATGACACCATGATCCGGCACCAACAAATAGTCAAATAATGGTTTGATAAAAAGACCTCCAACTCATATTTTCGGGAGGGAAACCTTGTGTTAAAATATGACAAGTGTGTTACAAAACCAAGATAGCATGCAAAGTTTGAAGCACTAATTAAAGGTCTCTTTTGCATTCATGCATGCAAAGAAAATAAAATATATGAGATAGAAGACATGAATGGGAACGTTTTGGATATACTAGTAAATGGTATTCATCCGAAATTGTTCCATTAAAGCACACAAGTTCTTTTAAAATAAAATTAGAGTTATGTACCATATCTATTTTTTTTGTAAAATACATTATTTTTGTGAATAATCCATGAGGAAATAACAATATAAATAGCAAAAAAGTATTATATTATATTCAAGTTATGTGCAGGATCATCATGGAAAAAACAAGCCCTTAAGTGGCAATGAAAATTCAGAAAATCAGAGTTAGGAAACTTGACGTAAAAATTTGAATAAGTTATCTATATTATTTCAAAAATATGTAACAATAGAATCTGTAGAAAATTGAATTTATTTAAAAAAGAAAAAAATCTATTTGGTGAAAATTTGAAATTTCAATGCAGTAGTACTTAAATTTCAAGTAAAAAATAAGAAGTAGGTGTCTGTCTGACCACCCTAACCACAATAAAATGATAATATTTTTTTATAAGATTTTAAATATAAGTTGAAGACTCATGTCCCGATGTGATGCATATTTTTTTTGTATTTTTTTCCAAGTAAATAATTAATTATGAATTTTGTATTACAACTTTTAAAAAATATAAAAACTAGTATCTCTGACCACCTTAACTTGGTCAAAACTACATGAAATTCATTTTTTATTTTTTTAATCCTATAGTATGCAAAGCATAGAATGTGATGCATGTTTTCAGATTCAAAAAATGTGATACCGTTTGAAAGCTATAGATGTTTTTAGTCAGCCTATCAATCAGGACTTTATTCGTAATTCAAATAGAAAATGAATAATTATTATTTATTAAATTCAAAGTAAGGCATAATCTATATTGGTGGAAAGCTGAGAATCTCCTTTAAAAACCCTTTTTGTTTCATTAGTTTTGGGTAAAAAATAGTCATCAGCCACATGGGCCATCATATCACTTACATATCACCACTGTTTGGCCTATCATGATCCTGCACATACCCTTCATTCAAATATTTACACTATAATGGGTATGTGCAGGATCATCATGGAAAAAATAGGCCCTTAAGTGGCAATAAAATTCAGAAAATCAGAGTTAGGCAACTTGATGCAAATTTTTTAATAATTTATCTATAATATTTCAAAAAATGTAAGAATAGAATTTGTAGAAAATTGAATGTAGTCTCTAAACTACTAGGTTTATTTATAAATAATAATAATCTATTTGGTGAAAATTTGAAATTTCAATGCAACAATTCTTAAATTTCAGGGAAAAAAGAAGTAGGTGTCTGTCTGACCACCCTAACCACAATAAAATTATAATATTTTTTTATAATATTTTAGATATAAGTAGGGGAGTCATGTCCTGATGTGATGCATATTTTTTTGTAATTTTTTTCCATGTAAATAATTAATTATAATTTTTTTATTACAAATTTTAAAAAATATAAAAACTCATATGTCTAACCACCTTAACTTGGTCAAAACTTCATGAAATTCAATTTTCTTTTTTTTAATCTTATAGTATGCAAATCATAGAATGTGACGCATGTTTTGGATTCAAAAATTGTGATACCGTTTGAAATCTATAGATGTTTTTCACTCAGCCTATCAATCAGGACTTTAGTCGTAATTCAAATAGAAAATGAATAATAATTATTTATAAATTCAAAGTAAAGCATAATTTATATTGGTGGAAAGCTGAGAATATCCTTTAAAAACCCTTTTTGTTTTATCAATTTTGGGTAAAAAGAAGGTCATCAGCCACATGGGTCATCATATCACTTAGATATCGCCACTTTTTGTCCCATCATGATCCTGCACATACCCTAATACGTTTATCTAGCTCGAAGCTTTGAGAGAAGTTTGAAGCCTTCTCACACAAACCCAAAAGGAGATACATTGCAAAAATAAAAATGAAGAGGTGACACACAAAGTAAGTAGTAAATTTCAAGCCTCCATCGTCTGTTAACTGTCAAAACATTGCTTCTTCGGGTTTTTCTTCAACAAGGTGGTAAAGGGGTTAAACACACAACACACACATGCACAAAAATTCATGGACATCAGTCCTCGCTACCATGGCTATACACCAAAAATTCAAATTTATTTTTCTAGTCAAGCCTAGGAATGCACTCAACTTTATACTCCCTCAACAGGAAGGAAACCATGGGTCTAGACAATGAGTGATGCCTCTTTAGGTCCATGGTGTGGAAGTCAATGAGAAAGGGTAACCAAGTCACCACTTCCTCATAATCAATGTGCTTGTGAAGGTCCATGACACTTAGAATGTCGCCACTAGGGATAGCCACTTGCACAACCTCTTTGAGCCCGTCCAAATATGTCGAGTCAAACATAGCTTGGAACGGTTTGATAATCTAAGGCTTGTGGATGTCTAATTCCAATAAAGAGGCCACGAAGTGGGAGACAATGTTGGAGTTGCATCACGACTGATTTTCATCCTTCACGTACTCCTTGCCAAGCACCCATTTGAACGCCACAATGATGAGGTGGTCATTCTTCTTCACCAAGTGTTTAATTCTATGGGTGTTGACTTCACCCACAAAGGAGTATAGTGGACTTTGGCTCTAGAGTCGAATGGGAGTACCTAGGCCAAACATGGTTGCAGTAGGAAAGCTAAGGCTAGCAGAACAAGAAATGTAGTGAAAAAGCTTACTAACTTAAGAGCTAATTCAGTGAGCTTTTCGCTAAGGTGGCATGGTTATTTACAAAAAAGGTGCATCGATGAGCTCGATGAATAGAAAATCCATCTCTCATTGGATGGTAATAGAGAAAATATTAAAGTGTCAGGAGGGTGAGAGATGAATCGCATGGAAAATCTTACGTCAAGCCTTGAAAAATAAATTTGGGTGTTGGGAGTAAATGGTCACGTGTACCAATTTTTGTGATGTGTCCATTACCATCTCCAATGCTAGCTTGTTTTCTCATATAAAAATACATTGATTAAAGTGCTAATCTCTGAAAAATTTAATATGAATATCTTTTCATGAGAGTACTTTGCATCGCTTAAAGCATTCTTCCCCTAGCTAAAAGCATGTTTCCCAATGCATAGAGCTTATTTGTGAAAATGGCAGTGAAGGGAATGTAATAATTCCATTCTTATGAAATATTTGGCATTCCTGAGGGATACATATCCCTACTCGACACATATCGCCTCATTGGTAGTACTTAGAAAGATAGTGGTAATGGTAAGCCTTATTGCATGTACATACAAGAAAATTAAATGCAACCAGAAAGAAATTTTTTTCTAAGTATCAAAAACTACAAGAAACCATTTCTCTGAAGAAGCTCTCTACAAATATTTTAGCACAACAATAGAAAAAGCATCATCATTTGGTTCACAGGTTGGAGTTTCATCTACAAGACCAAGCTACACCAACTTTTTTGGGAAGGATTCATTTTCTAATGCCACAATGTTGGAGGAGTAGATCTTTGCTCAAACTAAGACCATGCTGATAGGTGACCCTGTGAAAAAGGAAGTGGTCTTGGATTTTGTAGACAATATTTTTTACCCAAAGTTGCATATGAACTCTAAAAATATCAAGGAAGGGGCAATGCAGAGAATTGTCAAGTATGGGGGAACTGAAGGCTTTGCTACATGACTCTGGTATTTTGGTTTTCTACAATTCATGTTGCCTATTGTACACCTATGTCTAGAGCTGGTGGATGCATGTGCAAAGAGGCTGGATAAGTATGGGTTATAATTGGTAGCAGGTCAAGGGTTACAATTAACTTAGTGGACATCCTGGATATATTGTGTATCCTTATAAACTAGGGTGTCAAAAGGTTTGAACACAAAATAATGGAAGAATTCTAGAAGACCAGAACCATACAGTTAAATTTCTATGAAGACGAAACAAATGAGAAGCCAGAGTGAAATCAACTCCTCTTTCCTCTAGTACGTAGAAAGTTTAAATTAGATGCACAGGACATTTTTGCAATTTTGGCATGTATCTACAACTTTGATGATGATGAAAAGGTTTATGCTTTCTAGATGGGTCTGGCTTTCATGCTTAGGAGGTTGAAAATCCAGAAATTTTTTGATTTTTCTACTGTAGTCGCAAAAAAGATGCTGGATCAATTGAGAAATTATGGCACTACTTTTAAATTCTGGTATTCTTCTTTTCTGGTACATTTGATCTTACATCAAAACCTTGAAACTTTTGAAAGGAATTTGTCACTCTTTAGATTTGATGTAAAGAGGTTATACCAGCTAGTTTTGGTCTGGACCCATGTGCTTTCTAAGACATGGGATTATTACTCACTTGTGGATTATTTCCTACAACTAGTGCTTGTAGATTTTTTTGCATGCCCTTTGAGTCATTTTCCCCCTAAAGTACTAAATTGGATAAAAATCCATTAGATCCTGGTGGATTATTTTTTTTACCTTCATAAAGTTTCATGGTTTCATCAAGGAGCCTTTTAGGCTCCATAAATTTGTAATAGACAAGACCTTCGCTTTGGAGGCATGTCATTAGGAAAATATTTCCAACAAAGCCTATGGAAACAAAAGACACAAGAAAGCACTTTATCCAATCCCCTTTACCATCACCAATAGCTAGGTAACACTTGTGAAAAGGGAGGAGCGGGATGTGCTTACTAGAAAATTGGCTTGCCTGGGCGTAATTTTTATTTGTGATGCATGGAATTACAATCCAGTAAGGTATCTCCTAATTGTAAGACATGAGAGGCGGGAGTACTTTGAATCAAGAATGAACTCGACCAAGGAGAGGATAGATTTTTACATTAGCTTAGCCTTCATACCAATCAATAGACCGCCATGGATTGAATTATATGTTCCAGTGGTAGAATACCAATAGAGCATCCCAATAGACAAGTCCCTCAACACCCAACTGAAAAACCAAGGATGGTCAGAACAAAAGAGGGGAGACTTTTGGAGGTTTCAACAAGAAATTAAGAACCTCAACACTATGTATGGAGATGTTAAGCCTCACAATGAAAATTTTGACCAAATTTATGACTAGGAGGCCAACACTAATGATAGTAATCTCGAGTCTGATTAGGAGATTGAACCGGAGGAACTTCCACTCTACTCTTCCTAGCCTCAAGATCCCAACATAGGAAAAGGAAAAGGGACAGGATCAAAATAGAAGGGCTCATAGATCACATTTTCTACTGGCACTCAAGCAAAAATAAAGAGGACCCAACTATCACCAAAGGGATCTACTACAACTATAGAGGCTCAAGTTTTAGTGAGATTGGCTGCTAAGGAATTTGAATCTACCAATTCTACCCAAATGAATACAAGATGAGCCCAAGACTTAGGTGAATTGGGTGCATCAAGTAGAGGATAGGAAGAGATAGATTCCACTCCAGTAGGATATTCAGATTCAACGGCCCAAGTAAGTTTTTCTACTTTTCTTCTTTCTTCTTTTGTATCTTTAGTTGTCTCTCCACCCTGCCTACTGAAAAGAGTCCTCCATCTATGAGATTCAATGTCTTCATTCTAAACACACCCCTAGCCATATTCAACAATGAACCCCATAAAGAAACCTCACGCGTCAAGCGAGAATCATCTACATCAGCCAAAATTGATTCTTTAATCACCCTATCAAGGCCCCCCATTGAAAACATTGAAGAATCCATGCTTCCAGTTTCACCAAACCCATCTACTATCAAGAAAATGTCTCTTTTTCCACCCACTTCCCTTTCACTCTGATGGGTATCCCTCCTTCTCAATCTATGTATGGCATCCCACCTTTTTCCATGATAACACTTCCCTTTCTGTCTCTGCAATCTCATATAGTTGAAGCTTCTCCTTCCGTCACCATTTCTAGTTTCCCTCTAGGTTCTTTGATTACTACACAAAGTATTGGAACCCCATAGAGTCTCTAAAGCCACTTGGATGCAACGAAGTAGGCCTGACAAGTGAGAAAACCAAAACTACAGATAAAGGCCATGACAAAACCAGCCACTCAGAAGATTGAGGATTATTTTGATGAAGATCAGAATTCCCTACTGATCGCTACCATGAGGCCACGAGAATCCAAGCTTGAAGGAAAAATGAAGTTAGAAGATTATGGCATCCGATCTATGGCCCTTCATTTAAGTGAGACTCTCCCATGCAACAAGGTGGTTCTATCTAAAGAAACTTAGAAGGTGGTCTATACCGACTATGAAAAGATGGACAAAAACTTGAAGAAGCATGAGGTAGATTTGGAAAATATAAAAGACACAGTAGATAGGGAGCAGGAAGAAATCAAAGCAAAAGATGTGGAAATGGCCCACCTAAGGTAGTTATAGGGTCAACAAGGGGAAGTAGCTAAGTTGCGTGAAAAATCCCAGAATGAACAAGATCAACTTCATTCTAAGTTAGAGAAGTTGAAGGGAGAGTTTGTTGTTGAATGCAAGACAAATGCAGAGTATCAATGCTAATAGGAGAAGATCAACAAAGATATAACCAGAGAAAACACCATCTTTGATGGGCTACAAAAGGAGATACAAATGCTAGATCAACAAAAAGAGGATATGGAGAAATAATTAGATAGAATTCAATCTCAGGCCTTTGACAATCTTTAGAAGGCCTAGGCGAAAATAGAAAGGGTGAAACAAGAAATGTAGGAGATCGAATCAATTTTGTGGACCCATGTTGAGGAAATTAGAAAATTGAGTTCTAAGCTTACAAATGACCTCCAAGTGAAGAGTTAGTTGGAGGAAAGCATAAAAGAAAGAGAATCAGGCAATTCTAGTAGGAAGTGGTTGCAACATAAGGATCCAGGATCCTTTTGATAATAAAAAAGTTAATATCCACTCATTGGTAGAAGATCGTAGTTGCAGTCACGGCCCGAAAACTAGTCTTGTAGTTTATGAGGGATGCTCGAGAGTTAAATGAGAAGGTTGGCCCAACGGTTGATGAAATTCTCCATATATATGCCCCCTAGGCTGAAGAATCAAGGAGCTTGATCTCAAGGTTATGTAAAGCAACCAAAGAAGCTTTAAGGGACACCAAAATTCCTAATCAAACGGAAGCCTCAAGGAAAGAAAGAAAATTCATCAACTGCCATAGGGTTGCATCAAAAAGTAAATATTTCTATGCAGTGTTAAATAAGAAGGTCAATGAGATCAAGGAGGAGTTCAATTTTTTTATCAAAACCAGATTACCCACCCTTTTCTCATCTAATGGAGGAGTGTTATCAATCAAGTACATTGCAAATGCAATTAGGCTCAAAATCTAGACATCCAAAACACTATCAGATCTAAGCCCATCACCCACTATTGAGGAAATCAAGAGGGAAATCCTTCCCCTTTCTTAGCTTTATTAGCACATTAGGGCTGTTTCATCAAGGTGGGGAGGGTTTTCTTTTAAATAATTCCTCGATATGGATCAAGCATATGAGATTCTACGGACCCTCATCTGGCCCACTAATGTAGATTGGGAGTCCAAACACTCTGCCTTCCTCAAAATCCAAGAACAACTAGAGGCCTAGGTTCGTGCCTTCGCAAGTGAAGGCCCCCTATGAGCCGCCAAAACTATGAAGGATTTTTTCCTTTAAGCTTTTTCTTTGGTTTTTCAGCCCTTGCTTCTTTTCCACTTCGGGATGAGTTTGTGGCTAAAGGATGAAGATTTCTCTTGCATAAAGGTGTGCATTGCACCACATGGTGGATGCATGGATTTATTTGTATATCATCTCCTTTCAGGCATGAATTGGGACATGTGTCAGATTGGCAGGGTTTTTCTTCAAAACCACTCTCACAAGTCTAAAATCGATCACCCACTTGACACGTCATCTATTGTGCATCGAGCAGTTTATATTTTTTGTAGAGTTATCTTTAAGGGTAGAGTTTGTTAGGGAGCATGGGGGAAATCTTACTTTTAGGGTGGAACCTTCAAGTCAACATCATCAACCTCCATGGTTGATCGATTAGATTTTTCCTAGGATGTGTTAAATTTGATTGTCTTTTGACAACTATCTTCACTAAAATATCTAAAAGCCATTAATGAAGTAGTGGAGACTTAATGAACGAAGATATCTCCAATATAATCAAGATCTAGGATCAGATTGTGAGCTATCATGTTTGAGAATTTGGTAGTTTATGCTTATGGAATGTTGGCAGCAATGTCCTCTTCTTCTGATTATAAAAAGGGTTGGCAACATTGAGATAAAGAGTTCAGTTATAAAAATTGCTTTGAAAATCTTTTTGAATAATATAGATATTGTTAGGGAGTTCTATTTTCTTAGAAGTAGGAGGGTCTTTATAGAGTACTATTATTCTCTTTGGCATGTTATATTTGATTTAAACTATCATCCAATTGACATTTGACATTTTTTAAAAGTTTATATAATCATAGAAGTTTGATTTATTTGGGACAAATCTTTAAGCTTGTGCATGCTATGCCCTTTGTCAAATTTTCTTTTCATATTGAAAACATTGTGTTAAATTTTTTTCATCAATAGTTTAGATAGTTAATTCATATGTTGTTAAGCTTCTATGTTGAATGCTAGCTTTCAAAAATTGGATCATGTCTTTTAAACTCTTCCATTTTCTATAAAGGGTATGCAATTTTCCATATTATGCTATAAAGGAGGAAGGATTTTGTATGTTTCTAAATATTTATGTTAATCTTAGAGTTTTCTTATGTTTAATCAGACCTTAATGGGTGCTTCCCATGGGGATATCTGAAAAACTGCATTGTGCTTTCTCTAGCCTTTGTTGCTCGTTCTCTTCCCAACAATGAAGGGTCAACAACATTCTATGTCTATAATATTAGTTATAAGGAATAGTTAAGGTTTGAAATGTTCTAAAAGCTTTATCACATCACCATATTTATGTTTTACTCGCATTTATTTTTACCCTTTTCCCCCAAACACAAAGAAGAGCCAACTTTCTATAAAAATCTCGGAGGTCATTTAGTGAGGCACAAAATGGTCTCACACTCGTTGAATTTCCCATAAGGATATTCGTAGAGGCATAATATTTAATGATCAAAACAAACCATAATGTGAGCACATTATAACACACTCAGATTTTTTCTTGGTAATGACCGAGCCTAGGCTCAGTCATTACCAACCCATAACGTGAGTGTTTTTTACTATAATGTGCTCGTGTTTTTGCTATTTCAGGTTGAAAAAGTGAAGAGGTCACTTTTTTTCCCCCATCTTTCTACACTTACCATGTGCCCCACTAACATATTTTCCTCTCCTTTTATCCTTTATGAATATGCCAAATGACCAAATATATACCATATGTGCATCATCATTCCTTTGTACCATGAATCCTATGTTCACCTCTTCATAGTTCCTCAACCTTGAGTATCTAAAAAAGAGCAGTCTAATTTGCATGTAGAATAGACAATTGACCTATGATTCTCTTTAATTTAACAAATGAAGTGGGAAAGAGTCTTAACCCCTTCTAAGAAATAGAAATGAGTTTTAGTACCATCCTTTATATTATCTAGTGAAATAGTCTTAGTTGTCTCCCCTACTTAATTCCTACATTCTAGCTTGCCTACCTTTCTATTATTATTTATTTAACCTTTCATAGGTCATACATCATCCTCTTCCATTAGATTTTTTCTCTCTTACTCAAACTAAACTCACATATAGATATGTTTCCACTCATTTATCTTACCTATAATTTCCACCCTTTTTCTTCCTTTCATGGTTTCAACCCACCTTAACTTAACCTACTTCTCCTCCAAGATATGTAATCACCTTACACTCTATTCTTGCTTCCATCTTGCCTCCATAGTAACTTCTTAATTTGTACATTTCTATGCTCTCTTTGTTTTATTCTTTCATTCTTCCCTCTTCTACCATCACATGATTCTCACTTTCTTGCTCCTCCTTAAGGCTCCCATAGGTCTCCTTCTTAGAACTAGTGTGGTTTACCAAGATGTGTACACACTCTATCTTAAACCTTTCTAAATACCTATACCATTCCTTTATCCATAATATATTCCTTTCTTTCACCCTATACGATCAATTCTTCCTTTGATGGTTTTAACCAACTCTCAACATTCTTTACTAGTGATAGTTTTACACACCCAATTTTTGGTGTATATCTCTAGATACTTTCTTCTCCTATGGATGTAAATAAAATTTCCTCTCATGTTTCCTTTTTACATGGTTTCTTAGAGACTATTTTATATATGTTCCTCCTTTTACTCACTCCTTTGATTCACTTTGTATGTTCCTACACATTCTATATTTGAACATTTACAATAAATCTAGTTGCAATATTAGATGTACCGCCTCATCTAAGAGTGTGAAAACCATTTGGTCCCTCTCACACTTATTTTATTCTCTTGTATTTTATTAATTAAAATAAATTTCTCATTCTACCATTATATTTGGAAGGTCTACCCTCTATGAATCTTTGAGTCTCTTTCATGGAAACTCATGCTCCATATCCATCACCTAGTCTACTATTTCCTTAACTTCATCATAAGAAAATTATTTAAGGTATTTTTTGGGCTTTACAATTAAAATATTTTATGTGACCTAGCTAGCCCATCATAAGGTTTTTATCATAAATTCTAATAGTGATACAAAACTCATGGCCTCTACTTCCTCTCTCAACTCCTCTATAGCAAGGTTATACATTTTGGTGACTTCTAAGTATTTATTGATTTGTGAATAGATAAAATATAGGGTATTTCAATCATTTAAGCAACGTCATGTATGTTTTTAGTGTATTTAATAGATATTATGAGCTAGGTATGAGCTAAGTTAGACTGTACATGGTGTATAGGTGTGTTCCATACTATTGCTAGCTTGAGAGTCTAAATTAATACTATCATTGACATTAACCGAGTGCTTTTATATTCTCTAATGTACTCTCCAGCTAGACATAATTTATACTTTTTTTGTGACGATATTTTTTAATCTACAATAATAGCTATTGATTATGAATTATTTTAATGTTGATGCAACTCAAGGTTGCACTTGTGTATTCTAAAAGAGACTATTTATAATTTTTAATAATAACTTTTAAGAGGTAATAGATGTTGGGTCTTTTAGATAATCTTATTTGGAAATGGACCCAAATTTAGGTCCATATGGAAAATTCATTGGTCCTATGAATTTTGAGAATATATTTGTAAGAGTTTGTTAGTTTTTTTCTCTTAGGCTTGGATTCTAGTGATGATGCAAATAAATTTTGACCTTAGTAATCTATTTACTAGGTCTAAGATCTCCTTTCCCACATTACAATGCTTAATTTGAATATTCATATAAGCACAACTTCTCCACAAACAGACCTTTTATGGGAATTCTATCTTAAATCAGTTGTACAAGGAATTTTGAGTGAACCAATTCTTCTATGTTTAGATATTAGGTTTTAATGAATAGTTTTGATGACAATGTCATCAATTGTCATCAAAACATCAAAAGGATATGATGATATTAGCATGATTTAGTTAGGTGTTGAGGGAAAGGATTATATGGATGAGATCAACATGGCATATAGTCTTGACATCATAATTGTATGAGTGCCACGTAATTCCAACTAGAATAGCTATAGTGATGATTTGTAGAGGTCCTATTCAGTTTGAAAAGGAATCTCTACATATAAAATATGACACAATGATGATGTCACTAATGTATGATATGCATAAGTTTTTGGTGAATTGATTTTATCTTAAGAGTTTATTGATCATGTTCAAATGAACTTTAAAATTCTTAATCATTCAATTTTGGTTTTTGATTTGTCAGGTGTAGGATAATCTTAGGGAATTGAAACTATTAATGCCTTCTAGTGTAGTTAAAATGGGTACTAATTTACCATAGACAAGGAATTTTGCATGGATTCTTAATTGAAATAGAAATGGAAGGAAAACTATGTGAAACAGATTTTTTTTATTGGGAGGGTAAAAACCACAAGAAATTTGTTTTCTTTTCTTAGAAAATTTCAAGAAAATTTCAAAAGGAATAAGGCTTAATTTGGAATGATGTATAAAACCATGATAAAAAAATTTCTTTTGTGCGAACCAATTTTGGGAACTTGGCTGATTTTTGAAATGTTGGCATTGTAAGACCAACCTAAACCTTAACAAAAGATAGAGGGTCTATATTTTTATAAAATAAAAATGGGGCGTGTTGAGAAAAAGGTACAACACTCCCCTCACATCCATATTAGTTGAGATTCCATTTTAATAATTACATATTGATTTTGATGGAGAAATTATTAAGAGATCAAGCAATAAATGAAAATAGATTTTAAAGGTCATTTAATACATTAAATAATTGGTAGATGTGATAATGGCTATAAATCCTACATCGAAATTGCTGATTAATTTCCTACTAAATAAATAACTACAATAAAAAATAAGATGATGTGGTGAACTACATAGACTTTCTCTCCTTCATTATGCAACCACTCTGAGGAACTTAAATTGTTCTTAAACTGTTAACATTTGAGAGCTTTGTAGTAATACTTATGATTCAAAAATTGGAATATACATACCTCATAGATGTGTTGAACTATCCTTTGAACCACAAGGTCACATCTCCATCTGCACATAAATGTGGATAAATGTGGATCATTTGATTGAGCAAATATGGTGTAGATATTTGTGCCTTTTGACCTTTTGGAGACTCAATTATTTCTCTTCATACCCCATGTGATGTATTTCATTAGGAACATATGTA
The DNA here is from genome assembly GCA_007115665.2 of Sequoiadendron giganteum. NCBI lineage: Eukaryota > Viridiplantae > Streptophyta > Pinopsida > Cupressales > Cupressaceae > Sequoiadendron > Sequoiadendron giganteum. Next base: position 169,706,838 of record CM021108.1, on the reverse strand, counting down.
ACATTACCTCAAATCATATTGACAAGTGACATCCAATCATGAAATTCAAAAGATGAGGTACAAATTTGTACCAATGATAGTATTTAAACACAACGCTTCATTAAGGACAACATACTATTGCATGCGGTAGTAAAATAGATTGAAATCAATGACAACACACTAACAATAAATTTTCCAACAATTCATTGGAGTATATGATCTTTTGAGGAGATGTGAGATCATAATTTCATGTTTGAGTTTTTGATTTGCGATTGGGGCTTTGACTTCAATATTGGTTAGTTTTCTTAGTATTGAGTACATTGATCATTTTCTTGAGATCTTCATGATGGTGTTATGTTTCATTTTGATTTTGTCGTGGTTTGATTGGTTACAAGTTCTCATGGAAACTTGGAGAAATAAGTGAGGCTAAGATATCTCTTATGATTAGAAATATTTTTTGAGACAATTACGCTTTTGATGAGGTTTCAACTAGAAGTTTGAGGATCCTACATGTTGGTTGAATGTAAGTTCAACATGGACCTACAAGGAGATTGTTCTTATAAGAGTCATGATTACTTGGATATCTTAGAAGAGCATTCTAATTCCCAACTCTTTGTCTACTTGGTGGTTTATCATCTAAGAAGTATTTCCCATTATTATTTTCAGATACATTATGTTCTATGATTTTTTTTCTCATTCATATGGATCTTGAGCTATGGTTTTCTAGTTTTATAGAGTCCATTTGAGGGATTTTGGCATTTTTATCTCCTTATACATTGTGAGACTATTAATTGATGTTAAGTTTAAGAGATTCTATTGGGCTTATTCCTTTGGTTTGGGAATATATTTGGTTTGATATTCCTTTTCTTTCACATGCATACATCGTGGTTATGGTTAAATGTGGATAATGATATTATCTTTGGATTTTTATAGAGGATATCATAGTTATCACATCTTAGCATTTAGAGGTGTGTAGAAGGACATGATACATGCTTTAATTTTTAGGTTCTCTATTTGGTCTTGTTCTTCTTCCTAGATGTTTGTATTCACATGACATAGGATTTGAGGTCTTATGTGGAGCTGTGGTGATCACTTTATTGATGTTCATATGTTTTTCATTATTCTTTGGTGAAAACATGGATGTTCCTTTATCTCTTTCCTTTGTTGAGTGTGGAGAACTTGTGAGAGCTATAGATACTTGTTGTGAGATATGTATTGTAGCATATTGGTTTGTAGGATTTGCATATTTTTTGGATGTTCCTTGGTACTAGATGGTGTTGGTTACAATCTATGTGTTTCTATTGGTGGATCTTTGGATGCCTTGATCAATTTTCATATTTGACATTACCTATGGACTGGGAGTTCCTAGTTGTGTATGTTCATTATATGACATGGTCAAGACACTTTGAGCTTGCAATTGCATGTTATGGGTTGTATATGTTGATGGCACGAAGTTAACTTATTATGATTTTTATACCTTTTAGGTATGGATAGTTTGATGTGTTAGCATTTGTTGTGGGGATTATTTCAACTATGGTGATTATATCTTGACAACTATTGATACATAATTTTTACCTTTGGATTGATTTTTTGTGTTTTGGTATATTAGTTGGAGGCAATACTTATGCTTTTTTGTGGTAGATAGTGTGGAACATATTTGTGTGGTTTCTTATCTTTGTTCATTGGCATGATGGAGGATGAGATCATCCATGCTTAAGATGGTTGTCACCTAGATTATTGTTGCAGGTATCTTGATAGAGCACATGGATAAATTTGATTCCTTGATGGTATATGTGGCTATAGGTATTTTTCCCTTGTTCATATTTGATTTTACTTGTTTACCACTTATGCAATGTTAGGAAAAGGTGTTTTTTCCACCTTTCATAATGTTGTAACATAATATTTTATTATTATGTGGTGCACCTAGAGGATCCAGGGATGAATGCATCATATGTGTTAGCATTCTTGAGACTAATTTATGTGTTGTATGTAATAGTATGGTAAATATGTAATGTAGGGATAGACATTAGGAAAATATTTAAAACTTGAAAAAAATAGTACCAAAATTTAATTTCGGGGGTTAATGGTTGTGTAAGCTCATGGTGTTAGTTACATGGTTTTATGTAATACCAATTGGTGGTTTTGTGTGATCTTATGTCTATAAAAGAAAGCACATGGGTATTTATCAAAGGTTGGTTGGTTGGCTTGGCTATTTGGCTAAGGGGTTGAGAGAATCTATTGTTAGAATTTGTGAGTTTTGAAGCATGGCATCAGATGTGTTGTTATATGCTTGTTCACATGGAGTGCTTGTAGAGGGCTTGATGTTTCAAGGGTATTCATGGAGGCTCTGAGTATGTATTGTAATGGTTTCATTATTGAATAATACATGAGTGATGGATGCATTTGAAGGTTGTGCTTTTCCCTCTTGAGGGGTTTACCAAGGTATATCTTGTTTCATATTTGATGGTATGTTGTCTATTCTTTTGTATATGGATTTTGAATAATTATTTAGATAGATTTATTTCTTTGCATTATGTGGTAATTATTTTGGTTGGATGCATATTTCATTTTAACTAAAAATTATTATTTTAAAAATATGTGTTATTATAGTAAAAAAATTACAAAAGACACATAGACTAGCTATCCATCCTTCTAATCCTCAACATCTAGATGTTTTCCCTATGATAAGATTAACTACATCAATTTATATCATAACAAAAGAAATATATATAAATTATTTCCAAATACCTAACTATGCCAATCAAAAAAATGATAATTAAATGCATACATTTATAGTCACTACCTATGTTAGACACATGAAGGATGAAATTAGTAAAAAGGAATCTAGAGTTCAAATTTAAAAACACTGTTGAATTCATGTCATCTTTGGTACTAGAGGAATTTTTTATGAATATGGAATTTGATGATGCTCTTTAATGTCCACCACCTAAAATTGGGAGAATAATTCCACTAGAATGTGAAAAGGTAGCATGTTTTATTAAGTATAAATTATTTTCCCCATATATAACATATTTAAATGATGGTCTGTATAAGTTTAAAAAATAAATAATATTAGAATTGGAGGGCCCACAACTACCAAGGTGGGTACAACCCTAATAGAAAAAATTAAGGAATGAGACAATCATTTTAAGGTCCAAAATTAAACCTACTCAAAATATAAATACGTAATTTTGATGGTACAAATGTAACTCAATGGATAAATATCATGAAAAAATATTTTAAAGTACATAATATTTGTAATTATTCAATGGTTGACATAGTTTCAGTACATTCAGAATCTAAACATTAACAATGTTACCGATGGATGATGAGTGAAAAATAGAGGAAATTAATTATTTGGAGATAATTTAATAAGGACCTAGTACAGTGTTGAATTAGCAAGAAAACTTAGAGGGTGGGGTCAAGCATTTGTAACTTAAAATTTAAAAACCCTCACAAACATTTAGATCCACATTAATCCAATAAAACCTCAATCTATTAGAATGATTTATAATGAAAGGAAATAATAGAAATGGAACCAAATAAACACCATAAACAAATGAAACACCAGATTTACATGGAAAACAAAAGATGGGAAAAACCACGGTGAGGATTAGCTCACAATATAAAGTAATATCAAAATTGAATACAATAGGGCTCACTGTTGGAGGGATCATTTCCCAAAATAAAGAAAGGCTCACTACCAAAGGCTAACTTCTAGAATAGAAAATAAGATAGAGAAGAGTGTTACAATCAGAAATCCATCTCAATGCAACAAACAAATCCACCGCAACATCACCAACACCTTCATAGTCTCACTGAAGAATTATAGATACCTTCTACTCACTACATTCAATAATCTAACATATGAAAGCTCACATTGCACTTCACAAATTTGCAACCTACAGCTTCTCAATTCACACTGCTCAAATCATAATCATCTATATTATCATCCCTTAAAGACTCAAATCCTATTTATATCATCTTTAACCTTGAAAACATTCTCCATGGTTGTCTATGCACCTTAACCATGCAAATTCAAATTATGTTGGCACCAAAAATATTCTTACAGTGGAAAGGAATGAAGGAAAACCACAATACACCTTAGCTAGGACCCAAATCCACTCATACATGCCACACCATGCTTCTAAAAACAAAAAAGCAAGTTATCAAGTAGTGTAAACACCCAAGGTTGACTGAACCTGTGTTAACACCATCAAACATTTAATTACATGCTTCCCCAAATCTAAGGATGACTTGTGGGCACCACATAAAACTTGAACACAATCTAGAATATTCCAAAAAAATCTAAAATATAATAGATTTATTTGCAACAAATTTAACTTAAAGAATGTACACACCCAGTACATTTAGACAACTCTACCATACAATGTCACTCAAGAAACTAACTTCCAAAGAAACAAACCATGAACAAATTCCTCTGAAGAAATATACACACTATCAAAATTCTTCTAAATTTGTAAGACTTGAAACCACACTATAGAGAAATACGGAGCAAAAACATTTCTCCTAGAAACCTCTGCAATATAAAGTTTGCACATTGGTAAACACACCTTCCTCTATACAATGATTCAACACACCAAATTCTTAATAAAACACATCTAAACACCTTTGATCAACATATTCAAATATTACAATAAGATCTTCAACCTAGAAGAAATGTAGAGCCATTAAACCACAACACTACTCTCCAACACACTATTTCCTCTTTTTATTCAATTTTATCAAAAGAACTTGGAAACCAAGCTCGCACCAAAAAAATATAATCAACATCTTTATTATTTTTCATCACCACAAATCCAACTACAACATAAAAACTCAACCATCCATCTATAGAAAAATTTTTATCAAAGAAATGGTAAAGGTTAACACCAGTAGCTTACTAATGACAACATAATACAACTAATCAAAGCATCACCAGAGACAACACTAGATTAACACCAGTTGAACATCCTTGCAACAAAATCCTCATATAGTTGACATCAGTGACAACACAATCTTGTTGACATCAATGACAACACCAATCTTCTCATACTTACAAAAATCTCCCCCTTTGTCATTGATGACAACACATGATTTGAAAAAAAATCAACAAAAAACACAAAAACTCAGATCCTCAATGTTATACTTCATACAAACTCATTATCTCTTTTTCTTTACTTTATCCTTACACAACTAAGTCATGAATCATTATTTTCCCCCCTTACATCATACTCTCCTTTTCCTCATTATTCTCTCTCAGCTAAACTATTCTCTCCCACTTTCTCAACTAAACATTTTTCAAATGATCTTTCTCTCCCCCTTTGAGATCAATGGTAAAGGAAAAAATATTTTCATCATTCATTCTCCCTTTGACATTAATCATATTGTTCACTATTGCTTTGCAACTTCTTTTCCTGTATTGCTCTACATAGTCCACCTTAGGACCACACACCAAACTACATCAATTAACAACCACTACACAATGAAAACACTCACTTGGAAACCAAGCAACCTATCCTTAGGAAGAGCCTTAGTGAATATATGAGAAAATTGATCCTTTTTAGGCACATATTCAAGATTCACTTCATTCTCCATAATCTTCTCTCTCAAAAACTTATATACTAGATTGAGATATGTTTTTTCCTTGAATGCATTACTGGATTCTTTGAAATATTAATAGCACTTTTATTATCACATAAGATAGAAATTGGTTCATCATATACTACTTTGATATCCTTCAATGTTTGCCTCATCCAAAAAACTTGTGTGCAACAAGATGCTACTACAATATATTATGCCTCTGCAATAAATAAAAGCATTGAATCTTGTTTCTTGCTTAGCCATGACACCAATCTGCATCCAATATAGAATATACCATGACTTGTACTTTTCTTGACATATACACAACTAGCCCAATATGCATCTATGTAAGAACTAAGAGTAAAGCCAATATCCTTTGGATACCAAAAGCCATGATCTAGAGTGCCCTTCAAGTATCTGAATATCCTCTTCACCTGTTGCAATATGTGGTTGTCTAGGATCTTCTTGAAATCTAGCCACAAGATAAGATACATGCATGATATACGATCTAGTAGAAGCTATACAATAGTCCTCCAATCATTGATCTATACTTTCTCTGATCATCCATAAGAGATTCATCATTCTTGCTTATCTTGCAACTAGTAACCATAGGGGTACATACTGGTTTAGAATATTCCATTCAAAACTTCTTCAAAATTTCCTTGACATATTTTTCTTGTGAAATAAAAATACCTTTGTCTATCTGAATGATTTGCAGCCCAAGGAAGAAATTCATCTCCCCAAAAATTTACATCTCAAATTCTTTCTGCATCTCCTCTACAAACGTTTTACACATAGCTTCATTTCCTCCAAAACTTATATCATCAACATATACAACCATAATCAAAATTTGATCATTTTTTACTTTGAAGTAAAGATTTCTATCTTTGGCACCTTTATTGGATCCTTATTTTTAATAAAAACCTACCTAACCTTGCATACCAAGCTCTTGGATCTTGCTTCAATCCATATAATACCTTTTCCAATATGTAGACCATATCTGGTTTATTTGATAACTGAAATCCTTCTATTTGTTCTATGTATACTTCCACTTCTCCATTCAAGAAAGTATACTTCACATCCATTTGATAAAATTTGAAATCTTTATGTGCTACAAAAACCAAAAAATTCTAATAGCTTCCATTCTTGCCACTAGAGAAAATGGTTCCTCAAAGTCTATTCCTTCTACTTGTGAGTATCCTTTACATACAATCCTTGCCTGGTTTCTTATCACTTCTCTACTGTCATTCAATTTATTCCTAAATACACATTTGGTTCCAATCACATTCTTTTTTTATAATCTTGGTAAAAGTTCCCAAGTATGATTCTTCTTAATCTACAATATTTCTTCTTCCATACCCTTGATCCAGTACTCATCCTTTAATGCTTCAATCATATTTTTTAGGTTCATCTTCAGTAACTTTCCTTCTTATTAGTACACATTTGTTCTTATCACCAATGATCTATTCTTCAGAACGATTCTTCTACACATACTTAAGGGTTCTAGGAATCTTTTCTAAATCTTCTTCCTCTTCAATCTGCACTTCTTTTTCCTTATCTTTCTCTTCTTCTTTGCAAGTAGACTCATTTGATTCATATTCATCTATCATCACATAATTCTTCTATAGGTCTTCATCAAATTTGACACTTGCACTCTCAACAATATTTCTTAGCTTCTTGTTATAGCACCGATAATATTTTCTTGTAGTAAAATATCCAAGGAAGATACCTTCATGAGATCTTGCATCAAAATTTCCTAAATTTTCTTCATCTCTTTTGATATTAAATTTTCTTCCAAACACTCTGAAGTATTTGATTGTAGGAATCCTTCCATATCATAGATTATAAGGATTATTTATGTTGTTTTCCTTTGCTTTCACTTTATTAAGTATATAAATAGCAGTACGAATTATTTCTCTCCAGTATACTTTTAGTAGATTTTCTTCTTTCATCATTGTTCTTACAGCTTCTTGAAAATACCTATTCTTTCTTTCAACCATTCTATTTTACTGAGTACTCACAGGGGTAGATAAATGCCTCTGTATTCCATGATTCGCACAAAAGATGTTGAACTCATTAGAGGTGAACTCTCCACCTCTGTCAGACCTCAAACATTTGATTTTCATATCTATTTCATTCTCAACCATAAATTTGAATGATTTGAACTTATCTAGAGCTTCTAATTTTTCCTTGAGAAAAGTAACCCATATCATTCTAGAATAATCATCAATCAATAGTATGAAATACATGTCACCTTGAAGACTTCTTACTCTAGTAGGACCACATAGATCTATATGCACCAATTCAAATAGTCTGGTAGAAGATTGTTCCTTTAATTTGAAGCTTCTTCTTGCTTGTTTTCCAAATTGACATTCCTTATACAATGCATTGATAGGATTTTTAATCTTTGGAAGATCTCTTACAACTTGAACTGAACTTATTCTCACTAGGCTATCAAAATTTATGTGACACATTCTTCTATGTAATAGCGAACTCTCATTTATCTAAGTCATGAAACAATAACCATAAGCACCTTCAAGCTAATAGAAATTTCCATCTATCCTTCTTCCAACAACAATCATAGTTATGGAACCTTTTTTTTATCTCATGTCCATCATCCTAAAACATTAAATTCTATCCTTTGCTAAACATTTTTCCAACACTCAATAGATTATGTCTTAAAATCTTAACATAAATAACATCATTGATGTTATGCTTGCCATCAAAACTGATTGAACCTTTTCCACATATCCTAGCAAATCTATCATCACCAAACCTAACAAGTCCTCCTTCATGTTTTTCAAAGTTTAGCAAACTTACTCTTATCACTGGTCATATGGTTAGAGCATCCATTGTAAATGATTCAATATTTCTTCTCCTATCTAGCATGAAAATAAAATACCAAAGTTCCTTCACTTGTAACACTTGCTTCTGGAACCCTTTCATTCTAAAACATAAATAAATAGGGTTCATCAAGGTGACTAGATCAATATGATGAGCCACTAATTTTCTCTATGAAACATTCAATTATGAGGGCCAAAATGCCTAAATAACAATCATAAACTAAAACTAACTATTATAGCAATAAAAATCAGAGTTTTGAGAGCTTAAAATGATGTGTACCTTGCTACAAGAAGGTTGTTTTTAGGGCACAAATGACTCATTCGCCTTTAGTGGAGAATGGGTCCTTGTTTGGGTTTTTGAAACTAAAATTTGGGTTCTATTCCTTCATGTCTACACTCTCAGATCCTTGGTTATCAACTCCTAAACACCTATAGAAAATTATATAGCCTTCTTTTTGTGTTCTTGCAATATGAGTGACAACTTTGACTATTTTGCTTCAAATTTGTTCTCCACTTGATCATTAGCCTATAAATCTACAAACACACATTCAAGATGAGAATTTTTTTTAATTGTTACAGAATAGGGGTTTTTGTAAGTCAAACCCCTTGTAGGTAATTAAACCAAATGATGAAATAATGAAATTGATGCATGAAACATGAAACATGCAATGTTCATACCTAGGAAGTTGTCTTAGAATATAAATCTGCAAACTAACATGAAGTGGCCATGAAGAATGTAGATCTTGATCTCAAAATTAGATGTGAAACAATGTTTGCAATGGATCTTTAATTCTACATCAACTATCTTAGCTCAACAACATGCTTGAATGCACTATGAATTTGACATGATGAAATGATCTTGAATTTCTGTAATAAACTCTTGATAATCTACCTTTGAATGCCTTTTAAATATTTTATAATGCTCTTTCTCTTGATCTCATGAAGTCACATAAGATTGCTAGGAGAAACAATGTGAATTAACCCCATATTTATACTAAATCTAGAGATTAACACCATGAAATTCAAATAATTCAAGCCAACACTAGATCTAGGATTGAAAATAATAATGATCCTGCCAAAATTAAATTCAAAAAGGGGTTTCCTACGTGAGGAGGACCCATTTCGCCACTAAAGGCGAGTGGTTCCTAGCATAACTTTCTAGGACCTTGCTTTGGAGGGTTGAAACAACACCAAAAACCCACCTCAAAAATGCATAGAAAGGGGGGTCCTATGTGGAGAGGACCCATTCACCACTAAAGGTGAATGGGTTATGGCAACATTTCCTAAGACCTCAAATTTTCCAAATTAAATGTTATGCAATTTGATTATTGGGTGTCGGGATAGATCCTTTGGAAGGTGTCATTAATAAGGCTTAAATTTTAATTAAAGGGGCCAATTTAGCTCAATTAACCACACTTAATTAATGAAACCCTAAATAAGTGTGAAAGTGTAATTCAACACTTTACAACACTATAAATAAGGTACAATTTAAGTACATTTTTCAAAAGGGGCCCTAGATCAATGTGAATGTGTACAACACATTACAACATTAAATCAAGGCATAATTAGGTTAATTCAATGCCAGTTATTCCCAAATTAAGTGTGAAAAAGGGTTAATTTTTTTGACACTACATTTTTCCCCCACTTTAGTGAGAGTTTTCCCCATGAAAAACTCACACTAAAGTAGAAATTCAAGACACTTTAGTATGCAATAATAAAAAAGATACATAGCCATACCCTATCAAAGGCCAAGAAAAACAATGGATCAAGCACAACCATTCCAAGATCATTTGGAATGGGGTTGTTTGTTTGTAACATGTGCTGCTCAATTTGGGGTAGTGAAACCTCAATTTTTTCACTAGGTGAGTTATCCCAATGAAGTGGAAAATGATAGAATCAAATTAGCCTCCCATACCATACCGAAGTTATCCTCCTGACAACTTCGATAAGGTACCAAAATGTAATGCTTTTGTAAATGCTTTTGAATGTCAGGTCTATAAGTTTTTGTTAAAGGTGTTTTTTCTTTGTTTGTGTAAGGTCTTCTTCTTTGGGAACATCATGCCTAATGTCTCCAAGAGAGGAAAGTTCAAAGAGTATCAGATCACTACTTATGTGATGCCTCTCATTTTGCATCATGCCACAAAGGGAGATCGTATGCTTAGAAATATCACACTCCTGGACGACATCAAACCTAATGACACCACCAAGGAAAGGACACATTAGAAGAAAAAAAAATCACACCATAAAATATACAAAATATCAAAAAATTTCATCGATGTATGCCCCCACTTTAAAGTGGTTGCTAACACCATGACTATGAGCAATTGCTTTAAAGTAGCCAATTTTTTGTCTTAAGAAATGAGATATTTCCTCGAAAAACCCTATTCCAAGACATATGTTTCCAAAATAAAGCTATGCCATGAAATAGGAAGGAAGGGTTGCCCCAAAAATTACATAAGGGATCTATGGATTCGAGGTTAGTATGTCTTTGGTAAATTGTTGTTTAAGAGCTCAAAACTATCAACATTCCTCAAATACTCATAGAATTGGAAGAATGAAACAAAGAGAGTGAAAACAAAGATAAATCCTTTTGGGTCAACATGGAAGAGACCTAAATGTCTCGACTACTTGTGTGACCCCGAAAAGGAAAACACAAGACACATGAAAAGATAAAAGGAAAATATTTTGGGTGAACATGGAAGAGACATAAACGTCTCGACACCTTGCATCACCCCCAAAAGGAAAAAAAGACACATGAAAAGATAAAAGGAAAATATTTTGGGTCAACATGGAAGATACCTAAATGTCTCAACACCTTGTGTCATCCCTAAAAGGAAAACACAAGACACATGAAAAAAATTCTTATTCCATAGAGAAGAATGTAGGTACATATAGAAGAATACAGAAAAAGAGAGAGATACATGAGATAAAACATCATGGGGGATCACATTATGCAAATGCAATCACATAAAGAAACATGAAAAAGAAAAAGAGTAGTAAGGCACATGAAATTCAACCTAAAGAAGGTCATCTGCATCCTAATCTTGGTCTGCATAAATGAAAGGCGGAAAACTAGCCAAAGGCACAATCTGAGCAAGTGTTGAACTAGGGGAAGCACCAAGTTCAACACTCTTTAAATTAGGAGATTTGTCATTTAAGCTCATAGAAGAAGAGAACAATGTATTCAATTCATCATGTACTTCTTCATCAATCTTTGCAATATCAATTTCATCATCTAGATTAATCACAATGGGAGGTCAAATAACAATTTCCATGTAGGGTTCTTGTTTAAGTTTGGGGGAGGGTATAGGATCACCATGCATTGCTTCACGTAAGTTCAGATTATGATTTTCTATGTTGTTCTTGCCTTCTTGAGTTTGTAACTTACGAGAAATAGTACGATGTCTATGCCTACGTGCTCTAGCACTTTGATTTCTTTTCAATCTATTGTTAATTTTGTTTGTGTAAGAGTGGGTTTTTCAATTATAGGTTCCTTTTCTTCCTTGTGAGGAATAGAAGAAAAAATGAGATCTTTCTTGTGTTATCTCATGGTATCTTGTAGGAAATGATAGGAGGAATTGCTATAGGTTGTTTTTGGATGTTAGGAAGGGATTTTGGTCCAATCATTTCTTCATCAAGGATAGGAGGTTAATTTATAGGTTGACACATATTTCGAAGGGATAATTTTGCTATTTTCTTTGCCTTGAACTTTTGATATGATTTGAAAAGAATTCCTCACGAGGCTTAATAGGTTCCATAGGCTTGAAAATAAATCTAATGGAAATTTACCTCAAGTTGACAAAGGATTCAATCCACTATGATGAACATTAAAGATATCATTGCAAAATGGAAACTTTAGGAATTTATGCACAATCGAAGGGACAACATTCATGGAGCGAAGCCATGGATAGCCTAACTTCACATGAAATTGGTCTAATTGCAAGATGGTGAATGAGACATTTAACATTTTTGGTCCAAATTTTAAAGGGAGATCTATCGAGCTCGTCATAGGACAATCAAAACCATTGTGTGTCTTGATCCATGATTTTGGTTTATCATATGTATCTTGATATAATTCATGCACAAATAGGAATTCTTCGGTGATCAAATTCTCTCCACAAATGGGATCAATTAATATCCCATTAGCTGGATTATCATTGATTCAACTAGCTATGTAAAGAGAACCATCAAGTGAATGTTTAAGTATATCAATTTTTGAGAAAAAATTATCAAGAGGCTTTCTAGTTGAGCCCTTACGAGGTATACCTTTAATAAATCCTACCATTTTAATAAGTTACTCGTCATCGATATATTTTACGTTTTCATCATCCGTGTTGACATTCATCACATCATTCTTTATTTCAATAGATTTTACAAATTAAATAGTGTGCTTAGGCATGGGATTGGTAAATATTTGTAGGTTTTAGTTAAGAGAAGCTATAAAATTATTGCCTTGATCATTCACACCTCCAATTTGTATTTCATTATTGTTAATAAGGTCTTGCACAAGATGTTTCAAATGCTTATAGTATTTTGTACCATGTCCATTTTTTTGGTGATAATGGCAATAAGAAATTTTCTGAAATCATTTGGGCAATGGTATATTAGGATCACACTCCCTAACAAGAGGTAGTGTAACACTATTCTTTTCGACAAGTTGTAGCATGATATTATAAAGGGTATCGGGTAAATGAGTGAACTCTCTATCGCTATCCCAAAAATAATTTTTTGTCTTTATGGCAACCACTTGGTCATTTGTTTTTTGACCTATTTGAGGGGAATTTAGTTGTAAAAATCCCTCATTTTTTTTCTTCAAAGTTTGATAACTATTTTGAGTTGTGGATTCAGACTTTTCAAGATGACTAGGGGGACTTTTCACATCATGACCACAACTCGAATTTTGACAATCATGAAGGGTTGTACATAACTGTGTGAAGGATGGTAATCAAAACATTTCAAGTTTACTTTCGAGTTTTCATTGTAAGTTGGTGATAAAAATTCATTGAAGGTCAACATTAGGAATATTAATGTTCACTTATGAATAAAGTGTTTGGTATCTTGATATGAAATTAGTCACTTTCTCATCATCTTTTTGTTTGCATGTCATTAAATCAGGTAGGTTCATCTTGGGACCCATGTGAATATGGAAGTGGTTGTCAAAGGCATCAACAAGTTCATTGAATGAACCGATTGAATTATTCGATAAAGAAGAGAACCACTCTAAAGTAATATCCTTCAAGGACCTAGGGAATAGCTTAGCCAAGAGTTTATCTTCAAATATGGAATCACTACATAAGGTTGTAAAATTGGAGACATGGCTTATAGGGTCTCCTTTCCCACCATATCTCTCAAATCAGGGAAATTCTATACCTTGTGGCATTTATGCTCTTAATATGGCAAAGGATAACATATTAGATTTGATGTATTGCAAAGCTTGACTGTTGTCGTTTTGTTGTAAGGTTGCAACTTGTTGTTGAAGGGATGTCATGCTTTGCAAAAGGGAGTTAAGGAGAGGTTCATTGTGATTGTAAGCTTGATGGGAATAAGGTGGAGTGGTGTATGTGTGTGGAAGGCTAGTGAATTGTAGGTTGGTGAAGGTGGGATTTTGAGGAGTTATTGTGTTCGAGTAGAAAATATTAGAAGGGTTTCCTATGGGAATACCTAAGGAAGTGTACATAGTAATAGTGGGTATGATTGTTGTGGTTGGTTGGAAGGTTGTTATAGGTTGATGGGTTTTTTTAGGTTGAAAGGTTGTTATAGGTTGAAGGGTTGTTGTAGGTTGAAAGGTTGTTGTAGGTTGAGTATTAGTGTATGTAGGAACATCGGTATTGTAGAAGATGGAATTAGAATTCCACCTTGGCTTTTGAGTAGACCCCAAAGCTTGAGTACAAGTGGTGATGGTAGGGAAGGTGTTGTTAACATTAAGTACATTGGTTGTAGGAGGTGAGGCCATGGGAAATGAAGTATGCAAACTATGAGCCATGGAGGGTTGATTATCAATACTATCAGAAAGAGAACTAGAAAACCCAAGATTCACAGTGAGTGAGATATCGCAGGATAACATGAGTCTTGAACTATTTCTTACAATAGTATTTCTAATAGGTCACCAAGTTGTAAAGCTCATACAAGTTTTACAAACCTAGTGTGCAAATCAAAAATGGAAAAGGGCAATGAAATGACTTAGAATGAAATGAAATTTTCAGATTTTAAACAATGCAATTTACTAATTACATAATACAATAAATTGATAATGAAATGTTGTAAGTGCAATTTTTAATTTTGATAATGTACTAAAATGAAGAAAATTAAGCTAGATTCACTAAATTTAATCAAACACCAAATCAGAAAGCTGAAATAGGAAAGTAACAGCAGAAAATAGAAGCCTAAAACTAAGATTTCAATATCCAGAAAATGCAGATCATGTTCTATCAAGGACTCATTCGCTAGTAAGGGAAAACGGGTTTTGCTTAAGGATTTTGGGAATGTTTAACTGATTTCTGAGTGATTTTTAATGCTTTTCAGATGCCAGAAAGTACAGGTCTAGCCTGATGAGGTACTCATTCACCAATAAAGGTGAATGGGTCCTTGATTAGGGTTTTTAAGTATTTTTGATTGATATTCAAGATTTTTGTAATGTCTTTCAGTTTCAAGTCTCAGATAGTAACTTGCAGTTTCATAATTTCAAGAAATGCAATGTGAAAATGCAATCGAATGATGAATACAAATCCCTTATTTGAAATGTAATGTTGTTTTGATTTTCAAACGAAATCTTATGAGATCTAAATGATATGCAAAATGACTTATTTTTTTTCATATATTATATATTTAAGAAATGCAAAACAATGCAATTCTAACACCCTAAATGAGATGCAATTTTAAATGCAAAGTAAGAACCCCTAAATGAGATCTAATTCAATGTGAATGAGATGCAAATTAATGAAAGATCTAACCTAGGATGCAATGAAAGAATTCAAAATTATAAATTGCAATAATAAATAGGTCTGGCTCACCAAAATGAAACATAGAGAAATAGGGTTCATCAAGGTGAATAGATCAAGATGATGAGCCACTAAATTTCTCTATGAAACATTCAATTATGAGGGCCAAAATGCATAAATAACAATCAGAAACTAAACCTAATTGTTATAGCAATGAAAAGGGAAGTTTTGAGAGCTTAAAATGATGTGTACCTTGTTATAAGAAGGTTGTTTTTAGGGCACAAAGGACTCATTCGCCTTTAGTGGCGAATGGGTCCCTATTAGGGTTTTTAGAAATGAAATCTTTGTTTTGTTCCTTGATGTCTGCACTCTCAAATTCTTTGTTATCAGCTCCTAAAAACCTATAAAGAATTCTCTAGCCTTCTTTCTATGTTCTTGCAATGTGAGTGACAACTTTGCAACTTAACGACTTTGACAATTTTGCTTCAAATTTGTTCTCCACTTGATATTCCACCTATAAATCTACAAACAAACATTCAAGAGGAGAAAATTTTGTTGATTTTTAATGAATAGGGGTTTGCCTAAGTCAAACCCCTTGTAGGTAATTAAACTAAATGATGAAATAATGAAATTGAAGCATGAAAAATGAAACATGCAATGTTGATACCTTGGAAGTTGTCTTGGAATATAGATCTACAAACTAACATGAAGTGGTCATGAAGAATGTAGATCTTGATCTCAAAATTAGATGCGAAACAATGCTTGCAATGGATCTTCAATACTACATCAACTATCTTATCTCAACAACATTCTTGAATGCACTATGCCTTTTACATGATGAAATGATATTTAATTACTACAATAAACTCTTGATAATCTTCCTTTGAATGCCATCAAAATTCTCTATAATTCTCTTTCTCTTGATCTCATTAAGTCACATAAAATTTCTAGCAAAAACAATGTGAATTAACCCCATATTTATACTAAATCTAGAGATTAACCTCAAAATTCAAATAATTCAAGCTGAAACCATATATAGGATTGAAAATCATAATGATCCTACCAAAATTAAATTAAAAAATGGGTGTCCTATGTGAGGAGGACCCATTCGCCAGTAAAAGCGAATGGGTCCTAGCACAACTTTCTAGGACCTTGCTTCAGGGGGTTGAAAGAACACCAAAAACCCACCTCAAAAATGCATAGAAAGTGGGGTCCTATGTGGAGAGGACCCATTCACCACTAAAGGTGAATGGGTTCTAGCACCATTTTCTAGGAACTCAAATTTCCCAAATTAAATGTTATGCAATTTGATTATTGGGTGTTGGGATAGATCCTTCAAAACTTGTTTCATTAATAAGGCTTAAATTTGAATTAAAGGGGCCAAAATTAAGCTCAATTAACCATAATTAATTAATGAAACCCTAGATAAGTGTGAAAGTGTAATACAATAATTTACAACACCATAAATATGGTACAATTTAAGTACATTTTATCAAAAGGGGCCCTAGATCAATTTGAATGTTTACAACACAATACAACATTAAATCAAGGCATAATTAGGTTAACTCAATGTCACTTGTTCCGAAATTAATTGAGAAAAAGGGTTACTATTTTGACACTACACCTTCACTCATCTCTTAGAGTTAAGAAATTTATTTCATCTTTTAAATCCATGAACAAGAATTCATCATCCTCATCATCTCCATAATTAGATATACTTGTATCTTCTCTAACATAATAAATTGTCTTAATCATATTTCATTTGTTCTCCTTATTTTTATTATTTAAAGCTCTATTTGGACATCTAGAAGCATAATGATCTATCTTTCCATAACTGAAACATTTGAAAGGAAACTTACCATTGTACTTTCTAGTACCATTTTTCATTCTCCTTACAAAGTTAGCATACACATCATCAATATCCTATTGATACGATTCCCTAGTATTCTATGAATCACCAGCCTTAAAATCAGTCTCAACTTTTTCCCTACTTGTTCCAAATTCTCTCATCTCAAAAGTAGTTAAAGAACCATACAACTAGTCTTTGGTATATTGATTCAAATTTTGTAATTCTTCAATAGTAGAAACCTTATGACTATAAGCTTTGGGAAGAGTTTTGGGTACCTTCTTTACAACTTCTTCTTTGATTTCTCCACCAAGGCCTTTAATGCTATCGACAATGCCATCCACCTTTTGTAAGTATCTTGTAATGTTTTAATCTTCATACATTCATAGGGTCTCAAACATGATCTTCAGATTCTACATCTTATCTTGCTTGATCTTAGATCATCTCCTTCATAAATGCTTTTTAACTTTACCTAAATTTCTCTAGCATTTTTTAGATTCATTACTTTCACCAATTCAAAATTAGCAAGACCACATAAGGGATCATACCTTTTTTTACCATTTTTTTCATAGGCCTTGATCTCATCATCAGTGCTTGAACCATTTGTAGGAATAGTATATCCTCTCTCAATAGACCTCTAGATTTCAAATCCAAGAGAAACCCTATAACCTTCCATCCTTGTCTTCCAAAATGCATAATTTGATCCATAAAACATATAGGAACATATTTCTTGTGTGCCATCCTATATCTACCTCAAGTGGTTAAGATTTCTTCCAAGGAAGCTTGCTCTGATACCAATTGTTGAATACATAAGACAACTGAGAAGGGCGTGAATCAACTGTACCTTAAAACTTCAAAACCCGAAAAAAGGTTTAGATCCACATTCATCAAATTGACCCTTAATCTGTTAGAATAATTTTTCATGAAAGAAGATAATAGAAATAGAACCAAATCAACACCATACACAAAGAAAAACCAGATTTATGTGGAAAACTCAAGATGGGAGAAACCACGGTGAGGATTATCTCATAATATAAACTAATATCAAAACCAAATAGAATAGGTCTCACTGCCCAAAAGAAAGAAATGCTCACTACCAAAGGTTGACTACCAGAATAGAAAAGAAGATAGATAAGAGTGTTACAATGAGAAATCCATCTCAATGCAACAAAGAAATCCACCAGAACATTACCAACACCTTCATAGTCTCACTAAAGAATTTTAGATACCTTATTCTTACTATATTCACTAATATAACACATGAAAGCTCACACTACAATTCACAAGTTCACACCCTACAACTCTATAATTCACCTCACTCGCATCATAATCATCTATCTTATCATCCCTCAACAACTCAACTCATATTTATATCATCTTCAACCTTGAAAATATTCTCCAAGGTCAGCTATGCACTTTAAGCATCCAAATTCAAATTAGGTTGGCACCAAAGCATTCCTATTGTGGAAAGGAATGGAGAAATTTAAAAACAGAACTTAGATAGGATCTAAATTCACTCATACATTCTATACCACACTTCTACAAGCATCAAAGAAACTTCAAAAGTAGTGTAAAGACCCAAGGTCGATCGAACCTATGTTAAGACCATCAAGCATTTAAGTACATGCTCCCTCAAATCTAAAGAAACTAGTGGACACCATATAACACTTGAACACAATCTAGAATATTATAAAAAAACCCTAAAATCCAACAGATTCCTTCATAACAAATTTCAGTTGAAGAATGTACACACCTAGTACATTCAAACATCTTTGACATACATTGTAACTCAATAAACTGACTTCAAAAGAACCAAACCATGAAAAAATTCATCTAAAGAAAGATACACACACTATCATCACTCTTCCATATCTGTAATACCTAAAACCACTTTGCTGAGAAATGTAGAGCAAAAAAATTTCTCTTAGACACCTATGCAATATATAGTTCACACACTGGTTAACATGCCTTTCTTTGTACAATGATCCAACACACCAAATTTTGAATCCAACACCTTTGATCAACATATCTAAACTCCACAAGAAAATATTCAACCTAAAATAAATGTAAAGCCAAACCAAAACACTACTCTACAACAAATAACACACTGCAACATACTATTTCCTCTTTTTATTTAATTTTCTCAAAAGCACTTGGAAACCAACCACCAGAAACATATCACCATCATCTTTAGTACTTTCTCATCATCACCAAGCTAAGCACAACATAACAACTCAACCATACATCTATAGACATAAGCTTATCAAAGTAATACTAGAGGTTGACACTAGTAGCTTACTAATGACAACATAATGTAACTAATCAAAGCATCATCAAAGACAACACTAGCTCAAAACCAACTGCACATCCTTGCAAAAAAATCCTCATATAGTTGACACCAATGACAACACAAGCTTGTTGACATCAAGGAAAACACTATTCTTCTCATACTTGCAACATAGTGGAGTATGAGAATCCATGAAAGTGTTAGAATTGTGAATAAACACAAGATGCAAGATCAAACAATGAACAAACACACCTTCTACACAAGAGATCTATGACATAATTTTTTATATTTCTCAACAAGAAAACACTTACAAAATATCTAGATTATCAAAAGGTATGATAAGGTATCAAAAGTATGATAATATAATGAGGGTTGAGTTCTATATAGGAGCAACCCTAAATGGTAAAGGGATTACATCATGACAATTTTTAACATCACATGTGATGAGATAGAGTGATCTAATAATAGGTCACTTTAGTTAACATTAAAAATTGCTCATTTAACTTAATAAAGAACTCCTAAGTTTAGCTTAAGTGCATGAAATTAATTAGACTAATAATTAATTAAATATTATTTAATTATTAGCTAATTCATGCTTAATCTAACACCCCCTTATGATGAACTTAGGGAGTAGCTAAAAATCCTAAAAAAAATACTGCATGATGGGTCCTAGCAAACAAGGCCTAATAAGGTACCCATGTACAAATATTCTAATCTCTCACAACTGGAGAAAAGGAGAAAACTAAATGGGAAAAAATCATCTCCAAAAATAAAAAGTCAAGTGGAGGCCTAAAAAGCCTCCAAACCAATGTGAAGGACTAAGAAGCCTCCAATGAACACAATGTCCCAAAAATAAGAACATGAAGAACACCATTGAATCATGATGAAATTATAGACAATTATCGAAAGATGACTGATATAGTGCTGAAATTAATAACCTCCTCTGAAGAAAATGATGATCAGGATCAAGAAGAAAATAATTTATGTGAGTGCCCATAATGACACTACTCGAATCAGATGGGAAATAAAGGTAATACATCTAGAACTTGAAGGTACAAATGGTAAAGGCACCAATAGTCTAAAAAATATTGATAAAATTAAAATAGAAGGTCACCTCCAAAAATAGGAATCAAAAAATGTCCATATAGTAAATGCTCTATCTCACTGAAATGTATGGGTAACTATCCACTGATGTACCCTTCATCTGCCTAGGGAGTAAATAGGATCAAGAACTAGACACATAGATCACTCAAAAAATGAAACGAAGGAAGCATTAGCACCAATAGTAGAAACCCCCCATAATGCAAAATTAGGGAGAGTCAAGACAAGTACACTAAAACTATGTGAAACCAAGAAGTGCATTTAGGAGAACAAAGAACATATAAACATGCAATTAAAAGTGTACTTGGAAATAAAAGCATGTGGAAAAAAGGGCACACATGCATGGAGGTAGAAAAGGTTGTGATTGAAACTATGAGGCTCACACAAAAAACCCTCCATGGCACTTTATATCATAGTGTAAGTACATAAGGCACAACATGATGTGCAAAATTCCCAAAAAGTATACATCAGAATGGAACTTTATCTTAGTGCGTCTATAAAAGATAAATTGCATAAAAAGATGTCTACAACACCAAAATAGGACAAAGTACTAGAAATACATGTAGAACAGCCAAAAAAGAGTCATCCCACAAAAAAAAAAATAGGAGCTAAGACATCGAAGTAATTCACCAAAATGTGAAAACACAAAAAAATTGTATTTGGAGAGAAATATAAAAAAAGTGCATGGATGGTTGTGAAGAGCTCTAAAATATCATCCCAATGTCATTATAATCACAAAAAATAGAGAAATAGGTTAAAAATTTAGGAGCTCACGACTAAAAAATTAGCACCTCTAAATTCAATAGGCTCTACAATGCACCAACAATCAAAAAATGGTGATAAGACCCCCACCACTAGAAAGTGAATGCAACCAAATTTCCAACAATATCTTGTTCACCAAATTTTAATATCGTACGCCCAAGTTATGGCCAAAATAATTAAACGCCTCCTTTAAGGCTAAAGAGGGTCTTGATGGGGCCTTGATCAGTGGTCATACCATTGATGTCATGCTGATGTTAGAAAATATTTGTTGAAATATTCCCTTGTACCTGGAAAAAAACTTGGCCCCTAAAAAACATCTTAGTGATGAAATATTCCTATTTCCTAACTAGAATATTATACAAATCTGGAATATTCCAAAAAGTTTGTTGGCTAGAGAATATGATTTGAAATCTTGAAAATATTCCACTAAAGAAAGAAATTGTGCTAGAAATTTTTCAAAGGCCGAAGAAAGTTGTCATCGACGTTGGGAATATTGTCGATTGACTACCACCATGGGAAAGGAGTACTAGTGGTCAAAAAATAAGGCTATCGACAGGTGAAGTAGAGTCCATAGGGGCTTGCAAGCATAGGTACCTTTTAGTACCCCCAATAAATATAGCTTGTAGAGTTTTTAAAAAAAATGTTTTTTTAATTTTTCTAAAATTTTGAAAATAAATAAATTAGAAAAAAAAAGCATTCAACCAATCTTTCTTTCTGAAACTCATGCACATGGGTCACACAGAGGTCATACGGTCCATAGGGAAAAAAATTTTTCCTCAAAAGCTCCTGACAAGTAAGATAAACAAATTTATAGTCAAAATTGGTTGAATTGACCTCTTGAATCCAATTGTGAGATCCTTTTTATGCCAAAATGCACCCAAAAATCCCACCTATAAAAACTACAAATAAATCAATGAAGAATCCAAATCTAAAGACTGTAACCTTTCTTGAAGAAAAAACCTCATAAATCAAGAAGGGGTTCGTTGAATCCACACTCTAATACCATGTTAGAACTGTGAATAAACACAAGGTGCAAGATCAAACAATGAACAAAGAAACCTTCCATGGAAGAAATTTGTGTAACAAATATTTTATATTCCTCAACAAGAAAATACTCAGAAAATATCCAGATTATCAAAAGGTATGATAATACAATGAGGGTTGAGTGCTATATAGGAGCAGCCCTAAATAATAAAGGGATGTGATCACATCACTTTATTATTTAGGGCTGCTCCTATATAGCACTCAACCCTCATTGTATTATCATAGCTTTGATACCTTGGATACCCTTTGATAATCTAGATATTTTGTACAAGTATTTTCTTTTTGAGGAATTTCAAATCTATTTTTGGAGATCTCTTGTGTGGAAGATGTTTTGTTCATTGTTTGATCCTACATCTCATGTTATTCACAAATCTAATATAAATTGGATCTATTTTACTAAACTAAAAAAATTACAAAAATAGGCTTTGTAGCAAAATATAAGTTTGAGCATATAAGATTAGGAATTTTAACTCAAGATGTCACACCTTACTAAAGGATACAACTCTATATCAATGGGATTAATAACCAAATTAAACATGATTTCCATTTTTGGGACCCTATACTATTAAAAAAAAATTAAAACAACATTCTATATCGAGAAACAAAATCTCACCACAAAAAGATAAACACAGGGGAAAACCATAGGATGGAAATATAAAAATGCCATTAATCCTATTTTAAAAACGGGGCTAACTTATTTAATCAAAGATAAATAACTAATCTTTCTCCTCGACAAGAGGTAGTGAAAGGAGAAAAAGGTCTAGATTGGCATTGTGATAGGGGTATGTGCAGGATCATCACGGAAAAAATAGGCCCTTAACTGGCGAAAAATTTAGAAAAATCAAAGTTAGGCAACTTGACGTAAAAATTTGAATAAGTTATCTATATTATTTCAAAAATATGCAAGAATATAATCTATAGAAAATTGAATGTAGTTTTTAAACTACTAGGGTTTTTTTTTTTATAAATAAAATCTATTTGGTGAAAATTTAAAATTTCAATGCAGTAGCACTTAAATTATAGGGAAAAAATAAGAAGTACGTGTCTGTTGGACCACCCTAACCACAATAAAATGATAATATATTTTTATAATATTTTAGATATAAGTAGAGGACTCATGTCCTGATGTGATGCATATTTGTTTGTAATTTTTTTCCAGGTAAATAATTAATTATGAATTTTTTATTACAATTTTTTTTTAAATAAAAACTCGTATGTCTGACCAACTTAACTTGGTCAAAACTTCATGAAATTCAGACTATTTTTTTTTAATCCTATATATGCCAAGCATAGAATGTCACACATATTTTGGATTCAAAAAATGTGACACCATTTGAAAGCTATAGATGTTTTTCAATCAACCTATCAATCAGGACTTTAGTCGTAATTCAAATAGAAAATGAATAATAATTATTTATCAAATTCAAAGTAAAGCATAATTTACATTGGTGGAAAGCTGAGAATCTCCTTTAAAAACCCTTTTCGTTTCATCAATTTTGGATTAAAAAAAGTCGCCAGCCACATGGGCCATCATATCGCCACTTTTTGGCCCATCATGATCTTGAACATACCCATAGAAAATGGTATAGGGGCCATACATGTGCTAATAATGAGAAGAGACTAATGATTATTGAGCATGAGAAAGTATCTATAGAAGAATGAAATATGGAATTTAAGCATGAAAATTTAGAAAAATAAGAGTGCTACTATCTCCTTACACATGCATTGAATGGAACAAGATAACCATAAACACTTAATGTGTTTGGTAATATAAAAAAGAGAAAGATGATAGCACTAGTTGATATAGGTAGTGCACATAACTTTATTAATAGAAGACCGACTCATGAGACCCACTATTGTACATGTCTAATCTCTAATTTCTAGGTCATGATAATTAATGGTAAATAAGTCTCTTATGAGGGTAAATGTCATCATATAAAACTTTCAATGGTTCGTTATCATATAGATCTAGAAATATTTTCTATTCTAATTAGAGGAGAATAAGTTGTTGTTGGAGTACAATGGGTTAACGAGTTCATAACATTGTCACTCAATTTTAAAGAATTATTTATTAATATTAGTTGTAATTGAATAAAGTATAAAATTATAGGATTCAAATCACCACCAAGTCAAATTATTATCTCCTATAGGATGAAATTAATAATTAATAAAGTTTCTTATGGTCTAATGGAAAAACTATATTTTATAGAAGTACAAGATATGAAAAATCAACATGCACTATAACTTTAATAGATCATTCAAAAATACCAACATTTGTTTTCAATAATCAGAGGGTCTACCTCCAATTAGAGACCATGATCATCCAATCGAATTAATACTTGGAAGAATTATTTTTTAGTATTAGATCTTATCACTGTCCTTATGAACAAAAGGTATAAATTGAAAACTTAGTAAAGGAAATATGAGATTTAGGAATTATTCATCCTAGTAAAATTTCTTTTTCATCTCCAATGGTTACTGTTAGAAATAATGATGAGCAATGGAGAATGTGTCCTAGTTATAGGTGTTGGTGTAAATAAAGTCTTGTACCTAGTTCATTCATTACTAGGGGACTTGTTTACACATGTTAAGTTTACTTAGGTCGTCGGAAGGAATCTTTCTAGAAGGTGTTAGTTGTCATTAGTTGTTATCTTATCTTTTGAAAACTACTAATGTATGGAACCTAGGTAAGTGTGATTAGTTGTCTCGTGTCATATGATTAACACACTTGTAATAATCCTATGACATCTTGTATCTCACCTTGGCTATATAACCAAGGGGTCTCTATCATTTGTACATCACAATCACAATCACAATAATAAACACAATCATATCATTGAATCATATTGATAAGAATACAATTTATTCTTGTCAGATTCCATTCTCTCTCTTTATGCTTTCCATTTGGTCTCAAGATCTTGGCAGCCATAGCCAATTATAACAATAGGGAACTCAATAAGCTCACTCTTAAGGATAGTTTTCCTATTCTTGTTATTGATGTATTATTAGATGAATTAACTAGTGCAGTTTTCCTTACTATGTTAGATTTACATTCCGACTATCATCGAATTCACATTAAGGAAGAGGATGTGCAAAAAACTAATATTAGAACACATGAAGGGAATTATGAATTCCTAATAATTTCATTTTGTCTCACTAATACCCCCTCAACTTTTCAAAGCCTCATGAATTTAGTGTTCCTCGAGTATTTCTTTACAAATTTGTGTTGGTATTCCTTGATGGCATCTTTATCTATAATAAATCACGGGAATAAAAGTTGCAATATTTAGAGAATATAGTATAGTTATTTGAAGATAACCAAATCTAATCCAAGAATTGCAAATGTGTCTTAGTGGTGAAAGCATTAGAATACTTGGGACACGTAGTGTCACATGAAGGTGGTAAGGTGGACCCTAAGAATATTGCAACAATAAAATACTCACCAAAGCCTAAAAATATCAAAATTTTGAGAGGATTTTTGGGTCTAACACTATAGTATCTAGAAGATTTATTTTAACTTTTCTCATATTCATGCACCCTTAATAAAATTATTAAAGAAGGATTTTTTTCATGGTTAGAGCTAGCCACCCGAGCCTTCCAACAACTAAATAAGATATCACTTCAACTTTATGCTAGCTATCCAAAACTTATCTAAGATATTTGTGGTAGAATTTGATGCTTTTAGAAATGGTATTGGGGTAATATTAATGCAATAGGGATGTCCCCTATCATTATAGAGTCAACAACTCAAAGGAAAAAACAATAAGGCCCAGATATGACAAACGAATATTATCCATTATTCATTCATTTAAACAATGGAATCAATATTTAATGTGAAGCAATTTTAAAGTCAACATATATCATGAGAGTCTAAAATATATTTTGGAGCAATGACTATCCTTAGCAACAAAACAAAAATAGGTTACCAAGCTGTAAGGGTCTGACTTCAAGATTATTTATAGGAAAGGTAATAAAAATATTGTAGTTTATGTCCTTTCTTGACAAGTAGTAGAGAAAGAAAATATTTGTGTCATTTTTTAATTACAACCTAAGTGGGCATAAGTGGGAAAAAAATGAGAGATTCAGATATGTATCAGAGGCTCCCAAAATTTGTAATCGAACTCTAAACCAAGACCCATTCGCCCCTGGGCGAATGAGTCCTAGGTGAGCTTCAACAAAGAAATTTTGATGAATTGTACACTCCTTCTTACCCCTCTCAAATTTGCAATTTGAATTTTGGTTCCATTAGTATTGAGCTTAATCTATTAGATGCACTTTGTAGATTGCATTTTACACTTAGTTTTCTATTTTTTAATATTTCTCCCCAAAGTGTTGTTTAATCAGGACCTCCATCCTTGCAAGAAACGAAAATTTGTAGATTCACACTTTGACTTGATTCACCTCAAGGTTGTTAGTAATTTCATTGGGTGAATCTCATTTCCTAATGAAATAGAGAGAAATAGGTCCCCTAATTGAGTTCATCAACTCCATTTTGGTGAACTCGCCCTATTTTGCTTTGTTTTAGTTGTGAAGCCAATTATTTCTTTCTTTTCTCTTTAAATAGTGATTTCACTTGGACATTGAGTCCACCTAGAAGTGAGCCTTTATGTAATATGTTATAACATATTGTGAGATAATTATCATCGTAGTTTTTCCCTTCTTGGGTTTTCCACGTAAAAAATTTGGTGTTCATGTGTTGTGTGTGTTATGGGTCATTCTTGCTTTCTTTCCTTTTAATTTTTAAGTATTCTTTTCAAATCATATGGTTAATAATTGGATGGTTTAATAGAATATTTCTTCACCCTCCTCTCATTATTCTGTGTTCAACAAAATTTTATCTTTTTCATTATTCTTTATGAAAATTATATATTTTCATAAATGATGAATTCACACAGCCTAAGATTATACTCAAAACTTAAAATGATATGTTTTAAATTGGAAAATATTTAAAGTGTAAAATAGTCAAGTTTACCAAAATGTTTGATTGGAAAAAGAGATCTAGGTCTTAAATCACACTTATTCCAATTAGGGACATTGCAAAATTAAACATGATCTCAATATCCACTTGGCTACAAACTTCAATAGAAGAGCCAAAATGGTAGATCAAGGTTTTAATCCTCGTGGGAAGGAATGGCATATTTTTTGATTTATTGTTTAATAATTAGCTAAATTTTATTATGTAATGGTGTTCCTAGGTTAACTATGAAAATGTAGCCAACTGTTGAGATTTCAGAAAAATACATAATAGATAGGAAGAAAAAAATTCCAAAAAAGTAGAGGGCATACATAGAAGAACCTAGCATATAAATTTGAGGCTTAAATAGCTATTCAGGGGTGTGGGGTACCCTAGACTAGCTTCCTTCTATTCAACATCTAATTTCACACTCTTGTTGCTCTTGATCTGCAAGTCCTTTTCTTTTGGGATCATTTTCAAAACTTAGTCTATTGTTGATAGAATCCACTTTCATTCATTTGAAAACTTGTAGGGATCAAATGCATGAATGAGCAATTATTCTTATTTCTTCCCCCAATTCACTTCTGATCTTAAAGATTGCACATATAAAATAGGGGGAAGGGTTTGTGGCATATAGGGATTTTCCTAACTCAAACTCCATTTTAGTAATTTTACCTCCACAACAGATATGATAATGTATAAAGAGAGCTTACCCTTGGTTGGGTAGAGGCTAAATGATAACAAGTGATAAATTAACAAATTGCAACAACTTGCCATTCAAATATACATTCCTTGATGGACTAAAGTCATGTACTCATCACCTTCAAGGAGAATTTGATTGCTTGATTTGAAGTCCTACTAGTATTAGTACACACAAAACACATAAACATGAAATGTGAACAAACTTACATAAAAATATGATGCATGACTAACATGATACTTGATTGAACAAATATTGCAATAATTTTGATATTTCTTCTCTTGATTGATCTTGGCTGCTCAATAATAATCTTAATTGCCTTATCAAAAAAGGATAGGATTCATTAGGTGTGCTTAGGATTTCAAATGATAAAAATGACTTGTATTTATATGCAATTCTTCTAATTTCCTAAAAATTAAATACTCATAGCCAACAAATAATTCAGATTTCTAAATAATAAAATACTGACACCGAAATATTCAAATTGGGGCCAAAAAGGGATGGACAAGGGCATTGGGGGCCCTAGTCCAGACCCATCCTTGTTAGGGCCTTAAACATCAGGGGCAAATATTAAATTATTATTTTCATTCCCATCTTTTGTTTTCTTTTAATATATTTAGAAAACAAGCAATTAAATGCATAA
The DNA here is from genome assembly GCA_007115665.2 of Sequoiadendron giganteum. Classification (NCBI taxonomy): domain Eukaryota; kingdom Viridiplantae; phylum Streptophyta; class Pinopsida; order Cupressales; family Cupressaceae; genus Sequoiadendron; species Sequoiadendron giganteum. The sequence continues at coordinate 169,678,158 of CM021108.1, read as the reverse complement.
TTAGGTCCAAGCACATGGGGGGAGCTAAACCTAGTGTGAAAATGTCAAGGGAGACAATTTTTTATGTTAAAATTATACAAGTCAAAATCTATGGAACAAATTTGAGCCTTATATGTTAGGAAACTTTATGCAACTTTAATAAATTTTCACCTTACACTTAATGAATTACCTATTAAAATAGATTCAAGTAACTATTGTATAGATGACTACATCTATGCCAATATCTATGGGACGAATTAGCATCTTATGCTATGCCTATATTATGAGACAATATATATGATCTCCAATTACGTTGGAATTCACTCAAAACTCTTAAGATAAATTTGCACCTTAAATATTTTCTTCTTGAACCATTTTATCAATGTAGATGTGGTTGATGACAATAAATAATAGGATAATGATTCTCAAACTTGATATTGCTAAGAATCCACGTTCCAATTCAATGTTAGTCAAAGAATAGAGCAATACTAGTGCAAATAAATCTCTATAAATTCTTCTTTCAATCAGTAAGAAGTCTACAATAGGCTTGGGGAAATGTTGTCCAATCTCTATAGAATGAGTTTTTTCTGATTTTTTATATATTTTAGTAATGTCTTTAAAACAATGTGAATTTTATTATCAAGCATGTGGTGATAATTCAATGCTTAATAGAATAACTTAGAAAAGGGTAATTCACAAAGCTCTTCTTGAATCATATAGAATGACACTTCAAATTTTGAGGATGTTATGTTTCACATTTTATTCATGTCTCCATCTTAAATTAGTTATTGTGGCTCTCATACAAATTGTTAAAATTAGAGAGCTTGAACAAATTTCACTATATTCAAACATATGAATCCAAGAATCCTTTAATAGATAATATAAGTGGAGAGATATATCTCTTACATGATATATGACTTTACATAATAAATATGTTGGGGTATGATCAAATATAATTTTTTATTTTTTATTCGCTATCACACCAAATACCTATCAATCCTAATTACATGATGAGCCATCAATGTTTATTTACAAAACAACCAATAGAAAAAACCATTTATCGATCCTATTATCCTTATGAGAAGATTTGACCAGATCCATATACAAATAAGCCCGAAATTAAATGAAAATGTAACTTTCACCACTACAAAATGAATCAGTGGGGCGCTAATGGTCTCGCCCATGTCTTTCGACGCTTGAAGCACTGTACTAATCTTTTCTTTCTGCCCCTCTTTTCAGTCTTCGACTCTTCGGAAAGTGCAAGAGAAATGCTAAGAAGTTTCGCATATTGCCGAAATGTGTATAGGTAGATTGTCCGAATCAAATAGTCATATTTTATTACTAACACAAGTAGGGATTCAGACCTTATAATCCGTTTCTGCTGGAGGCGGTAACGTGAGGCCCCCGCCTGGTTGACACAGGCCGGTTAACACCTACCCTGCCATCGGAAATGAGTTAACACTTGATAGATAAATTAATGAACCAATTTTAATGTTCGATTATGCAGATTACCTCAACATAAGAGTGTGGTTATGGCCAGCAGAGCCAATTCTAGGCGTGAAGTAGTTGTGCAGACACTTTTGTTTTGGGTGGCTTCGTCAGCAGAAATGGATGGTCCATCAATAAACGTTGGCGCTGTAATCGCGTTGGGCACAACTAGCGAAAAGATAGCGAATTGGCAATCGAGGTAGAAAATGTTAAAAAATTGAATGGGTGGGCACTCCATCAGAGTGCACATTTTGACTATATTTATTAATGAACACTTTAACTTTACCAACGCGTCTTCCATTCTTTATGCGCCTCTTTTCATTCCACCACTCTTCGGAAAGTGCGAGGGAAATGGTAAGAAGATTCCCATATTGCCAAAATGTGTTATAGATTGTCTGAATCAAGTAAACAAAATTTATAAATAACACACGTACGGACCCACACCTCATCCCCTAAATCCGATATTGTCGGTAACGTGAAGCCCCCGCCTGGTTGACTCAGTTCGGTTAACCCCCATCTTGCGAGTGAGAGGAAAAAAGTTATTTGATATATAAAGAAATGAAGCAATTCTAGTGCTCGATTATGCAACTTACCTCAGCATAAAACTGTAGGTATGGCCAACAGAGCCAATTCTGGGTGTAAAGTTGTGCATATTGCATTGGGTGCTCTTCTGTTTTGTGCGGTTTCGCTGGGGGGAATGGATCATCCATCAATAAATATAGGTGCTATAATTGACTTGGACACAATTATCGGAAAAATAGCAAGGACGGCTATTGAATTAGCTGTTGAAGACGTAAACAGAAACACCAGCGTTCTGAATGGCACACTCCTTAGCATTGATATCCGAGACTCCAGACAAGATGCACTTACAGGCGCTTCTGCAGGTAACAATACCTCCTCTACCTATCATAATCATATCTTTATAGATTGTACCTGTTTATTATTGTTCTCTCTTTCAACTCATTTTTCGCGAATAAACCAGAATACTTATGGGTTGCCATGAAATGAGCATTGCAGCTTTGGAACTGCTAAGAAAAGGATGTGTGAGCATAGTCGGCCCACAAACGTCCGTGGTGGCTGAGTTTGTGGCGTATTTGAGCGTTGCAGCGCGCGTCCCAATTGTAACATTCTCTGCAAAGAACCCCTCCCTGTCGATGCATCGATACCCTTACTTCATTCGTATGGCGCCCAGTGATACAATACAGATGACCGCAATAGCAGAGCTGATACAAAACTATAGGTGGAGGGATGTGGTGCTTGTGTACGTAGATGACGACTGGGGTACAGGAGCTATCCCCGCCTTAAACGATGCCTTACGAGATGTTGAGGCAAAAATTGTCTTCAAAGCTGCAGTCTCACCCCAGGCCGACATCTCCGCAATGCGAAGGCTTGTTGAGGATGAGCTGATTAGTCAGGAGTCTCGAGTATTCATTGTGCATATGCACCCTGATTTGGCTCTAATGCTGTTTTCAGAGGCGTACAAATTAGGAATGATAAGCAGTGATTATGTATGGATCATTACCAACGGATTTGCCAGCCTACTGGACTCCTTCAACGGTACTTCTCTCCTCTCTATGAATGGTGTGTTGGGGGTCAAAACAAAGCCTACACAAACCGACCAGCCAAGGCTGAACGAATTTGCTAAAAGATGGAAGCAGCTATTTAGAGCCCAGAATCCTACAATACCAAGCCTGGAATTAAATGCTCGCGCACTTCGTGCGTATGATACAGTATGGGTAATCGCTATTGCAATCGATCGTCTCCTCCGTAAGGGATCGTTTAATGGTGATTTCTCGGCCACCTCTAGCAGCACCAAGATTTTGAATTTCAAGGTTTTCGACGGTGGAGAGAAATTGCTTAAACAGATCCTAGAGTCAAACTTTCTCGGCCTCAGCGGCCCTGTTCGAATAAGTCGGGAAAGGGGATATCAGATCCTTGACACAAACTTTGACGGCTTGAGCGGCACTGTTCGAATCAGTCGTGAAAGGGGAGAAGCTTTGCAGTGCTCATATGACATAATAAATGTTGTTGGAAATAGTTATAACGTAGTTGGGTCGTGGACAGAAAGGGGCCTGAATATTTCCTCGAAACAAGCAGTTCATTGGGGTGTTGGATCAAGAAAAACGCCACGTGGGTGGGTGATACCTTCGCCAGGCAACAAACTGAAAATAGCGGTGCCTTGGGAGCGAGGGTTTACACAATTCGTCAGCGTAAAACCAGTTGATGCCAAAGCAGGTGCAGTAAACCAGACATATGAGATTACAGGCTTCTGTATTGATGTGTTCAAATCGGTGCTCAAAAGATTGGATTATGAATTGCCCTATGAATTGATACCTTATGGAACTGGCAATGTCACTGTGGGCTACTACGATGACCTCGTCTACCAGGTACATCTCCAGGTAAGTTAATTTAGTTTGTTCCTTTCTGCAATGTAAATCTAAATTACTGACTGGAATAAAATGTGAATATCATTGCAGAAATTTGATGCGGTAGTGGGAAATGTAGCAGTGATTGCAAATCGGAGCAAGTATGTGGATTTCACACAACCCTACACTGAGACGGGACTGATAATGGTGGTAGCAAATTCAGACGACGGATCAAGTGACTCTTGGGCTTTCCTGCGCCCCTTTACCCCAGCCATGTGGATAACTACTGTTGCATTTTTCTTCTTCACAGGAGCTGTTATTTGGTTTCTGGAGCACAAACAAAATAGACAATTCAGAGGGAATCCTCGGAATCAAATCTTGACGGTCATTTGGTACTTCTCGTATTCACTCTTTCCTTCTTTCTATGGCATTATACACACCCTTAATTATAAGAGTGTTTTATTTTTTAGTAGTTATAAATCAATCATCAACACTTTATTAAGGATGGTAAAGCATAAACTGTTATCTAGGGAGAGGAGCCATGGGCTGGTTATGATCGTAGACCAGTATAGTTTGAAATGGTATAATTGTATTGAATTTTATACAGTTAGTGTATTGCAATTCTAAAATAAATTTATTTATTAAGTGTTTGTCTTATAAATATATTCACTAATAATGAAAAGGAATAATAAATATATTATTGTTGGAAATAAGTCACATTCAAATCAAAGATGGGTTGGTTCTATAGTGGTTAGTAATTTAGTGGTAAAGCATTCCAACAACAAGTGGAAGGTCCTAGTTTCAAATCCTAATTAGTCCATGAAAAGCTCCACATGGTATCAGAGCTAGGGTGGGGCTAGGAGCTCCAAGTACCTAATGTGGCTTAAGAGGGAAGGTTTTGGAAATAAGTTGCATTCAAACCAAAGATGTATTGGTCCTATAAGGGCCAGTAGCTCAGTGGTAGAGCACTCTAGTAGCAAATGAAAGGTCTTAGGTTCAAGTCCTAGCTAGAACATGAAAAAATCAATAAGTACTTTGAAATTAATTCAACTATATTAAAATATAAAACTCAAATGTTATCTTAAAATATTGTTTAACTTAATTGATTAGCATATTATGATTGCAATAGTATACGAAGGCTCCGAAGAGAATTTTCTTACTTGGGATGTCTTTGTCAAAAAAAAAAAAAAAATAGATTGTCATTAGTAATATAGAAAGAGTTAAAATGTTTGATGATATTGAAGTGCATATGAGATGCATTTCATTAATATCTCGTGGTTTGGTTAAGTGTATCAAAGCACCCTAAGAATAATTTATTATTGGACCTTTTGGGCCACTACCCAATGTTTGAATAAGTATAGGAAACATAATAAGTTAAAATGATTATTGGTATGTTGAAAGAAGCATATTATAGTAACAAGTAGTTTCTTATTGTTAAGTCTGTGTTTTATTACTCCCAATTTTAAACTTTTGTATTGAAATTGACAAGTCTTCATGTTGAACCTATTGTGATAACCTAGCTGGTGCAAGTATGTGTAGATACCTTAGCTATATCAATTATTTTTCCCAATTGAAGTCATTCAGATATCAACATTGACATAAAAAGTCAGTGTCACACATTGCTTTACATGTTTTAACCCTACCAATTCAAAACAACTAAATCTCAAAATCCATTCAAGCTAGAAGGAAATCACTTTACAAGGGTGTTCTTGACATCATCAAGTACATTGTAGCAATTTTACAAGTTAGAACACCCTCTCATTTGGGATTTTTTTTTTTTTAAGTTTTCATCAAGTAGTCTATAGAAATAGTTAAAACATAAGTTTTGCTTTAATGAAGAGCAAAAATCTGATGTGGTTCTTTTTTGAAGATACTATGAATGATATGATATATTTTCATGTGAAGATATTCTATCTATCAAAAGATATTAAATTCCCAATTTCCCATAATTAGTTAATTAAAGCGTGCAAAGTTGAAGTAAAAACTTTTTAAGGTTTAATTTAGTAGTTGGAGCTTTAAAAGTAACAAAAATCTTCAAAAAATATAGTTTTATTCAAAAATCAAATAAATTTCAAAAATCTAGTGAGGTTAGAAAACCTCCATCAGAGTCTGGCAAGGTTGTCAAAACTATGTAAAAACTTGACATGCATTTTTTAAAACAAAAAGAAAAGGAAGACTTTACCCATCAAAATTTTAATGAGGTTTTAAAACTTTTTTAAGTGCATGAAGTGGATGTACGAACCACTTAAAGGCCCAACATAAATTATAAAACTTTGTTCTCTATGTGAAAGCATCATGTGATAGCTAGGGAATTCATCAATGCATAACAAAGGGGAGTTTATGATATTGCTATCAAGATTCAACGGTGTAGTTTTCAAGTCAAACTCATTGACCCATAATTCATGAGTAGTGGTTCACAAGAAACCATCTCTCATGATAATGAATGGTCCACTTAGCACTCATTGCATCTAGGTGATGCTCACAAAGGTGAAGCATTGGTCCGTCCTAAGAGGTCACCCATCCCAGTACTACTCCAGCTCAAGTGCGCTTAACCACAGAGTTTCCCCCAAAGTTAAGCCCACTTAGCTTGCTACCCCATTTGCAAAACCTTCAGCTAGTGTTATGCCTTATGAACCATTCATTATAGAGCCCCTTTAGCTCATAAATTGACAAGTAGGATTTTTCTTCCACAGCGTGTCAAATTATGATATTGCTATCAGGATTCAACCGTGTAGTTTTCGAGTCAAACTCATTGACCCATGATTCATGAGTAGTGGTTCACAAGAACCCATCTCTCATGATAATGAATGGTCCACTTAGCACTCATTGCATCTAGGTGATGCTCACAGAGGTGAAGCATTGGTCCATCCTGGGAGGTCACCCATCCCAGTACTGCTCCATCTCAAGTGCGCTTAACCACAGAGTTTCCCCCAAAGTTAAGCCCACTTACCTTTCTACCCCATTTGCAAAACCTGCAACAAGTGTTATCATAATTTGAAATGCTGTGGAAGAAACCTCCTACTTATCAAAGGGGAGTTTTTCAATACTCTAATTGCCATGGTTGTGCTTGAAGCATGAAATAAACCTCTATAGATGATTTTAAAAAGAAGGAAATCATTTTAATATATTTTTAATATTAGATGGGGAAGTATGGATATCATTGTCCACCAAGGCTTGTGGCATTGCCGAAATTAACAAAAATAATTCTTTGATGTGCATCTTGGACAAGATTCAGAAGGATAATTTCAATCCTTAAAACTTCTATCAACATCCTCTCAACTTGTACTAGAAAGGAAGCATTAAAAGAGAGTTTGGATATCGACATATGCAAAATGTTGAGCTATCTAGGTTCATGTTAAAATGAGAGTTTTGAGATAGGGTATTCAAATATAAAGGAATAACTAAAATACAAACAAGGCTTTACCTATTTAACAAAATGCCTTAAAGAGATGTGATGCCATTTTCTCTACAAGAATCTTCTATATTTTTGGGAGGAAAAAAATACTAGCTATGGCATGGTGTTTGCAAAAATGGTTCATGGTAATATAGGATGTGATGAGAAGAAGGAAACAATGCAAGGATACACATTCACATTAAAATACAAATTAAATTTGACCATTACAAGAGGAAATATATAAGAATAACTCCAATCACCAAAGTATGGAGGTAAAAAGTATACTAGTATACATCTTTCTCATCTAACTGTGAAGTAACACACGAAGAAAGGGAAAAAAATGTTGTTGGGGAATTTGAGGATAGAGTGGCAGTGTTTCCAGTCACTATTTTTGCTAGAAATAACATTGTTGAAAAAGATGATCTTAACCCAAGGGAGATAGTAATACAAGTTGAGACAAAAGTAGAGTCAAGAAAAGGAAGGAAGATAATCATAGCTTGTTGTATGGTTTAGAGTGTGAGTTTCATGTCAAATGAATATGAGGGTTCATATAAATTATTTTTGGTTATACTTCTACATAAAATTAGAGCTATTGAAAATGAATTATAAATATTACTATGTGATATAACTACATGAACTATTCAATTAAAGGCATGATTTAGTGCAACTAGACCTCTAGCATCAAATGTTGTATATTTGTGTAAGAAGAATGAGTGAGAATGGCTAAATGAACACTATAGAAGGTGACAAAGTAATTCTTTGTGCCGATCATGAAGGAGATGAAGAAGGAAGATTATGTTGTATCATATTCTTTACTAGAATTGAGTGATTCCAAGACAAGCAATATAGATAGAGGTGAAGCTATATGTGTCGGTAGTGACCAAAGAAACATAAGCTCATCCTTAATATTTGTATGCTCATGGATTTGAGAACCAAACCACACTAGCAATCTTAGATTATTCCTTTGTCTTGATCAGGGAAAACTTTAGTGGTGAATCTTCGCCAATTGGCGAATATTTGAAATCAGGACCTCCAAAAATGGTGAATAATACAAGTTAGAAAGGATGTTGAATCACTAGCTTTTTACAAAAAAAAAAATTGTCTCGATTAATTTGACAATGCATTATTTTGTAAATGATGCATCATTGGAACTGATTCACTAGTAGTTTATACTGTAATTACAGATATTAATTATATTCGCCATCAATTTTATATTCCTACAATTATTTTTTGGGAAATATCACCACTAATAATAATTTACCTTTTCATTTTAGGGATATTTTAGCCTTGAATAGGTTTTTTATTTATTGCCATCGATTAGCTTTTTAATCGAATGGCTGCAAGTCAATTCCATGACTTTATATGGACATGCCTTTTAAAAAGGTTGTTGAGGCCCAAAATTTGATCTCCACCATTCACTATTGTCAATAGTTCATGACATACGCCATCATTGTTGTATCGGAGGGACATCCCTAAGTGTCCCACCGATGATGTTCACTCACACCGATAAGGCTTCCATACTTCACTTGTGGTCCACCAAGGCATAGGTACACTTGTGTAATTCTAGAGAATCATGAAGGTAATCTACAATATTCGTGCCAAGCTCCCAGAAAGACATTCGATCAAAGCTCTGTTTGATCTCCATCGTTCACTGTTGCCAATATTTCATGACATACGTCAACATCGTTGTATCAGCAGGACATACCTAAGTGTCCCACTGATGATGTTCACTCACGCTGATATTAAGTCATGAAATGAACTTGCAGCCATCCAATTTAAAAGAAAATCGATGGTAAAATTTTCAAGTTTCATTTAGTCTTACTTTTCAAGTGAGATTTTTTAAAAACAATTCATCTGTGTGTGCTCCTTGGACCCTTAGGGGGCATTTCCCCCTCGACCCCCACAAGGGGGCTCTACCCCCTTGACCCCCGCAAGGGGCGCTGCTCCTTGACCTCATCGATGGCTACCGCCCCCAGGCCCGTACTTCAATATTAAAAATAAAAATTAAAAATGGGAGAACTGTGCCAACCAACTATGCAAATTTTTAAAGGAGAGATTCGCCATTATAATTAATCATTATAGTGGTTATTTCCTAGGATTTGCCACTGATTATTTTTTTTAACCAATTATTCATTGAGATTCGTTAGGATTTTATAATTTTTTTAATAATGTGCATAAGATTCGCTAGGAAAAATTACTAATTGTTTCAAATAAAAGGAAAGATTTGCCAGGATTTTACACTTTCACTGAAGGGGGGGGTTTCTTAAAGTTATCATTGGTCTTGATGTTATATAACTGAATTTTAAACATGATGGTCAGGATGCAATTAATATAAATGTGTGTTCCTTTGTGCTTATGTTGGTCTGCCATGGGATCTTAGATCCTAGGGGCTTGAACAACCTCCTTGATCCTTTGTCATCCTATGTGCATCAACATTTGTATGCTTGGACCTCTCTTGACAAATATTTTCCTACTTTAGTGTGAATCTAAGTGTAATTTCATACTCTCACTAAAGTGGCCCAAGCTAAATGTATTGTATGTGATCCCACAAAGCTGGTTTACAATTTCTGAGAGAAACTAATTTTTTCTGAAATCACATATTTTTAGAAAATATAATGATTTAAGCTTTAAAAAGTTACATTTTAAGGATTCCAATTGAAGATGGTTTGATCGAACCACCTTAGATCAAACCCCCTTGGATAGAACCTCGCTAGTTTTAAACCATACCTATAAATGAGTCTCCTTTACACCTATCAAAATGTTGATAAAAATTCACTTTTGATTTATCTTTTGGGGGATCAAATGAATTCATTTAAAATTTATTTAAAATTATTATGGTGGACCTCAGAATTAGCTATCCAATGAATATAATTTTAATATGTTGTGGTTTCATTATGTATATATTTTTTTAGTTTTATTAAACATAGGTTTTTCACTGAAAATCAAGCTCTTTGTTCTGCACATATGGAAAAATAGCATATTATCAAAATAAAATTTTGAAAAATATTTTTAAGCTAGGTATTGATGTCCTTGATCCATTAAAAAAAAAAAAATTGAATTTTTATACACACAAAAAAATTTATGTTGTATACAGTCTTCCTATGTCTGAATTGTAATTGGTTTGACTTCAAAACTTGATTGAAGAAAAAATATTCAATAGAACACTATAAAACCAAATGAAAGTGCTAGATATCGTAGTTACAAATCTAAATTTGAAAAAATTATAATTTTATCCTTCATACAAAAAAAATTTATGTTGTATACGGTGAGTGTCACTCCTTAAAAATACTGTTTAAAAAAAAAAAATAGTTTTTGAAGGAGATGGAAAAATAAGTGCAATCTGATTCTAAAAAAAATGAAAAAAATATATTTAGAATCTATAGAAAAAACGTCACAAATCACTATTTTTCATCATCTTCAAGTTCCTCATGGTTTAGCTGCTATAGGAGCCTGAAAGTGAATATTTAGTTAAAAAAAAATAGTTTGGTGTCCAGTTTGCCCAAAAATTATAAACCAGTATTGTGGGATCACCCGTTACATGAAATTGTATACTTATACAAATTCACACTATGTTTGGGCCCCTTAATATATTACTTAATTATTTTTGTCCTTCCAACAGTGGGACTTGTGTCAAATAGAAGTCAAGATTTAGTATCAGAGAACTATCAAAAGTGTTTTCAGAAGCCCTATCAAGGAACCATTCACTCAGGGCGTAAATAGTCCCTTAGCAGGTCTCAAAAATATATTTTAGTGATATAGGTACATGCCATCAAACCCTTGTTAGACTCACCTATAAAAAATCATGTTTGTTTCTATACATTCTAAAATCTACATTTTATGTATTAGGGCTTATTGTTCAATTAGTTTGAATGCTTCAAATCATTTTGGATTAGATTCAAATCTTTCCTATTGTCCTATGGACTTAAATCTAGGTTTGATTGGCTCACCATTGAGGTTGAAAGCCAATATTTGTACCTTGTGATCTCTTTCCTTAATGAAATTAGGGAAAGGACACCTATTTAGATCCCTAAAGTTTTAAGCATGCCTTTAAGACCATTTGGGGATCCCTTTCCCCAAATTTCATTTTGGTGAACCTAACATTCTTACACCATAAATTTTTGAAATTGGAATTCCTTCAAACCCTAGGTTTAGATTTGCATTGCATTGCATTTCTATTTAGGGTTTCATTTTTATATTCCAAAAGCATCACAATTTAAAAAAATCACATTAATCTTGCAATAGATTTTTTTCAATCATCTTTAGATCAAATTACATTTGATTTGCATTCATTAAGTGGTTAACAATCTCAAATTTTTACTTTCATTTAGATTTCATCATCCATTTAAGTCAAAAAGATGAAAAAATGGCATACTTTTGTTTCAAGTTGGCATCAAATCTTCATTTTCAGAACTTTGCATCTTCAAATTAGATAGGTATAGCATATTAGATCGAAAAAAATTATTCAAAAGTGTCCCTTTTTGTTACATATTTTAGTTTAGGTCACATTTTCCTAAATTGAAAAACATTGGTTTGTTTTATTTCAAGTTGCATCAAATCATCACTTTTAGGTTGTGGCATCTTACAATCACTCTAATATTGCATTTTATATCTAAAAGTTGCATTGAAACTTGTAAAAAAAAATTAATTTTGTTTCACACGTGCATCTTGTATTGCATAGTCTTAAACTAAGAAAAAATGGAAAAATAGTCATTGATTAACCTACTTGTAAATAAAAACAATAAACATACACTATAACCTAGACACTCAACTTTTCATTTTTTAGAATCTTCTGCAAAGACCCATTCACCCATTGGAAAACCTATCCTTGTACAAGTGTTCTGAAAGTCTCTGCACATATTTTTTTATTTGTGTTTTCTTCCTATTTCTACTAGTAGACCTATGTAATGAAATTTTGAAACAATGTTATTGTATATGCAAGAAAAGTGTCGTTTTGCTTGATTTGTTACGAAATTGGAAATTAAATTTACATTTCATTTTTGTAGGACAATTTTTTACATGTTTTCATTGCAAAAATATTTGGTTATCATAATTCATGTTCTATTTTCAAATCTTGTTGAACACCTTAAGAAATTCTTGTTACAAGCATATGAATATGAAGTTATTTCCCCTCTTTTCTTGTTTTTAATTAATCCCTCTTCCACTATCTCTCCTAGGTGTAACATTAGTTTGGTGAAAGAGAATACAATCCATCATAATTATTACAATCATAAATGTTCTTCTCTTGATACCTCCCTTACTTATGATGAAGGTGTCTTGGTGTTAGAAGATTCAATCATTAAACGTCATGAGAATCTTGTTTGTTTCTCTCTTGCTACATCTCCTATTTGGGAGGATGTTATTGGACAAGAGGATGTAATCATTGATAAGAAAGAAAATTATAATTCTTCTCCTGATACCTCCCCTACTTGTGACAAATGTTTCTTGGTGTTATAAGATCCTACCATTGAATGTTGTGAAAATCTTGTGTGAGCTCCTCTAGTGAAACCTCTCCTACTTGTGAAGATATTATGGTGTAAGAGGATGATATCATTGATACATGTATTTTAAATTATAGTAATGTGGATTACTTAGATGAGGATGATAAGGTGACATTAGGTCCCCCCTCGATAGAACTACATCAATAAGAAGTCAAATCCACTGAGGTTATGAATGCACAATTGAACAGTATGTCTCCCTTGATTATTGGACCTCCAAAAAATCCTTTTGTACCTCCCAAGAGTTCTCTAATCATTTGGCCACCTAAGATTCCTTTTGAACCTCCTAAGAGTCCTTAAGTTCTTGGACCTCCTAAGCCTCGAGAACAAAACAACTCACTAATAACAATGTCTCAAACAACCAAGTTATCATATTGTTGGTCATGCATACAACACAAAGAATTATAATAGGAAATCACAAACCATTCCTACATCCATACCACTTCCTCATCCAATTTTACCTAGTGCTCCTCATTTACCTTTACATAGTGGAAATGAGTATGATATTTTTGAACAACTTTACAACACTCTTGCTAAGATTTATTTATGGGATCTCATTCAAGAATTAATACGTAATTATCATAGAATGCTTCAAAATTCTTTACAACAAGTTGTGGTTCCTTCTAGTGCAAAACCTAATGATGTAGCAACCCTAAGTCAAGGTATGAACTCGGTCAATATAGATATTTTTTTCATCAAGATGAGCTACCTCCATTGGAAATACAACAAAAAAATGAGGTTTTAATGATAGTGGCTCTCATTAATAATTTTGACATTAAGTGTACTCTCATTGATAATGGTTTGTAACTCAATGTTTGTAGTCTAAGCCTTTTGGATAAAATTGGAGTAGACAATGCTAAAATTCAACCAGATTCTTTATCTATCCATGGCTTTGATAATGTGGGAAAATAATTGCTTGGTGTGATAAAATTTCTTGTAAAATTTGGTAGGGTTACACTACAAACTCCAATCTATGTCATGCCCCAAGAACTCTAATATAATCTTCTCTTGGGTAGTCTGTGGATTCATGAAATGAATGGAGTCCCTTCAATTCTTCATCGTCTAATGAAATACACTTAAAAAATAAGGTATACAGAATCAAAGATGACTTACATTAGAAAGTTGTTTGTAAACTGAAACCACAATGCCAAATCCTCGAAAAATATTGACACCAACTAAAAAAGTGGAACCTTTGAAAATAGAAGAAAAGGCTTATTATTTTTCATCAATGACTAAGTTATTAGATGATTCCTCAAGTTCATGAGATTTTACACCTACGTTCTTGGGAGAATACAAGATTACACACAATGAGAAAGAAACTACCATAATATCAACATAATCTGAGTCATCGAAACCATGTGAGTCCATAACTTTTAGAAAAGAAGAAGAAAACAAAAATTATACATCTACATATGATGAAAGTGATCATGACAAACCTTCTTCCTCAAAAAAAATGAAATAAATTTATGGAAGGGGTTACAAACATTTGAAACAACTTGGCTATAATGGAAAAGGATGTGGTGCTAAAGAACAAGGTATTTCTATCCCTATAGAGCCTCACACACAAGAAGAAATCAGAGTTCTTGGTTATTTTCATTCAATTAACAAGTAGCATTAGTTGATGTTCCTTTCCATGTGGTAGTTGTAGTATCATATCATATTCATTACCATTCATGAGGGTATAAACTTGGCTTTATGCAATCATATTTTCTTTTTGCAAGGAGCATCATATCATCATCCATTTTCAGCTCACCTTTTTCCCTTACACTTGGGAGACAAGGCGTTAGGTAACCTTGTTCTAGTATGGCACTTGACATTTCCCCTTGGCTAGTTGCCTACCTTCCTTATATAATGAGCATGATTGGTAGGTGGATGACCTTCTTTAGGTTGGCTTGCATGTGACATACTTTCTTTCTTTTCTTTATATGTTCTTTTTTATTGCATGTACATAATGTGATCCCCATATAGTGTTGCTTGGCTTGTATTTATGTTTGTGATTTTTCTTTGGATAATCCTTGTTATGCTATTGGTACAAGGATACAAATAAATCAAATCTATCGTGGCATTCTTCTATTCATATAGATCTGCATTCTTCTATCTATCGTAAACATTGTCTTCTCCATTGTCTTGTGTTGTCCTTTCAGGGATGATGTAAGGCATTAAGAAATCAAGGTCTCTTCCTTGTTGAACCAAAGGATTTTTCTATTGTTTCACTCTCTATATATCATTCTTCCATTATTTTTGTTGTTCTATGAGTATTTGGGGAATGATGATAGTTATGAGCTCTATTATATCACTGTAGCAAAGACATATGTTGACCTTGAATCTATAGATCCCTTATGTGTTATCTTTTGATATTTCATGTGGCGACAACCCTTCTTCATATGCATCATATTTATTTGGAAACATAGCATTGGCATAGGGCTTTCCAAATAAGCTCCCATTTCCCTTTTATCAATTGGCATTTATCATTTCTAATTTAAATTAATTGCTCACGACATGGTGTTCAACAATTTCTTTAAAGTGGGGGCATACATTGGCATCATTTTATTTTGGTATTTGCACCTTCTAAGGTGAGTTTCATTTTTAGTTTAACATTTTGCTTCACTTTTGTTCACAAGAATTGAACTTAGTGTAGCATTGGCATAACACATTGGTCAACTTGTGGCACCTTATCAAAGATATCAAGGAGTATAAATTTCCGTATGGTTGATATATGGGAGATATGTAGACCTGGTGTGACCTTCCCATCTGCCACCTTTCTATGGGTACACACCTATTGTATATTGAACTACACTATACCTTATGTGTTACTTATGTTTCCTTGGGGCTCACCAAGTGTATATTGGACTACACTAGCCCTTGTGTGTATATTTTATGGATGTATGGCACAATACAACTTGATAGTCCATCCTTTTTATTTCTACATTGGCTTTGACATTGTATCCTTCTGTATCTTGTCTTGTTACACATCACATATCTTACATGCATGTCTATTCCTTTGTGCTTATGCTAGTTTTCCATGGGATATTAGATCTTGGGGGCTTGCACAACCTCCTTGATCTTTTGTCAACCTATGTGCATCAACATTCCTACACTTGGACCTCTCTTGACACATATTTTTCTACTTTAGTGTGATTCTAAGTGTAAGTTCATACTCTCACTAAAGTGGGGGCTAAATGTAGTGTAGGAAATTATATGTACCTTTACAATTTCACACTATATTTGGGTCCCTTAATTTATTGGACTTAATTAAGCTTCTAATTTTCTAAATTATGCATTCCAAAGCCTTATTTTTCTCATTTTTCGATAGGGGAACCGACATTTAATAAATACAATCAATAATTAAATCACCTTGGAATATGTGTTTCTTCGACTTATAGGCTAGGACCCATTCACTCATGGGCGAATGAGTCCCATTTAAGTGCCATGACACATTTTAAAATATGTTTTTGGTGATATTTTAATGATTTAAATTTAATTTAAAATTCTCAGCTTTTGGAATCTAATTTTCGAGAAAGTAGATAAACACTTATAAATACATAGTATTTTTATCATTTGAAATCTAACACACTTTTGAAATTTCATGAGAATTTAATATTATTGTCAAGAGCACTCAAGAAAATTTTTATCAGTCATATACAATAGCCATAAAGATCCTAACATCATGTCCAAGTTTATGTGTGTTCAGGGCATTACATGATCATCATGGAAAAAGCAAGCCCTTAAGTGGCGATGAAAATTCAGAAAACCAGAGTTAGGCAACTTGACATAAAATTTTGAATATATCTATATTATCTCAAAAATATGTAAGAATAGAATCTATAGCAAATTGAATGTAGTTTCTAAACTACTAGGATTATTTTATAAAAAAAATCTATTTGATGGAAATTTGAAATTTCAATGCAATAGTACTTAAATTTCAGGAAAAAAATAAGAATTAGGTGTCTATCTAACCACCCTAACCACAATAAAACGATAATATTTTTGATGATTTAAGATATAAGTAGAGGACTCATGTCTCAATGTGATGCATATTTTTTTGTAATTTTTTTCCAAGTAAATAATTCACTATGAATTTTTTATTACAACTTTTAAAAAATATAAAAACTCATATGTCTAACCACCTTAACTTGGTCAAAACTTCATGATATTTTTTTCAATCCTATAGTATGTGAAGCATAGAATGTGACGCATTTTTGGATTCAAAATATGTGATACCGTTTGAAAGCTATATATGTTTTCCAATTAGCCTATGAATTAGGACTTTATCATATTTCAAATAGAAAATGAATAATAATTATTTATTAAATTCGAAGTAAGGAATAATTTATATTGGTGGAAAGATGATAATATCCTTTAAAAACCCTTTTCGTTTCATCAATTTTGGGTAAAAAAACGTTGTCAGCCACATAGGCCATCATATCACTTACATATCGCCACTTTTTGGCCCATCATAATCCTACACATACCCTTCATTTTATCTTCTGAAGGCTAATATGCATTGTTAATCGTAAAGCATCCAAGCATTTCAAGTATCCAAATCAATCAAGAAAAGAAATATCTATTTCCTTAGAGAGATGTGTTTGACTTTAGTCCTCTAAGAGAAATCGTTAAAGGGTGGTGAATTATAGAAAGTATTGTTCATTCATCATTTCCTTCCTTTTTCATTATCTTTCTATCAAGGTTTAATTATCAAACGTAGGGTTTGACTAAGGAAAACCCCCAAACAAATAAAAAATTTCTCCCTCTTTGTCTATGTGTATATTATAGGTTGATGAAGAACTGAAGAGATCTTGAAGGAGAAATTTTGCATTGTTGCACAAGTTTTCATCATTGATGCCAAGCCACATAAACTAGGTTGTAGATATTTTTTTTTCTTTCTAATAATGGGACCTATGTTAAGCAAAATCCAAGATCTAGTATCAATGGATTGTCAAAAGTGTTTTTAGAAGCCCTAATAATGACCCATTCGGCCAAGGGAAAACTAGTCCCTTACAAGGTCCCAAAAAATACTTTTGTTGATAGGTACATGCCATCAGACCCTTCTTAGATCTACTTGCAATTACAATTTATGTTAAATTATACATTCTAAAATCTAAATTTTATGTATTAAGGCTTATTGTTCAATTAGTTTGAGTGCCTCAAATCATTTTAGTTTAGTTGCAAATCTTTCCTATTGTCATGAGGACTAAGATCCATGTTTGATTGGCTCACCATTGAGGTTGAAAGTCAATATTTACACCTTGTGATCTCTTTCCTTAATGAAATTAGGGAAATGATGCCTATTTAGATCCCTAAAGTTTTCAGTCCACACTTAAGACCATTTGAGGATCCCTTTCCCCACATTTTAATTCCAAGATTCAAGAAAGCCTTGTGATACAAGTAAAGCCACTTTATAGGAGGAAAGAATGGGAGATCTTGTGGATCAACATTTGAAAGATTCATATGATATAAATGAAATGTAAAGAATGGTTTTTTCTTCCTTGTCATGTGTTTAACACAATTATCTTAATACTATTCTCACATAAGTTGGGTCTTAAAAATACAATGAGGAAAAGTTGATTTAACCAATCAAACATGGTTCTAACATACAATGACCAAGGAAGCAGATGCTTCAAATGATGATGAACACATGGTAAACTAGGGATAACATTCTATACAAAATTATTTTAGTCTTCCCATGCTTGGGGTGGATGATGATGCAATGCCAATGAGTAGCATTAATTAGTGTGTTGTCATTTTGCAAGAAAAATAATATTTTGAGTTTTACTTTAAATTTTTTATTGCAATCAATCAATTATTATGCTTGACCTAAAAGAATAACCAAAATTCCTAAAGTTGTAGATGAAAAAATATAGTATTGAAGAGTAAATTTCTTTAATCAAATATTTCTTGAAGCAAAAAAATTATAGAAGTTTTCGTAATATTTTAAAAAAAAAAGGGGTTTTAGGGATTGCATTAAATGTTTTAATATCTTTTGGATAAAACCCTAAACCCTTTCTCTCATCTTGATTAATTTATATTTTTTTGATCAATGAATTTCTGAGTCTGTCTATTTTTAAGTTGTTCTTGCATATCTTTCTAATCATTTAATGACCAGTCCCAAATTCTTAGTTACCTATTCTATTATTTTCATTATGTACATTATTTAATAACTTAATTCACTCTTATACACTTAAATTAATGGTCCCCACTTAATCTTTGTTGGAATACACATGTCATAATGTTATTTCCATCCATTTTTATCGCATAACATATTTTCTAAAAAGTCAAACAACTTGAAGTTGCACTCATGAGAAATGAAGTCACATGTATTCTATTATATATCACTATCATATCTAATTTATGTGCTAATGATTTTCCAAGATAATAACATCTCGTCTTTTAATTGGTAGTACAAAATTTCTTTCAACACAATCTTGTAAAAGTTGATTTCTTGTGAAATTGTGCTATCTCACTCACTTGCCATGTGTTTTCTCCAAGAATTATTTTCTCCTCTACATAACAATCAAATCACATACATATGACATGATATTAATTGAGCCCGTTTCCATATCATGGCATAGATTCATTAAATTGGAAAAAATTAAATTTGTTCCCACACACTATAAGGACACAAGCTACACAATCAGTATGGTCCTGGTTATAACAACCAAATGGAGGAAAATAAAGAGAAAAGGTGATTGGGTAATATGTGGTTGATTCTCATTATAACACACATTTCTCATGCTGTATAATTTCTAAAAGAAAATGCAATCCAAGGTTGTTTTTGTACACCATGAAGACACATGGTGCTACCATATAAAGTAAAGGCAACTACGTAGTTCCATTTGAAGAGGCCACTAATGAAGGTGGGGTCGACCCCATGACTTTGAGGCTACATTAGAGGTGTAAAATTCTTATTGCAATGCACACAACCTTCATAGGGAAAGTTGGTAAAGTAGTTTTCAAAATTAAATTATGTAAGGAAGTGATGCTCACTCATCATTCATTATGACAACTCCCACCAAGATCAATGGTTGGCATTCAAATATGAAAACAACTATGGAGAATTGGTAGGTTCTTCTCGTTCAATCCATAACTCTAGAAGTGATGATTTTACACTATATGAATGATATGCATTAATTGATTTCATTTAGTTACTCATTCATATGAAATAAAGGTTTTTTTCAAGAATAAATTAAGCTTTTCAAGCTGCTCTAGTGGTCATGTCTACCAAAAACTATGGTTCCTACAAATTGAAAATTTGTAAGTCAAAATTGTCATTCTTGGTTGTTTGCACATAAGGTTTACTACATTGTAAGGATATAGTTATGGTTTTATAAGAATCTAAGATATTTATATTTATAAATTAAACTATAATTGTTTTTTAATTGTAAACCCTAATTATGTCATAAAACCATAAAATGAGTTCAACATCATCCAAAACTGGTCAAATAAGATGAGGATTGGAAGACTTTATATAATTAGTTAGATCCTAGGTTCATCAAAAACTTTAAAGCATGCAAAAGGATCGAGAATTTATTCAAACAAGATGATTGATAGAGCTAAGGCTATTAGAGATGCATCTATTCTAGTATGGGTTGGGAATTATTTAAATATGGTTTTAGGAGGTGCAACGTTGCAACACCCATCTCAAATATCTAAATTTTTTGTGATTGTAGACTAGTTACATTCCCAATGTGTTCATCAATTTAGACTTGGTAAGGGTCATTTCCAATAATTATAATGTTCATTCCAAGGAAATTTTGAATAACAAAGGTGGTGTGCTCACTAGACTAGATAAGGATTTCATCTTTGAGGTGTTCAACTTAAATTCAATGGAAAATATTCTAGTATATTTTAACTCATTATGTAGAGAATATTCTAGGGTTAAGCACAACTATAGAGTAATGTGGTTTCCCCATCATAGGATCGGGGATTGTTATAGGAAAATTGTGAGGTTTACTAATAATTAAGTTAAATGTTTCAATTATGATACCTTTGAGGATTATTTTTTGCACACTTATGGGTATGTGCAAGATCATCATGTAAAAAATAGGCCCTTAAGTGGCGATGAAAATTCAAAAAATAAGAGTTAGGTAACTTGATGTAAAAATTTGAATAAGTTATCTATATTATTTTAAAAATATGTAAGAATAAAATCTGTAGCAAATTGAATGTAGTTTCTAAACTGCTAAGTTTAAAAAAATAGAAAAACTATTTGGTGAAAATTTGAAATTTCAATGCAGTAGTACTTAAATTTCAGGGAAAAAATATGAAGTAGGTGTCTGTCTGACCACCCTAACCACAATAAAATGATAATATTTTTTATAAAATTTTAGATATAAGTAGAGGACTTATTTCCTGATGTGATGCATATTTTTTTGTATGTTTTTCCAAGTAAATAATTAATTATGAATTTTTTATTACAACTTTTAATAAATATAAAACTCGTATGTCTAACCACCTTAACTTGGTAAAAAATTCATGATTTTTTTTTTTTAAATCCTATAGTATGTGAAGCATAGAATGTGACACTTGTTTTGGATTCGAAAAAGTGATACTGTTTGAAAGCTATAGATGTTTTTCAATCAGCTTATCAATCAAGACTTTACTCGTAATTAAAATAGAAAATGAATAATAATAATTTATTAAATTCAAAGTAAAGCATAATTTATATTGGTGGAAATCTGAGAATTTCCTTTAAAAACGCTTTTCGTTTCATCAATTCTAGGTAAAAAAAAAAGTTGTCAGCCACATGGGCCATCATATCACTTACATATCATGACTTTTTGTCCCATCATGATCTTGCACATACCCTTATTTTACCCAATGTCAAATTTTGCATTTAGATTGAAAAGTAAAAATGTACATGTGCATTTGATGATGGTTGCTAACATTTAGAATAGGAATATGAACAAAAGTTTTGATTTTGCATCATTTATTGTGGAAGAAATTCATAAAAGTTTGATGGAAATCGAGATAGACAATAGATTGATATACTTTAATTGGTATTCCTTGCTTTGTCAAATTATGTTGTATAATGAAAGACCCATCTACAACCTACCCATGCAATTAATATTTCAAAATGAAGAAGGATTGCCACTACTAATCCAAGGATTGACACATATTTAGGACATTCCTGTGACCTATTGGTAAATGGATTTGTCACTTTGGAATTTTAGTATAACCCACCTAATGGAGAGTGAAAAAACATTATAGCAAATTGGAAAAATTGCTATGAACTAGCAATATTCCTTTGCATTTGAGAGGGGAATCTCCCTCATATGATATCCTTTTTTTTTTTTTAATGTACTTTTAACTAGAAATTGCCTAAAGGAAAGATAATTTTTTTAAAGATTATTAAATACAAAAAACACACAAATTCTACTATGGGTTTTATGAACTTATTTAAAATTAAATAAGATTCATCATAAAATTCAAAGACTACGCATAGGAGTGTTGTGATGAATACATAATATGAGCATTAACACATCTAAATCAAAGTACCAATAAATGCGTGTGTTTAATATTTATATTTAAAATAATGAATAATCACTGTCACAAACATGATTTAGGATAGTGCTGGTAATTATCAACTTGACATACAAAAATATTAACAATGAGGCATAGAAAACACCATGAATACACCTTCAAAAATCGTTTCCATTAATTTATAAAATTTGTATAATTCTAAATCCCCTATACAAAATTTGTGAGGGTAAAAATGTTCCTTTACATTGGAACAAAACTTGTATATATAAGATTTTTCCTAGTAACTAACTTATAACTACTTCATAACTACCTACGTAACTACTTGCAAATTTTGGGAAAATAAAATAAACTTTATTTCAATTAGAATTTTCTCAATTTTCCTAGAAATGAAGCCCATTTTCTAAATTTTATTACAACGTATGTGACATAAGTCACTTTATATCAATATCAAGTCAAAACCTAGAGTTGTGACTTAACCTTGATTCTTTGACAAACTAGATAATCAAATTAAAATCATTGAGATACCTCCTATCCTCTACTTGTGTCATTTTCATTTCTTTCTAGAGAAGCTCTTTACATCACAACTCGGTTTTGTTGAAGTAAAATTTTATTGTATATTCTTTGAATATCTTGATAGTTAAAGTGATGAATTTGTTTGTAGGAACGAAAACATTAGTCATCCTTAGTTTCCAAATATCTTGGCTCTTCTCAACACCATCCAACTCATGATGAAAATTGGGTTAGTGCAGGATCATGGGGGTCCAAAATAGGCCCTTAAGTGGTAATGAAAATTCAGAAAAACAAAGTTGGGCAAGTTGACATGAAAACTTGAATAAGTTATTAACATAATTTGGAAAATATGCAAGAATAGAAGTTTTAGAAAATTGAATGTAGCTTCTAAGATACTATTCCTTTTTTTGAAAAAACTAAATCTATTTGGTGAAAAATTGAAATTTCAATGTAGTAGTATTAAATTTTAAGGAAAAACTAAAAAGTAGGTGTATGTCTAGCCAACCTTTAAATACAAGAAAAAAATAATATATATTTTTGAAACTTTCAATATAAGTAGAGGACACATGCCTAGATGTACCACATTTTTTTTGCAATTTTTTTGTAAGAAAATAATTAGTTATGAATTTTTTATTGAAATTTTTAAAAAATATTAAAACTTGTTTGTCTCACCACCATAACTTGGTCAAAAATTATGAAATTCAATTTTTCATTTTTTCTTATCCTATATTATGGGAAGCATAGAATATGTCACATTTTTCGAATTCAAAAAATGTGAAATCATTTAAGAATTATAAATGTTTTTCAATCAACCTATCAATCAAGACTTTAGTTAGAATATATGTAGAAAATTAATAATAATTATCTATTTAATACCAAATAAGGCATATCTTATATTTTTGGAAAGCTCTAACAATTTTCTCAATAAACCATTTTTGTTTCATCAAATTTAGATTAAAAAGAAGTCACCAACCACTTTTTTGTCATATCACCACTTTTTGGATCCCCATGATCCTACACTCACCCAATTGGGTAAATAGCTACTACATGTTTCAAGAGCCAAAAATACCACTCAATGTCTTCACTGACTTCATATTGAATTTTTTTCTATTGAAAAAAATTGCATCAACCATATCTTCAAAATTCTTTTTTATAATTTCAACTTCATCACTTATCCATACATTTGAGTTGATCAATAGGAGATCATTCTAAACCTTTTTTCACCTACTCAAAAATTATTAAAAAATTTTCTTGCTCTACTGAGATTTGATTGATGATCACTAGCTTCAATTCTACAATTTGGAACCAAGAATTAAATTGATTCTCTTCTACAATTGAAAAGATCATTTTCAGAAACTAGGACATCAACATCTATCTTTGTTGCTTCTTTAAGATTTTTCAAAACTCCCTACCAAATTGATTCCTATTTTCTAACATTCTATAGCTCTTTTTCAATTTCCTCTTTCTCTACTTCCATTTCATCATATATTTCCTTTGATTTCTCAATGACATTCAATACATCCACTTTGATTTTTTCAACCCACTTTTCTAACAACTTTTCATATGACTAATACTTGTGAACGCTCTTTATGATTCCATTTTTGATAATTCTCTCAAAAATAGGAGTCGCAGAAGTAGGGATCACATCTATATGAAGAGTACACGTGTCTAAAATATGGTGGAGTTCTCAAAATTGCAACTGTTGGTTGGTGGAACAATTTGAAATCAGTCAATAAAGACCCTTTATTGGAAGACAAAGATAATGATGATACAAGAAGATTGTGACAAAAGAGCTTCATAACAGTCATGAATGATCAAGGGATATGACAAACATGGTGAGGGCTCAGTTGAAACCTCTTCAAGGAACAATGTTAAAGTAATTGCAAGATATCATATACAGTCTATAGTTTATAGTCCATCAATAAAGGGTAGGTTTGTAGAGGGCATTGCATGATAAACATGAACAAGCCCATCATGGTTTTGTTAACATATTATGGTCCTTCAAACCATAAGGGACAATTAAATTCATCATTTCTTGGAGGACATGTTGAGGGAACTTCATAAGTTCCCAAATACAACTCAATATCAGAAGAATAGTCCAAAGAATGTATCACAATTCAAGACAATATAAATGATAAGTTCATGATTCACATGATTGATAGTCAATAAGGAGGAAATAATCGATTTACTTGATTTTGAAGTTGTAAAGAACTATGAGAGCTAGATAAGAATTGCTTGTAGAGATCTTTATTGTGTTTTGTCTAGTGCCAATAGAATTCGTTGTATTAAGTGTAAGGAGAGGATAAAAAATTCCCAACAATGCCCTCCATTAAAGCACAAGGAATGAATAGTAATGAGAATGAGAATAAATCACATAGTACCACATACAATGAATATATTCAATGTCAAGATTATGGGTATGCACAAATTGTGGCATTTCTAAGTGTGTTTCATGTGGGTGGCCTTTGAGACTCAAAGTATGAAAATTGGATGCACATGTGGTTCTATTCGTAGAGAAGCAACAAATTAAAGAATAAATAATCTAGTGATAGATCTTGAAGTTATTTATAATGAGTACATCATATGAACCATTAAACTTGATTCCCCACCTGTTATATCTTGTGGTGAGAATTCCATGGGAATAATTAATTCTGAGAATCACCATAAAGATGTAAGGGAATCCATTGTGCCAGCTGAAAGGGGGTTGATTTGATATTGCAAATGAAATATTACATAGGTACAAGAAGTAGCTACAGGAAAGTCTTCATTCAGATGCCTAGCGTGAATAAATCTAGCACATGTTTACTTTGCATAGGGATAGTTTGCACTTGCATTGAAAATGTATCAAATTTGTTGAGGAGCTCCTACTTTGGCACTGATGCTTGAATTTTATTATATTTTGCTTGAACACATTGTGAAGCGGAATAGTGACAAGAATGTAAAAGAACATTTTTGAGATCAATGCATTTGGCACCCTCAAATTACATGCTATACTTTGATTTTGGAATTGCAATGCATAATTTTTCAAGTTAAACACTTCAAAAGAAAGAACGTATTGTTGTGAGGTTCATCGAGCAGTGTTTGAAATAATGAATGGACTATGTGTTTAGCCAAATTTTTGGCTGTAGAAATCCCATGTAGACATGGTTTTGATGAGACGAAGATATAGTTACATGTTGATTATTTAAATATTTTCTTAATGCCACCAAAGTTCATGAGAAGCAGAAGAATGTGAAGAGAAGAAAATCCATCAAAAGCTGAAAATAGTACACCAACTTGTCTTTACTAATGAAGTAGAACAAAAAGCTGATGAAGAATGAAGGGTTCAAAGTGTCCCATGTTTCCATTTCCCATCACTAAAATATTTTGTTTTCCCCATAAGACTTCAACTATTTGAATTTGAATATTGCATCAAATGGTTGTCATTGATGTCAACATAGTACTAAATGTATGAGTTGTTTACTGGAAGTTATTTCCTATCAAAGATGACTGTTATATTTGGTCCAGTGTGTTGGTTCTTAGGTCCAGTTTCTACCGTGGGACAAGCTCTGATTTAGATATTCAAAGATCTTGGCTGACTTAACGTGTGCAATATTTTATGTGGAGTAATTATGTCTTATGGATTTTTTGTCTGACATAAGAAATGAGTTAACCTTATATAAGGATGGCCTAATTGATAAATAAGATTCACACACACACACATATATATGAGACTCTATAGAAAGAAAAGTGAGATGGATATAGAGACAAACAAAGAGTTTGATAGTAAGAAAGAGAAAGAGAGAGTGCAGCAGAGTAGATTAATCGAAGCAAGCGAAGACAATAAATTGTATGATCAGAAAAAATAAAATTAGTGATTATTGAAATGCAATACTACCTATATAGAGCTTCATCTAGAACTGAACTTGACACAAGAAAGGTGTAATCTATCAGTTCACACTTTTGGTTGTAAGTCTTAACTCTTATATTCTGGTAGTTAGCCATCTTTTGTATCTTTGTGGTAGTAAGCCCTCCAAGTTGTAGCCCTATTGGACAATGAGTCCTTATTGTAGGCAGTGAGCCTTATCTCAAGTAGTGAGCCTTTTTGTAATCAATTTTGATATTCTCTATAGTTTGAGTTAATCCTCATCGTGGTTTTTCCCTCATTGGGTTTTCCACATAAATGTGGTGTTATTGTATTTGTGTATTGGATTTGAGTTTCTGCATTGGATTTTGATGATTAATCATTTAGGTAGTTTATGTATTAGTTTCGGTAATTGAATTGAAGGTTATAATATGTGACAACTAATTCACCCCCCGCTCTCAGTTGTCCTATTCAACAATTGGTATTAGAGCTCGGTCCTTTGGAATAAGTTTAACAAATTGAAGGAGATCTTGGTAGGTTAAACTAAATGATGAAGGGATCTGACTTAGATGAAGAATTAAGAATGCAGACTTCAGAGTCTAAAAATGAAGATCTAAGAGAAAATTTCAAGCAAGTAGGAGAATGCATTCAAAAACTAAGAAATCAAATCCAGAAGTTCAAGTTGAAACATAAGTAAGTTTACCAAGAACTAAAGGAAGCAAAGGAGAATGTTGAAAATATAAGGATGAAGCTTGAAGAAAGCAAAAGAGTGGAAGAGAATCTGAAATTGGAAATTGAACAAAGCAAGGTAGAGGAAGGATGCCTAAAAGAAATTATTAATCAAAAGACAAAAAAATGTGATAAGCTTTAATAAGAAGTAGTAACCCTTAAAGCTGATCTAGAAAATGTGAAAGCTCATGAAGAAAGGTTCAAGACAAGCTCTACAATGCTTGATGAATTGATTTTATTTCAGAAACCTAGGTGATCCCACAAAGCTGGTTTACAATTTCTGAGAGGAATTGATTTTTGCTGAAATCACATATTTTTAAAAAATATAATGATTTAAGCCTTTAAAAGTTCCATTTTAAGGATTCCAAATGAAGAGGGTTTGATCAAACCACCTTAGATCAAACCTCCTTGGATAGAACCTCGCTAGTTTTAAACCATAACTATAAATGAGTCTCCTTTACACCTATCAAAATGCTGATAAAAAATCACTTTTGATTTACCTTTTGGGGGATCAAATGAATTCATTTAAAATTTATTTGAAATGATTATGGTAGTCCTCTAAATGAGTTATCCCATGAATATAATTTTAATATGTTTTAGTTTTATTAAACATAGGT
The DNA here is from genome assembly GCA_007115665.2 of Sequoiadendron giganteum. Classification (NCBI taxonomy): domain Eukaryota; kingdom Viridiplantae; phylum Streptophyta; class Pinopsida; order Cupressales; family Cupressaceae; genus Sequoiadendron; species Sequoiadendron giganteum. The sequence continues at coordinate 169,650,256 of CM021108.1, read as the reverse complement.
TTTTCACCGAAAATCAAGCTCTCTATTTTTCACATGTGGAAAAATAGAAAATTATCAAAATAATTTTTAAAAAATATGTTTGTGTTGGGTATTTATGTCCTTGATCCATTAAAAAAAATAAAATTGAATTTTGATACTTACAAAAAAAGTTATGTTGTATACAATCCGCCTATGTCTGAATTGCAATTGGTTTGATTTTGAAACTCTATTAAGGAAACAATATTCAATAAAAAAAACTATAAGACCAAATGAAAGTGCTAGATATCGTAGTTACAAATCTAAATTCAAAAAAAATAGAATTTTATCCTTCATACAAAAAAAGTTATGTTGTATACGGTGAGCGTCACTTTTTATAAATGTTGTTTTCTGAAAAAAACTAGTTTTTGTGGGAGATGGAAAAAGAAGTGCAATATTATTCCAAAAAAAATTAAAAAAATATTTTTAGAATGTACAGACAAAATGTGATGAGACTCTAGTTTTCGTCATCCTCAAATTTCTCACGGTTTAGCCACTATAGGTGCCCAAATGTGAAGATTTAGTTAAAAATAATAATTTCAGTGTCCAGTTTGGCCAAAAATTGTAAACCACTATTGTGGGATCACCCACCTGTAAAAGATAAAGGTGGTCTAGGACTTGAAGAAGGACAAAGTATAAGACTAATCAATTTTTCAACAAAGTGGACAGCCAAAGAAAATTTCTAGCCATTACTTATCAAGGAAAGAATCGAAGGATCAATATCAGAAGAATACCCATCTGACAACCTAATGCACTCAAAGGTGCCCATATTTTAATGGATTTTATTTTTGATTCAATAAATTTGGACATAAAGCAACTGAATGTAGAAGTGGGATGAAATAGAATAGAATGAGTCAGAATGTTCGATTCCTTATTGGAAAATGTTATAGTTGCAACAAGTTTGGACATAGAGCTACCAAATGTAGAAATCATATGATGATAAACAAATTTGATACAAATAGAAGAATTCAATCTTTTAAAGGCTACTACTAGACATACAATATCTTTGGACACAAGGCTAATCAGTGGAGGATAAAGGAAAAAGAAAATTCATTTGATCTTGGATATGTTATGTGTGACACTTGCAACAAACCAGGATATATCTCAAAATTTTGTAGAAGAAAAGTTGGGAAGAAACTGAATCTGAAACAAAAGAAAAATCCTATGAACAAGGTAGATCTAGAAGAAGTGCAGAGAGGAATAGAAAACAAATGGAGAAAGAAGGAAGAACCTCAGAACAAGGATGAATCAAATGAACCTGTATCTACATCTGGTATAGATACCTCTTCTAAGGACCGAACCCAGTAATGGTTTTAGGGGGAGAATTCATAGGAAAATATAGAAAACCCGTGATATATGAGGTGTCATGTGAAGACACATTGATATGTGATGTGAATCTATATTTTGAAGGGATTGAAGAAAATTCCAATAGAAAAGATGCAAATCAAGAAATTTGCTGACCCCTTCTTGGGTCACAGTGTTTCTCAAAGATAGTTGTCAATTTAAAAGTTGAAAAAGTAATAAATGAAAAGTTGATCCGAAAAATTTGGCAGAAGGAGGTACTGACAGATTGAATTATAGATGATGATGTCACAAGAAGGTATGTGCAGGATCATGATGGGCCAAAAAGTGGCGATATGTAAGTGATATGATGGCCCATGTGGCTGACGACTTTTTTTTTACCCAAAATTGATGAAATGAAAAGGGTTTTTAAAGGGGATTCTCAAATTTCCACCAATATAAATTATTCTTTACTTTGAATTTAATAAATAATTATTATTCATTTTCTATTTGAATTACGACTAAAGTTCTGATTGATAGGCTGATTGAAAAACATCTATAGCTTTCAAACAGTATCACATTTTTTGAATCTGAAACATGTGTCACATTCTATGCTTTTCATACTATAGGATTAAAAAAAAGAAATTTGAATTTCATGAACTTTTGACCAAGTTAAGGTCGTTAGACATACGAGTTTTTTATATTTTTTAAAAGTTGTAATAAAAAATTCATAATTAATTATTTACTTGGAAAACATTTACAAAACAATATGCATCACATTGGGACATGAGTCCTCTACTTATATCTAAAATCTTATAAAAAACCATGATCATTTTATTGTGGTTAGGGTGGTCAGACAAACACCTACTTCTTTTTTTTCCCTGAAATTTAAGTACTACTACATTGAAATTTCAAATTTTCACCAAATAGATTTTTTTTAAAAATAAACCTAGTAATTTAGAGACTAGATTCAATTTCCTACAGATTATATTCTTACATATTTTTGAAATAATATAGATAACTTATTCAAATTTTTACGCCAAGTTTCCTAACTCTGATTTTTTGAATTTTCATCACCACTTAAGGGCCTATTTTTTCCATGATGATCCTGCACATACCCAAGAAATATATGACCTTTTATGATGAAACCCTAAAAGTGACAAGTTAAATAAGGAAGATTGAGTAGTCATTTTTCATTATGAAGTGAATGAGCTAAGGAATAAAGAGCAGCTGAGAAATAGAGTTAGGGTTATTGGCAAGCAAAAGTATGGAGAACAAGGCTGAAATAATGGAATCGAAGGCAATGGTGGTATTTAATCCACACAAAAATGAATTGCATAAATTGAGTAAGTTACAAATTGATGAATTGGATCATGAAAAGATACAAAATCTTGAGACTTCTCTTTTAGTAGAGGAAATGCAAATGATCAATAATTTAGGGAACACAGGTTTAGACATTTGGAGTGAATTTCCATACTTTTTGGCTGTGGAAATTGTTTGGTTTATCTTAAACAAAATTCAAGGTAATCACATGATCTTTCACAAACCCTATGAGATCATGAAGGAAGCAATTACAGCAATAATAGGATTATTCAATAATGGAACCGTTCCATTCAAGAATTCAGTAAAGAACAAGGAGGTCGAACCCCTAACTAGGGTAATAATATATCAAAGGGTACTTCTAATTCATACTATAATCAACTCAGTGATAAGGTATGCGACGTATGGCATTTCATATAAGATTTATTTCAGAAATAGGGAAGGCTCTACTTCGGTGATTGTCTTTTATGTTGCACATGAAATTGTTGAGAAGAAAGAGGATTTCAATTTGTGCTAGTTAATAAGGAATCAATTAATGGAGAATATAACTATGACAATGAATAAAAATTACCTATTTCATTTTGGATCTATGGCTATATATTTGATGATGTATTTTATGAAATTGTTACCACTGAAAGAGAATTTTGTGTGGAAGTTAGTGTTAGCATATGGCTTCTGGTGTTTTCATTGATGGCAACCTAAGTCATTGATCCGATTCACACTTCAATGTTTGTCTATACCAGGAGATGGAGTGAAAAATAGGGTATCCGATTGAAGTTGAGTCTATCAAACCATTTGCATTACCAATTTATCAGTTTGGGTTATGAATCTCAGGGAAGGTTGTTGGTTATCTAGAATATATTATTCTTGAGTTTTTTGCTATCGCACAATTGGTGTATGAGTTAGGAGATCCAATTTATTGATATTTTTTTATCAGTGCATAGAGTCGACTTGGTGAATATAATATGTTGCAGATATTTGAGGAGTAATTGTTTAAGTGTTTTTGTGTTCTAACATGTTGATTTGGGTCCTCACTATGCTATGGCCGATTTTGGATGGTGAGCATTGAAAATCATTTGTGGATTCAGCTGACGGTTGGAAAATATTTTATGTTTTTTGAAGCCGACATATGGTTGATTAAATCTTTTGTTGCAGATATATATAAGTGATTGATTATATCATTTTGAGGTATGTATGATGTGTGTTGGTGTGTGTTGAAAAATTTAGAAGGATTATAGAGTGATTATGCATAGTTTCACTTGTGCATAAATGGATTTATGATGTGAATTGAAGCAAAGCAGAGCAGAAGAGAAGAATCAGACAGAATGTCAATAAATCGACTAATGATCTTAATCGGAATAGTAATTAGACATTAGTAGATGTTATTCCTTCATTTCAAATCTTCAAATGGAATTAATCTCAATGTTTTGTAAGGTAGTGAGCCTTTCTATGTTTGAGCAATGACCCCTAGGCATTCTGCTTGAATGCAAGTGCATTCCCATTTGTAAAACACTTATATTTGAGTATTCAAATTGTGGATTGACCTCCACCATGGTTTTTCCCCTTATAGGGTTTCCACGTCAAAATCCTTGTGTTATGGTGTTTTGGATGATTGCTTTATGTGCCTGCATATTTATTTTGGTTCAATGTTGTAAGTGGTTTAAAGATCAGATTAATAACATTGAATTTTCCAGAACACTAATTCACCCCCCTCTCAGTCTTCCCTAATTCCAACAATTGGTATCAGAGCCTAGTTCCTTGAAAGAATTTTAATAGATTGAGGTGGATCTTGGAATGTAATGAACTCTGGTAGACTTCAACAACATCTTTTGGTGGCACTTGATGATCTTGATCAGTCCAAAGTAGAAGTCTAGGAATTGAAAGAAAATCTTAAGGACACTGAGAAATTCATTCAATCATTGAAGGATCAAATTATTAAGTCTAGGGAGAAGAGAAAGGATCTTTGTGATCAGATTAAGCAAAAAGAGAGAAAAATCATGTATGATGTTCACCTGAATCAAACCTTGAAGGAAATAACTGAAGAATGTGAAAATCTTTCTAGAGATAATGCTACCCTAAAGCATGAGATGGAATCTATGGTGATGAAGCTAAGGAGATTGAAGAGAGAAAGAAGAATGAGGATAATCTTGCTCAGTCCGTAAAAGAAAGATCTGATGAATGCAAAAGAATTAATGGAGGATTTATTCAGTTGGATATTAAATTGTAACAATCTAGAAACAACGAAGAAGAGCTTGGAATACAGATTGTTATTCATGGGGATGAACTTACTACTACAAATGAATACAAGGAGAAGTTCAAGATTAGCTCAGTTAAGCTTGATGGGCTGACTCAAAGTCAGAAGAATGGAAATGACAAGTGAGGTATTGGATATCAGAAAGGAGAATGTTCCAAATCTGGACAAAGGAATTCCAAGCAAGGAAATCAGATGAACAAAGCAAAAAGGCATCCGGTAAGACAACCTAATGCTCAAAAGTTTAATGGATACTATTTTTCTTGCAAAAAATTTGGTCATATGGATGCTCAATCTAGAAGTAAAATGAAATCGAGTGATTCATCATTCTCTAGTTAGTGTTTCAATTGTAATAATTTTGGTCATAAGTCAATTGAATGCAGAAATATGTCAAACAAATCTGTCAGTAGAAGGAATATTAAATATTATACCTGTGGATAATTTGGGCATATTGCTAACTAGTGTAGATCGAGAAGAAATCAATGGAATGACTGGTCTAGACAAGGAAATGTTGTGAATTACAATTGCAACAAATATGGTCACATTTCAATATTCTGCAGAAACAAAATGTGGATAGAAGAGGTCTGGCATACAAAGGTAGAAATATGTAGAAAGATGATAAAGGAAAAGGGAAAGTTCCTATGGATGAAATAAGAGATTAGATGAAGAAGAAGTGGGTAAGAAAGAATTAGTCTGATGCAGGAGATGGTTCCGTACTAGAATATGATATTGGTAATTCCTCTGGGAATTGAGTTTAGGCCATTGGCCTACAGGGAGTTTTTCAAGAAAATCCTTTTGCCCCTATCCGTAGTTGGTGCCAAAATGTAGAAGATTGTCAACAATTGTATTAATGATTTACAGATGCATTGGAAAACACTCATAAATAAATTCAAGCAATTGAAGGTCCGCAAAACAAATTTTCTCTCACAGACTAAGAAAATAGGGTATCTAGAACACCTAGGGAAAAAGCATTTAATACAACAAAAGGTTAGGTGTGCGACTTATAAAAAGAAAGTTGGAACCCTCATTTTCCACTTTATATCGAGGAATAGAAGAAGGAGAGCACTCTGCAACAAAATTTCAAAAGCGTGAAGATAATTCAGTGGTGAAACCCTAATCCATCAAGTACTTTAGTTTAATTGAGAAATTTCATTTTAATTCGGTGTGCGGTCTTTGATAAAAAAAAGGTATGAATACGAAAAGTAAAATGGAACAAATCAAAGGAATGATAAACCTAGATGAGTATAGTTGTGAGAAGATTAGAGTTGTAAGAAACATGTTGTCTCCCGATGAATTGAAATGGCTGAAAGAAGCTAAACACAAGAGCTTGGATATTTTGAGTGAGTTCCCCTATTTTGAGAACACAAAAATTGTTAAGTTTATTCTGGATAGATTGAATGACGATATTCTAACTCTAGATAAATCCTACCATATCTCAAAAGAAGTATTTGGAACTATAGCTGAGTTATGCAAGGTTGGGGATGTACTGAGGAAGAAGTCCATCTGAAATAAAGAAGTTGAAACCCTAACTGGAGTAACTGGAGATCAAAGGGCATTAATAATCTCAACAATTAGAAATTCAATGACAAGGTACATTGAGCATGGATTATCCTACAAAATCTTTTTGAAAAATAGAGAAGGTGCAACTTCAGTAGGTGTCATTTACATTTCACACAAGATGATAATGGAAGATCAGGATTTTGACATTTGTGGATTACTAAAAGATACACTAATGGAGAACGTACAATTGACAAAGATGGCATATTACACTTTTAGGTTTGGTACTTTGGTTATATGTCTTGTGATGTATTTTCTTAATTGCTTACCACTGAACAACAATGTAATATGGGAAGAAAGTGAACCAGTTTGTAAGAAAATTAACATACACTCTAACAATTTGGCAAACTATGATCAAGTATATGAAATTTTCTTTAAAGGTTTGCTAGGGAAGTTTGGCTCAATTGGTATTCCCCTTCCGGTAAGGGAACTTGAAGTTGGTTCCTCCTTCGGTGGGATGGATAGAAATAATAGAAGAGAAAAATAAATTGATGTATGTACTCCTCCAGCATGCAAGACTCCAAGAGTTGAAGGGAAAGGAAAAGAACAGGTGATTGTAGAAATACCAAATGAGGAATTTGATAAGGAAATTGAGGACACCCAAAGAAAATAACTGGAAATAGTCGAACCGGAACAAGAAAATGAAATGCCAAAAGAAAGTGAAGAAGAAGGTGATTTAACCCAAGAAGAGATATTGTAGCTTATTCATGAGGAAGGTGGAATGCAGAAAATCACAAACATATGGTCTATAAGACCTTCATATGAGCAGGACATGATTTTAAACATACTAAGTGCTCATCTTGTGCACAACCATATTAAATTAGAGAGTTTATATAATACATTGCCAGAAGAGATGATTTAATGCATCAAGCAGATCATGGAGTCTCAAAACAAGGAAGAAGAAGTAATTTTACACCTGAAGAAGAAATAAAAATTATCAATCACCAAGCTAAAAGGGCACATGAATTAGCTAAGGCAATGCATAAGCACATTAGATACCATCTACAACTGCTATCTTTGTTGGCCTCATGCAATTGGAAAGTACAAAGAAAAGTTGGAACAAATTGGAATGGAGTTGAACAACATTGCTCAAGACTTTAACATGTTTCACGATCAAGATGGTGCAATTAAGAAAAGGATTCAATAATTACAGACAAAGCATACAAATGTTCAAAACACTAGGAACATGATTGTTGACACCTTTTGGAAAGTGAAGGAAATAATAGAATGCAGACTGGAACAGTTGATTGAGATACTGAGGAAAGGAGAGATATTAGAAGAATCCATCACCAATTTGGAATCCCTCATGAAGATTATCAACCGGACATCTAAAAAAACAAACTTGATCATAATCATCGGGATTGCAATAGAATCATGGAAGAAGTTTCTTCCGGAGATGAAGGAAAGATACAAAATAATCTTCTAACACAAGTAGCGGTTGTATTTCTTTCAAAATTTTGAACCAGATTTTGAATATGTAAGTTTTGGTTACAGTCCATAAGGGATTATTGTAGGAAAAAAAATTTGGTTTGTCATTGATGTCAAAGGGGGAGAGAGAGAAATGAAAAATTCATTATCAAATTTAGGGGGAGTTGTGTTAACTATGACTTTTTGAAGTCTTGAAGGATTGCATTATGTTGGTTCCAACACTTAGTCATTTTTCACTGAGTGTTTCTATTAATGCCAAAGGGGGAGATTGTTGGCATATGGCTTATGGTGTTGCCATTGATGGAAACCTAACTCATTGATATGGTTCAAACTTTAGTATTTGTCCATATTGAGAGACAGGCTGAAGGACAGGGTATCCGACTGAAGTTGAGTATGTCAATCCATTTGCATTACTAGTGTATCAGTTCCGACTGTGGATCTCAGGGAAGGTCGTTGGGTATTTGGAATATCTTATTCTTGAGTTTTGTGTTGTCGCATCAATTGGTGTACGAGTTAGGAGATCCTGTTTATTGATTTTTTGTTTATTAGAGAAGAGAGTCGACTTGGTGAATATAATATGTTGTAGATATTTGAGGAGTAATTGTTTAAGTTTTTTTGTGTTCTAACATGTTGATTTGGTTCCTCATTATGCTATGGCCAATTTTGGATGGTGCGCATTGAAAATCATTTGTGGATTGAGTCGACGGTTGGAAAATATTTTATGTTTTATTGAAGCTAACATATGGTTGATTAAATATTTTGTTGTAGATATATATAAGTGATCGATTATATCATTTTGAGGTATGTACAATGTCCGTTGGTGTGTTTTTTGAAAGTCAGAAGGATTATAGAGCGATTATGCATAGTTTCAATTGTGCATAAATGGATTTATGATGTGAATTGAAGCAGAGAAGAGTAGAAGAGAAGAATTAGATAGAAGGTCAAGAAATTGGCTAGTGAGCTTAACCAAAATTGTAATAAGGGATTAGTAGATGTTATTCCTTTAGTTCAAATCTTCAGATGGAATTATTCTAATTTTTTTGTAAGGCAATGAGCTCTAGGATGTGTTCCTGAATGCAAGTGCATTCCCATTTGTAAAACACTTAAATTTGAGTACTCAAATTGTGGATTGACCTCCACCGTGGTTTTTCCCCTAATAGGGTTTCCACAAAAAAATCCTTGTGTTATGGCGTTGTGGATGATTGCTTTATGTGCCTGCATATTTTTTTTGGTTCAATGTTGTAAGTGGTTTAAAGGTCAGATTAATAAAGTTGAATTTTGTAGAACACTAATTCACCCCCCCCACCTTAGTGTTCCCTGATTCAAAGAGTTAATTATACCATTTGGGAAGCAGGTCTACCGATATCTAAAATGTCTAGAAAAAAAGGAAAAGATTTGTAAAGAATACTTTGAAAATGAAATAAGTGTATGGAGTTCTAGCATGATTTCTAGTCTGATTGGAATGTTTGAAGCGGGATCCTCCTCCAAAAAGAGGAAAGCAAGAAGAATTATCTCAAGTTCTCCTCCAAAAATAGAGAAGCTAAAGTCAAAGGAAAAGGAAGAAGAAAAAGAAGAAAAGATTACAAAAGAAATTGAATTGGCATCAACTGATGATGATGATGAAGACTTTACTAAGGAGAAGGTGTTGAAGATTCTTGAGCAATCTAGTTGACTAAAGAATATTATAGACACCCTAGCTACATAAATAATTCATAATGATATTTACCTAAGTGAAGTGAGAAGTTCTTTATTGGAAGTATTGATTGGATAGATTGAAGAAAGACTAAACACACAATCACCTAGTGAAACAAAAGAAAAAGATGAGATTCAATTAGCCATGGAAGAAAGATGTCAAAATGAATAGAAAAAATTGACTAAGAGCATAAATGAATTGAAAACCTACATCAAGAGTGTAAATAGTATGTATAGGTATTGTCTCCAGTGGCCTACTGCTATTGGAAACTATAGAGAAAAAATCGATGCTATTGAGCTTGAACTAAATCCTATTGGAAAAACATATGATATCCTTAATGACAATGATGGAACACAAAAAAAAAGGATCATTTCCTTACAATCTGAACTTGCGGTTATTATGGTATAGAGGGATGGTATTGTGAAGACCTTTTGGAAATTTAAAGATATAATTGAGTTGAGATTAGAACAGCTTTTTGGTCTCTTGGTGGAAGCTGAGAATAATGCACAAAATATCGCTATTCTGGATACTCTTCTAGAAACAATTGATTCATTAGCAAAGAACTATAGTATTTTTTTAAACATTAGGTTGGTAGTGGATTCCTAGAAGACATTTCTTCTAGAACTAAAAGAAAAATACAAGGAGATATTTTAAGGGAAGATGGATTGAGGTAAAGAACCATTTTTTATATCTTTTCCTTGAAGACTATTTTTGTAATAAAATTGAAGGGGGAGATAGATTTTTTTGCCATTGATGTCAAAGGAAGAGAGGAAGCAAATGAAAAAACTGAAAATCATTCCATCAAAAGAATTACAAAGGTTGTTGTTGTTGTATTTTCACATCTATGTTTCCATCAATGACAAAGGGGGAGATTGTTGGAAGTTGAAGATTGCATCAAATGATTTCCATTAATGTTAATAGGTTGTCATTGATGTCAACATAGTACTGAATGTATGAGTTGTTTATCAGAAGTTATTTCCTATCGAAGATGATAGTTATATGTGGTCCGGTGTGCTATTTTTTAGGTTTGGTTTCTACTATGGGACAAGCTATGATTCCTATATTCGAAGATCTTGGACGACTTAGTGTGTGAAATATTTTAGGTAGACTAATTAAGTCTTATGTATGTTTTGGCCAACATAAGAAATATGCTAACCTTATATAAGGCTGACCTAATTGACAAATAAGATACACACACACACACACACACATATATATATATATATGACACTCTCTGGAATGAAAAGTGGGACAAATATAGAGACAAACAAAGAGTGTGATAGTAAGCAAGAGGAAGAGAGAGTGAAACAAAGAAAAGTAAGTGAATCAGGTGAAGACAATAAAGTGTATGATCAGAACATAATTATTAAACAATTACTGAAATGTAGTACTACCTACATAGGTTTCATCTAGAACTCAACTCAACACAAGCAAGGTGTAATCTAGTAGTTCACACTTTTGGTTGTAAGCTTTAACTCTTGTATTCTAGCATTAGCCATCTTTTGTATCTCTATGGTAGTGAACCCTCTAGGTTGCAACCTTGTCAGATAGTGAGTCCTTATTGTAGGAAATAAGCCTTATGTTGGAAAGATACAGTGCTACTATCATTTGGTGTTTTCATTTATGGAAACCCTAATCGATGATCAAACACACACACTATCATTCAATCATACTAGAAAAAAAATTGAAGATTGATAAGGAAGAACAGAGTATCCAGTAACACAGTGTTCATCGATCTGTATGAAGTTTTTTGTTATTGTTTTGTGTTGCGCATCTTAGGAAATGTTTTTTTGTTATATTATCTCTGTTACTATTGAAGCACAGTGGATCGTATCGATTCTCATGTGAGTTAGAAGTTCTGGTTGAATAATTCTCTATTTTATTAGTGTTGGAGCCTTCATGAATGAATTATGTCGCGGATGTATGAGAATTAATTAGTTAAGTATTTTTGTGTTCGTACATCTTTGTTTGGGTCCTAGCCAAGTTGTGGCCAACTATTGTGGATACACATTGCATATTATTTATGATTTAAGCCAATAGTTGTAATTATTTGTGTGCTCTATTGAAACCAACAAAGTGTAATTGAATTCTATGTTGTAGATATATATATATAAGATCATCTATACCATTTTGTGAGGAGTATGAAGTGTATGGTGATGCGAATTGCGAGTTAGAGTAGAGCAGAAGAGCGATAATGTGTAGTTTCAATGTGCATAAAGGATTTGTATTGCGAGTGTGATCAGAACAAAGAAGAAGTGCATAATTAGTCTGTAGGACAAAAGATTGAATATTGTGCCTAACTTTAATTGTAATTAGGCATATGTAGATGCCATTTTTCTTATTTCAAACTATCAGATGGTTTTAATTTGATTTTCTCTGTAAGGAAGTGAGACTTCGCTTTGAGTAGTGAGCTCTAGGTAGTGTGTTTGAATGCAAGCACATTCCCCTTGTAAACTTCATTTGAGTATACTCAGATTAAATTGTGGATTGGCCATCCACCGTTGTTTTTCCCCTAATAGGGTTTCCACGTAAAAATCCTTGTGTTATTTTCATTTGCTTCATGTTTATGCATTATGGTTGAATGTTGTTAATGCTTTGAAGATAAAGTTTAATAAAGTTAATTTTGCACAACACTGATTCACCCCCCCTCTCTCAGTGTAACTTTTTTCCAACAATTGGTATCAAAGCTAGTTCCTCTAAAGAAGTATAACCACTTGAGGAGATCATGGAATTTGTTGCAATGGATTCAAGCAGTCTTCAACAATAGCTTTTGGTGGCCCTAGATGATCTTGATTAGTCAAAGGCTAAATTCTAAAAATTGCAAGAAAACCTCTCAGATGCTGAGAAATTCATTGAGTCTTTGAAAGACAAAATCAATAAGTCTAGAGAGAAGAGAAAGGAACTCTGTGATCAGATTAAGCAGAGTGACAATAAGAGCATTGAAGATGAACAACTCAATCAATCCCTAAGAGAAAAGTCTAAAGAATGTGAAAAGCTTACCGAAGATAATACAGTTATAAAGCATGAAATGGAATCTATCATGATGAAGATGACCAAGGAGATTGAAGACATAAAGAAGAATGAAGAGAAGGTAGCTCAGTCCCTAAAAGAAAATTTTGAATTATGCAGTTGATTGGATGATGAACTAGAACAATCTAAAAACAATGAAGAGGCACTTGAAAAGTAGATGGATGATCTCAGAAATGAACTTACTGCTACAAATGAGTACAAGGAGAAGTTCAAAATTAGCTTAGCCAAGCTTGATGAACTGATTAAAGGTCAGAGGACTAATGGTGACAAGAGAGGTCTTGGATATGAAGAAGGTTAAAGCTCAAGATCTAGTCAAAGGAGATTCAAGCAAGGAAATCAAATGAAAAAAATTGGAAGGTATCTGGTAAGGCAACCTAATGCTCAGAGATTTAATGGATACTGTTTTAGTTGCAATAAATTTGGACACATGGCTACTCAACGTAGAAGTAGGATGAATCAAAGTGGTCCATCATTCTTAGGTTAGTGCTTTAATTTTCATAAGGTTGGTCATAATCCAAATGAATGCAAAAATGTGATGAATCAATTCCATAGAAATATTAGATGCTATACATGCAATAGACTTGGCCATACTGCTAACCAGTGCAAATCAAGAGGAAATCAGTGGAACAAATGGTCTAGATAGAGAAATGTTGTTTGCTATAACTATAACAAAATTTGACACATTGCTACATTCTGTTGGAACAGAAAAGGTCTAGTAAATCAAAGGAAAAGGAAAAATCACTACAGATGCAGAAGAAATGGGTGAAGAAATATCCCTCTGTTGAAGAAAATGTGCAAGCACCAGAACCTGCTTCTGGTAATTCTGCTGGGAATTATTTTCAGGCCTTTGGCCTAGGGGGAGTTGTCAAGAAAATCATATAACCCCCTAACCGATAATTGACACTAGATGTGGATGTGTACAGGAGGTGCATAGATTCTCAATAGATGTTGTTCAACTCATTAGAGAGAGTAGTGTGCAGTATTGGAGGTCTGCAAAAGATTTACCGATCATAGTGCATAAAAATAGGGTAACTGGATGAATTAGGGTTAAAGCATTTATTGCGACAAAAAGGGTTAGATATGCAAGTGATAAAAATTCATTTATATTCTTCACTTTTCACTTTGCATTTGGAAGAAAATAAGTTTTGAGAGCTCTAAAGCCAACTTTGGAAAATTGAGGTGAAATTCAAGCATGGAAGTGATTTGACAATCAAATTATGATCCGGCGAAAAAGGTATTTATCAGAAAACTTTGTTAATTTGTGATTTGTTCAAAATGAATACTCCTCTGGTAGTTGAATTCAAAGACAAACCTCATCCCAAATTCAAATGGCATCCTTACAAGTCTCTTGAGACCGATCAGTTAGAAGCATTTTCGTCCGTTTTATATGAAGTATTACACACAAAACATATTAGGGTTTATATTCATGCCAATATTAAAGAACTAGGAAGTTCTCAAATACTGAATTTATATAATAATCATATCATAGGTGAAGATTTTTGTGTAAATTCGAAACATAAAATCCTAGAAGCAAAGAAATTTACACAGATTATCAAATTTCCCATGTTTGAAGAGTCAGAATGGGTTCGTTATGTTCTGAGTTGAGTCCATGATGAATTTATGCAGTTAAGCATACCATTCAAAATCACAAAGGAAGCTATTAGTGTTGTAACCAGTCTAAACTCTTCAGGTGGACTACCAATTCTGAAGTCTGTGAAAAATCAAATGGTCACTGATGCTATAGGCTCTACATATGATAGAAGAGCAATGACAATTGATAACATTATTGATGTAGATGTAAAGTTTGCATCTATGGTTATTGGATACAATATTTATCATTTCAGCCGAGACAACTCTATGTCTGACACAACAATTTATGTTGCCTATCAGATGGTGAAAGAAAATGCAGATTATGATCTTTGTGAACTATTGAGGAGCCAGCTAATGGAAAATCTTGCAAAGATTAAGAAAGATAATAAAAAATATTTCAATTATGGTAACTTGATTTTGTGCTTATTCTTTTATTTCATGGGTGAAGTTTCGAGAGTTCAAAAGATTAATTGGAAAAAGGACAAGGCAATAGCTACTCAGATCAGAGATCTATTGCACAATTTTGGAGACACCAAAACAAAGAATGCAGCTATCTGGGGATACTTTAAAAATTTTCAGACTATGATGCAAGCGAGAGAGAGGACTCACACCTCCATTGTAGAGAAATACAAGGATTCAATTTGCTTCATGGTAGATGTTGATTAGTGTATGATGGAAGCTGTTGATCCCAGAACAATCTGGATCATGCCTATGGGGTATGAAGTTGAAGAGAACATTTTGGATATGTATGCACAACACTTGTTAAGTAAACCTCTAGATCCGGTAGAAGAAAGGTACGGTACCTATGCTAAAAAGGACATACAGGTTCACAATGAGCTCAAGAAACCTATGGTAACTAAAAGAGTTAGAAAAGAGGTAGAAGTTCTTGTAGAAAGTTTGGGCATACTTGTAGAGAAACTAAAAGAAGCTAGAAAGAAAAGGGAAGAAGCTGAAGCAGTAAATCAAGTAGTGAAGGAGGTAGCAAAAACTCAATTAGCTAGTCTAGTAGCACCATCTACCCGAGCTAGAACAACTAGAAGCTCTGTATCCCATTCAACCCCTACAGTAAAATCAATCCCTATGAAAACTGAATCTAAGGGATCCAACAAAGAAGGTAAGAGGAAGAAAGATAAGAGCAAAAGAATCTATATGGCAGTTTTAGAGGATGAAGTGACAAAATCTGATGAAGAATTCAGAGAAGTCAAACATCAAGGCACCAAGGTAGCAACTGTTACAAAAAGCAAACCCTCTAGTGAAGATGTTCAAGCAAATAAGAAGACAAAGACTGACAATTCAGGTATGTCAGTAGGGGAATTTGAAAAGGATTTAGTTAAATATGGAAATCTCGAGCCACTCTATAAATGGTATGAGTCTTTTGATGATTCTGATAAAAGAATTCTTGAAGAAGCAACAATAAAAAAATTGAATATTTTCAATAAATTTTTGATTGAAATTATGCCTAATCTTCCCAAAAGTCTATATGACATTCTGGAAATGAGGAGACTCAATGCTAGAACAGAAGAAGAACAAATGAGAAAAAGGAATCTTGCATAATTGTGTTTGGTAATGTCTATGGATGACATGCAGGCACTCTTGAATAAATCCAAAAGGAAATTTAAAAGCAAAACAAGGGTGAACAAGCTAATGATTGGTCTAACCGATGAAGTTACAAAAGAAACTGAGAAAATATTGAGGAAGATACTATTAAATGATAGAATTGATGTTCTAGCTAAGGAAACACATGTTGATGATGCCCCATCTGGTTTAGTAAAGGAAACGAAAGAAGAAAATTTAGATATAGCTAAGGATTCATAGATTCCTCCTACAGAGGTCAACACAAAAATTCCTATGGAAGTTGAGATACCTAAAAATCTATCAGCTGAGGAAATGGAAATCACTGAAGGTAAATAAAAACCTAAAAATGTGGAAGTAATAGATGAAGAGAAAAAAGATGATGTAAAAGAAATTCCAGTTGAAGCAAGAGACAGTGCTAAGGCAATGAAGAAATTTTTGGTTGAACAAAAGGAAGAAATTGATCTTGAATTGATTGAAGGTCCTATTGACCTGTCTACTTTAAGTCCAATCCAGAAGATGAAAGTAGCTTCATTTTATCAAGTAAAAGCCAAACAAGAGCTACTGAAGTCACACATTGAAGATAGTGAACTGCTAAATCTTGCATCTGGAGTATTGTAAAAGATAATGCCCTCTTATGTGAAATATCCAATTGGTTCCTCCTCCAGTGAATTGAAAAGGCTTATCAACTCAGTTAGTACTCACTTTGAGTCACTTGAAAAATTAGTTATGGTGAAAGTGTAGAAAGAATTTGATGTCAAAAGGTTTAGTGGACTGAAAGAAATGATTGTTAAAGATAAAACCATTTTATCCACATGTGTGAAAAATGTACAGAATGCTTTTTCAGAAGGTGGAAATATCTACAAATCATGTTTATGTTTTTCAAAATTTATCGAAGCTAATGAGAAAAGGGTTAAGGATCTAGAAAAATAGTTAAATACTATTTTTGAAGCATTTGATCCTCTAACTGGTGGTGTTGGAAAGACAAAAGGTGAAGTGATGTATTTTCTTGTCAAAATAAAAAGCTTGAAGCATGAGAATGACAAAATAATTGCAAGAGCATGTGAACTCGGAGGCATAGTTGGTCCAAAAATTGAGATAATGTCAAGCGCTCTAAAGGAAGGAAAACACACTATGCTAGTTGGTGATCCAACCAAATCGGAATCTACAGAGACACATTCCTACCTAATCTACGGTCACATAACAATCCTGGAGAGTCTCAAGAGAGTTTGGGACACAAATCTGATCGAGCTGAAGAAAGATTTTGCAGACATTTTTTCGTTTATGTAAGTCAAAGAAGCATTTTTGTATAACAGTTTTGATTGATTGATCCATTTTTGGTATGTGAATCCCTACCTTTGTGATTAATGTCAAAGGGGGAGAATAGTGAAGTGAAAAATGCATAATCATCTCAGGGGGAGAATTATATTTTTGCAATTTTGGAGATGGTAGTACAGTTTATCTTGGTACTGATCCGACACTTAGTCATTTTTCACTAAGTGTTGCCATCAATGCCAAAGGGGGAGATTGTTGGGAAGAGACACTTCTACTATCATTTCGTGTTGTCATTGATGGAAACCCTAATCAATGATCAAATATGCACACTATCATTCAATCATATCGACAGACAGATTGAAGATTGACAAGGAAGAACAGAGTATCCAGTAACACAGTGTTCATCGATTTGTATGAAGATTTTATATTATTGTTTTGTGGTGTTCATCTCAGGAAATGTTTTTTTGGTATATTATCTCTCCTACTATTGAAGCACAGTGGCTCATATCGATTCTTGTGTGAGTTAGAAGGTCTGGTTGACTAATTCTCTATTTCATTTGTAGGAGTTTGCTCATAGTTTGGTCTCACAGGGAAAAATATTTTTGTAATAGGTCTTAAATGAATAGGTGTTGATTTCAAGTTTTGGATGAGTTTGATCTTGTAATAAGGAATTCAATCATGGAATTTTCATATTTATATGTAAATGATAATATATTCTGAGCTGGTTGTCTCCATAGTGTATATTGTATAGATTATGAATATGAGTAATCAAAGATTGCTAGTATTTTTCTTCTTGTCTTTCTTTGAATTTATGTTCAATGTTACTACTCTCACTCAAACAATGAATTAAATTGTATTAACATAAATAGAGGTTTATGCAACTAGGTGCTACCATAATAATGGGTTACACTTTCTAGGACATCTTGATTTTTTCCTAAAATAACATATTTTTGGAAAATATAATGATTTCAAACTTTAAAGCTTCCATTTAAATGGTTTTAATTAAAGAGGGTTTGATCAAACCCCCTTAGATCAAACCCCCTTGGATAGAAAGCCATTAGTTTTAAACCATAACTATAATGGAGTCTACACCTATCTAAATGCTAATAAAAAACTACTTTTGATTTACCTTTTGGGCGATCAACTGAATTCATTTAAAATTTATATTTTGTAAGTATGTAGCCCTTATTATAAGCTTCCCCAAAAGTATAATTTTAAATATATTTAATTTTATTATTATATTTTTTAAAATTTCTTTTGAATGTATTTTTTCATTGAACATCAAGTTCTTTGTTTCACACATACGAAAAAATAGGAAAATAGATAAAAAAAAATTCTAAAAAATACATGTTTACTAGGTATTGATGTCCTTACTCCAATAAAAAAGGAATAAGTTAATTCAAATCCATACAAAAAAGTTATGCGGGCCGAAGTACACCTCTATCCAAATTATAATTACTCTAACTTGGAAAATTAATTAAAAAAATTAAAAAAAAAATTATTATAAAATATCCATGCACTAGCTATTGGTGTGAAAAAACTAAATTTTAGAAATTAGAATTGTATCCTTTCTATAATAAATTTATGTGGTCTAAAGTAAACATCACTTTTTAAAAATGTTGTTTAGTAGAAAAATAATTTATTAAAAATTACATAAAAGTATTCACAATTTTTTAATTTTCTTTTAAAATTATAATTAGAATCTACACACAAAATATTTAAATTCTTAATGGTTTAGTTGTTATAGATGTAAGAAAGTGAATATCTGGTGAAAAATGTTGTTTTCAATGTCAAGTTTGGCCAAAAAGTGTAACCCATTATTGTGGGATCACTCAACCATGTGTTGGGATTACTAAGTATGACTAGTTGAGGTTTTGGTATCAATGGTGTAAGGCATCATCTAGTAGGCATAGTTATGATAGAGTGAATGTTGTGAGTGAGTTTTAAATTGCATGTTTTAGATGAATCCACCCTAGAATATGGTACTATTCTTTAAATGTTGCATTCTCTTAAGATGGCAGCTACACATTAAAATCAACTTTACTTTTCTATCTTAGTATGATTTTGTGTGGAGTTTAATGCATTTAATTTCTCATGTTTAAGTTAGATATTACCATGAAGGTCAGCCAGATCTTTAGGGTAGTATGTCTATTTAACAATTGAAGGAGAATTATCTATTTATAGTGTTATGGATGCATTAGCACACAAGTATCTATAAGCACATTGTCAGGATCACCCTGTTAGGTTTCATAGAGCAGGAAGTGCAGGGGATAACTATTTTATATCAATCTCTCATTCGTTGGCCAAATCTCTCCTTGAATCTAACCATTAGGCCTGGCAACCCTTTAGGATTCAAGTTGATTGCAGATTTGGGAACCAATAGATTAGCGACTCTACTGGGGAAGCTCCAAAATTATCCATTTGTAAAAGAGTCTATAAGTAATCTGATATGAGGATTTAGTTCAAATAGTGAAGTATTTCATACCTGGAGAAAGAAATTGTTGTTGCATACTTGAAAGTTTCATGATCTATGGCACTCTATTGGTGAAAAAAACTCAGAAAGAAATCTTATTATTGAATATGTTTCACTTTCTTGAAGATTTTGTCCTCTTAAAGTAGGTGGCGACTCTGCTAAAGAACTTGGTGAAGATCTGAAGAAATTTTCAGATCTATAAAGATTTCCAGTTAGAAAGAATAATCTATAGTAGCTGCAACATATCTAGGTATTTTCCATATTTTTGTTTTCAAGAATCATAAATTTGTTATGAAAACCATATTTGAAGATCCTAGAAAACTATGGTTCTCGTATTTAGTGAAATTGAGCACTACAAGAAAGGGATAAAGAAATATCAAGAAGAAATTGGTTGTAGAGGGAATTAAATTATTTGGAAATATGTATGGTTGTCCTAGTTCTCCCTCTACAAACTTTAATGTCATGCCTAAAACATAGTCATATCCTCAAAGAAAGGTGTTCACTAGTGAAAGATATAACCCTTTGGAATTTAGTAGAATCTAGGGTTATCCAAATTATGTCTCAAAAATAATTATTAAATATTTTCTTAAGGTTAGAGGATATTTCGAAGAGTCAACATCACAACATGTACAAAATTTCATTGATTTGGTGATGGATTGTCAAATAATAGAATATGATGCTATCATGAAATTCTTTGTAAAAAATTTAGAAGATGCTGCTAAATATTAGTTTTCGGGTTTTGCAATGCATTTCATATATTCATGGAAAGAGCTTAAGATATTGTTCATGGATCAGTTTGGTGAAGTGAATAATGAATGGTTATCTAACAAGAAATTTTTGCACACTTAAAAATATTTTGAAGAAGAATATGAGTCTTTAGTTGAACAAGATTTACATATTGATGCATTGTATGATATAAGAATATTTGAGGGTGAATCCTTCTATGATTTTCATGATAGATTCATGAAAATTCTATTTTATATACTAGTGCTAAATAGACCTAATGAATCAGTGTGTGTTGATGTTTTTTTGTGAAGGGCTTGATCTAGGTTTGAGTACCATGCCAACTCACTTTAGACCCCCTAACTTTGAATTCTTATATCAATGGCTTTCAATGATTGAAGAAATGATAGATAAATATGGAATTCGTTTACTAACTAGACTATGTGATGGTACCTTTTCTAGACTTAATAAAAAAGATACATATGGTATAGTAGAAGACAATAATAATGCATCATCTAGTGATGAGGATTTTGTTTCTAATTAGCCTATAGAAATAATATATGCAGATGAAGATTGCAGCCATAATGGTGAAGATGTAAGACATGATGAGGTAAATAAAGCATGTGAAGTCACTCCTATTTTCTTTTAAAATATGGAAATGGGGAGTCAATTTTTTGTATCAAAAGAAGGTTGCAATGATGCAGATGATACTAAAAGTACTTTCTCATCTATGGACTATGAAAGTGCAGTATAAATCTATGTTGATTTTGAAGTTTCAAGTCTTCATAGTAATGAAATTAGTGTTGAAGATGTAAATATGCAACCAGTTGACAAGTATTCTTATCCTGGTCATCGTGATGATTGCAATTCTGCTTGTAGCCTTACTAACTGTGAATATTTTCAAGAGGAGGAAGCAAAATTAATTTCTTTGAGTGGAAAGCGTTTCAAAAAAGAAAATGATGATAACATTTTTGAATCCTCACAACTACATGATGATGGATTTGAATTGACTATTCTTTTTGAAGAGGAGATGTGTAACCAGCAAATTTATGGTACAATTGGTCATGTCAATACTACATATGTTGAGTGCAACATTGATGCAAGTCTTCATGGTGAGACAAAGGAGTCTGTTGTTTTATGGAATACTTTTGAGAGTAGTGGTATGTTAGATGCAAATTATAAAATGTGTAGTGATTTTCAATTAGACAAATCATCCATGAGAAGTTACAATGAAGAAATAAATGATGATTTACAATTTGAAAATCATGGATATGACCATGCTAATTATTGCAGCAGTATGAATAAAGAAAAGGGTATGCATGCAAGAGATTTATTGAATGAATCAACTCAAGTAGCCGATTGTGCAGAGAATTTATGTGTTTGTGGTGTAAGTGGTGAACATGGAAAGCCTTTCTTGTTTGACTCTTCACCTTCTTCCATTCCTTTTTTTGATTTTAAAGTTATTGCTAAATGTTTGCATGATGCTAGCATAGATGTAGTTGTATAGGAAATTGAAAATGAGAAGGAAAATACTAATACAACTAATGACAATTTTTCTGATGAGTTTTCACTTGAAGAATGTGATTGTTTCAATCACATGGATGCATATGAGGACCCTCTTCTAGATCTACAACTCATAGATTTCCTCATGATTAGTATGCTTCAAATATTCATGTTCATGCAACAAGAGGTAATGTTGATTGTGATACTCCTTGCAATATTGAATGTGTTTTGAACACTCACTATGAGGGTTTTATTGTAAGCAAAGATTCTGAGTCATATGAACCTACACTTGAATCTTTTTTGTTTGATAACATGACAAGTGTTGAAAATCTTGTTTTGATGAACCTGAAGTGAAAAAAATTGTTTGGGATGTTGATGCCTTTTCTGAATGCTATGATTTGAATGTGGGTGATGAACTTGTGGATGTTGATAAGTCTTGTTTTTAGAACCTTGAGATATATGATAATGTGATTGGGTTGTGTTGTTGGGATGATGATAAACTCACCTGTGATGCAATTTTGTTGAAGGAATTAAAAATGTGTGAGAATTCTCTGCTTAATACATGGGAGGATTACATATTGTTTTTGAGGGATGATATATTTTATAATCCTAATCATTATGAGGGGGTTAGTAAATGTGATAAGACTGTGTATTTATATAGTCTTGATCATTATCCTCATATTTTGTCACTTGCCACAAAATCAAAAAATGAAATGAGTGTCAGTGATGTGGCCTATGTGATAATAAAAGTAAACATGGAGCAAGTTCTCACATGTTCAAAGGTAGCCGAACACTTTTTTTGTAGGAAAGAAGTTACTCATGTTGTTGTGGTGTGATAGAGGAAAGTATTAATTGAGGGAAGTCAACTCCTTTAACAAATTTGTGTTTGACAGAGGAAAATATTGCTTTCCCTTTTCCATTTGGTGGCTTGGGGCCACCAAATGAGGTTTAAAAAATTGAAATTGAAGACCCTATGGGTCGCCAATGGTTTTGGCACTTAGTTTTCTCTTCTAGAAGATTCTAAAATCTTGCTCTGTTCACTAAGGAACAGACACACCCAAAAAGAGCCCCTGGTGGAATTCTCAAAATTGCAAACGTTGGTTGTTGCAACAATTTTAAATTAGTCAATAAGGACCCTTTATTGGCAAGAAAATATGATAATGAGACAAGAAGATTGTGATAGAATAGCTTCAATACAGTCATGAATGATCAAGGGATATGAAAAACATGGTGAGGGATCAGTTGAAACCTCTTCAAGGAACGATGTTAAAGTTATTGAAAGATATCATATATAGGCAACAGTTCATAGTCCAGCAATAAAGGGTATTCCAGTGATAAAGGGTAGGTTTGTAGAGGGTATTGCATGATAAACATGGACAAGCCCATTATGGTTGTGTTAACATATGATGGTCCTTCAAAGCATAAGGTACAATCAAAGTCATCATTGCTTGGAGGACATGTTGAGGGAACTTCATAGGTGACCCAGATATAGCTCAATATTAGAAGAAAAGTCCAAAGCATGTATCATAGTTGAAGACAATATAAATGATAAGTTCATGATTCACATGATTGATAGTCAAGAAGGTAGACATAATCGATTTACTTGATTTTTATGTTGTGAAGAACTATGAGAACTGGATAAGAACTACTTGTAGAGATCTTTAATGTGTGTTGTCTAGTGCCAATAGGATTTATTGTATTAAGTGTAAGGAGAGGATGAAAAATTCCCAAGAATTTCCTCCATTAAAGGACAAGGAATGAATAGTAATGAGAAGGTGAATTGATCACATAATAATGCATACAATGAAGGTATTCAATGTAAAGATTCATGGGTATGCATAAATTGTGACATTTCTAGGTGTGTTGCATGTGGGTGGCCTCTGAGACTCAAAGTATGCAAAGTGGATGCACAAGTGGTTATATTTTTAGAGAAGCAAAAAATTATAGAATCAATAATCCAGTGATAGATCTCGAAGTGATTTACAATGAGTACATCACATGAACCATTAAACTTGATTCCCCACCTAGTACATCTTGTGGTGAGAATGCCACTAGAATAGTTAGTTCTATGAATCTCCATAAAAATGCAGGGGCAGTCATTGTGCTAGCTAAAAGGAGGTTGATTTGATATTGCAAAGGAAATTTTACATAGGTACAAGAAGTTGTTGTAGGAAACATCTTCATTCAGATGTCTGGTGTGAATAAATCTAGCACATGTTTACTTTGCATAGGGATGGTTTGTGCTTGCATTGAAAATGCATCAAATTTGTTAAGGAATTTCTACTTTGGTACTGATGCCAAAATTTTATTATATTTTTCTTGAACACATTGTGAAGTAGAATAGTGGCAAGAATGTAAAAGAACATTGTTGAGAGCAGTGCATTTCGTGCCCTCAAATTACATGTTGTGCTTTGATGTTGGGATTGCAATGCAAAAAAATTCAACTTAAACACTTCAAAAGCAAGAACATACTGTTCTGAGGTTCATCGAGCAATGTTTGAATTAATGAATGCATTATGTTTTCAGCCAAATGTCGGTTGTGGAAAGCATGTGTACACATGGTTTTGATGAGAAGAAGATAGAGTTGCATGTTGGTTGGTGTAAATATTTCCTTGATGCCGCCAAAGTTCATAAGAAGTAGCAGAATGTGAAGAGCAACAAAGCCATCAAAAGCTTAAAATAGCATGCCAACTTGTCTTGGATGATGAAGCATAATGAAAATCTAATGAAGAACGAAGGGTTCAAAGTGTCCCTTGTTTCCATTGCCCATCGTTGAAATTTTTTGTTTTCCCCATAAGACTTCAGCGATATGCAATGGTATGTTCTTCTATCGCCCATCGTGGTAAAGTGTCTCCCAGTTTTCCCCACTTCAGCGATACATGATGGTACACGCTTTTATTGCCCATCGCAGTAATATTTCTCCTCCACATAAGTTTTGTGATATGCGATGATAGCTATTGAGAAGTTTTGAAGTGATGGTGGGCCCGAGGATGGCTTTCAATGACATTCTTTTAAAGGTATTTTGATGGTGGAGAAATAAATCAAAGGTGAAGTGTAAATGTAAATGGTATTTCATAGCCCGATAAGGAAAGTAAAAGCCTTCACAAATAAATAATTTTTCAGCTACCACAAAAGAAAAAGATTTGTGTTGATCAATTGTAAAATGCTAAATTCAAGGGTGAGAATGGTTTTCTATAGTTTATGAAGAATAATGAGGGATTTTCATGACAAATAAAACAAACTTTCAGCTACAAAAAAAAACAAATTTTCAGTTGTAGGGCAAACAAAAATGAAGGGAGTGAGAAAGCAAAGTGTAGAAGGGGCTTTTCTTCGAGCGAGGGTGGTTATTGATCAAAGGACTCATATGATTCTAGTTGTCAACATGGATGTCCATTTGGGGATTTTGTGTTTTCCTTTAAATGTATTTTCCTATTTCATTTGTATAAGGAGTTGGCTCACAGTTTGGTCTCCCGGGGAAAAATATTTTTCTAATAGGTCTTAAATGAATAGGTGTTGATTTCAATTTTTGGATGAGCCTGAGTCCTATTTCAGTCATGAAATTGTCATATTTATATATAAATAATAATATATTCTGAGTTATTTGTCTCCACAATGCATATTGTATGGATTATGAATATGAGTAATCAAAGATTGCTAGTATTTGTCTTCTTGTCTTTCCTTGAATTTATGTTCAATGTTACTACTCTGATTCAAAGAATGAGTTAAATTGTATTAACATAAATAGAGGTTTATGCAATTATGCATTGGGATTACTAAGTATGATTGGTTGATTTTCTAGTATCAATGGTGTAATGCATCATCTAGTAGGCATAGTTATGAGAGATTTAATGTTGTGAGTGAGTTTTAAATTGCATGTTTTAAATGACTCCAAACCTGGAATATGGCATTGTTCTTTTAATGTTGCATTCTCCTGAGATTGTTTGTGGCAGCTACAAATTAAAATCAACTTTACTTTTCTATCTTAGTATGATTGTGTGTGGAGTTTAATGCATTTCATTTCTCATGTTTTTATTAGACATTACCATGAAGGTCAGCCAAATATTTAGGGTAGTATGTCTATTTAAAAATTAAAGGAGAATTATGTGTTTGTAGTTTTCTGGATGCTTTCAGACACAAGTATCTATAAGCACACTATTGGGATGACGCTCCTAGCTTTCAGAAATCCTGAAGTGTAGGGGAGAAAGGTTTTATATCAATCTCTCATTCGTTGGCTAAATCTCTCCTTGAACATTACCATTAGGCTTGGAAGCCCTTTCAGATTCAATTTGATTGCAAATTTGGGAACCAACACAATGGACTTGAGATATGAAGTCAAAAATTGCGCTTTTTTGTTCTTTTCATTTTCTATTCATTATACCAATTTGGAAGCTAACATTTAGAAATTATGAATATCACCCTCATGGGTTGAAGGATCAAGGTCTACCTTAGTGATTCAAAATTAGCCTTAGTAGCTTAATTCACATTTTTCTTTGAAATAGAATGAGAAATCTCAATAGACATGTTTCTAGATGTAGAATTCATTGTCAATCTAGAGGTGACCTTTATCTTCTTCAACCATTCTGTATTTTGGAACAAGTTAGCAACCAAATCTAATTTTGCAATAATCAATTCGACAAATTTCCTCTTCTTGTACAAAATTTGTTGTACCTAGAATGATGTAGGACCTTGTGAATATTTTTGGATATAGGTAGATGATTGATGAGATGCTATAGGTAGAGGAAGAATAGATGGGTCAATAACATCCTCTAGAAAATAAATTATATATGTCAAAGATGTAAGTTGTGCAACAAGAAGGTAAGGAGGTATCTCTTATGTAAGAGATATGATAAGAATAGAAGGGGAAATTTTTGGTATTTTCTCATCACCCTCGAGATTACCTTTAATTTATATTAAATTTCTTGCACCTCCTTACTCTTGAATAGGTTCCAATGACCTTTCTTTGAAATTTGATATTTTCTTCTTTGGCTTTGGATCATCCCCATATGTGATTTTGAAGCTACTGCTTTTGGATGGATCCTCACCATCACCATCTCCTTGACTACTTTGTTGATAACTAAAACTTGAATTGGAAGCTTGAGAAAAGGTGGAGGAAGAAGACCCTTCTTTATCATCATTTTTCTTATTCAAAGAATCTACTTTGCTTGAGGGATTAATAGTTCTTGTCTCAATCATTTTCCTTCTAACCTAGTCTTATGTTATTTTGAGCACATAAGTAGTCCTTTCACTTATTTCTTTCAATTACTAGTTTTCCCAATTGATAGATGACAAGGGTTGAACCTGGATATTTTAAAAATATATGGGATCAATTAAATTTGATTCATCATCACTTGTCTCATTCACATTCTAATGTAATTTGAACTCATTGATCTATTTCAATGTCAACCTCATCCAATCTCTTTTCTAGACTTTGTAATCATCTTCAAAATCCTCCCAAAAATCTTGAATTCTTGGAAAATGATAGTACCCTAAACCCAACTTTAAGTTATTTCTAACATATCCCTTTCTATCAAATAAGAACCCCATGGTGTAGAAGAATAGACTAATCTTTAATAGTGATTTCTCAATGTTCTCAGAATCAAAGGAAGAGTTGCAACTGAAATGATTGAGGTTTATGAGAAAGGGTATACCATTTTTCTTCTTGTCTTTGCACTTCATGTTGACCACACTGATTTTCCTATAGAGTTCTATTAAAATGAGTTTATCATCTACATATCTAGGTAGTTTTATGGGTATCTATCAAACCATTCAACCTGCAAATAGGTGAACCTTGAACACTGAATGGAATAGATTCCATACTATTTCATAGAAGAGATGTTGCTTCTGAAGATATTTTGAGTGTGTGTTTCCCTGTCTAGAACTTTCTCAGTGTGAGAATTATGAAAGAATAATTCACTCTCTAAAAGCTCTTGTAACTTTCATCCAACTATAATTGTGTATAAAACTCTTATATTTGTGCTATATTGTCATATACTCTTTTAGTCTTGAGCCCTAGCCAAGTATTCATACTTGCAATTGCATAGAAAAGATAGGAAGACATGTGAAAATATTGGTTTAGCTCAAACATAGTGAATTACTTGTACAAATTATCATTGATAATGCTACCCGAATCAATGAATTGGTTCCCTGAACA
Source organism: Sequoiadendron giganteum (assembly GCA_007115665.2). Lineage (NCBI taxonomy): Eukaryota > Viridiplantae > Streptophyta > Pinopsida > Cupressales > Cupressaceae > Sequoiadendron > Sequoiadendron giganteum. The sequence goes on along the minus strand of CM021108.1, from coordinate 169,622,394 downwards.
TATGCTAATAATGAAAAGGTACAACTATTTTTCAAACATAGTTGAGCTTCCATTTCTCATTAGATGGTGAAGAACAATGATCATATTTGGCAACATCAATGAAATACAAAGAGATCTATGAAGAGATTTTGGAAGTTGGGACCCACCTCGTTTGGGTACCATTAGTGAATTCTTGCTATGTATTGAAATAAATAAAATGGTGAAATGGGGATCCCTAAGTCCTACTATGTAAAACCTAAGGTTAATTCCACCTTTTTCTATGGTTTCATTAGGATGCAAATCAACAAGGTGAATAGAATGACTTTCAACCATGAAGGTGATCCAATTATACCTAGATCTACATCTTATTAAGTCTTTGAAATTAATTAAAATTTACTTGATATAGTTGACCTAATTGAACTATATGACCTAATATAAAAAATGCAAGATCCTGACAATGCACAAATTGAAACAATAACTTGCAAGAAAAATTGCAAAGCACAAAGGACTTTGTACCTACTACCAAAAGGTGAGTCTGATCACTACAAAAGCACAAGGTCTCCCCTTGGAAAATGGATCCTTGTATGACACTTATGCTCTATTTTTGGGGTCCTCTACTAAAATATTTGAGCTTCTGATTTATTTATTGCGAAATTGTCAGAACACTACTAGATAATTATGTAGTTGATTTTCCATGATTTAACAAGATGTAGGGATTCAAATAAAACACTGAACAATTTTTTTTAAAGCTCCCTTCAATCATCTTCAAGCCTAGAAACCTACAAATTCAAAGAGAGGGAAAGAGTTGGGCCATTTAGGGGCTTGCCTCAATCAAACCTCATGTAAGTGTTTCCACTTCCACAATGACAATGTCAATGATAAATTGATAATGGATAGGAATGAATGATGAAATCACAAAGTGCTACAACTCACCACCCTTCAATGGATTCCTTGAAGGACTGAAGTTATGCATCACCTCAAGGTCTTGGATCTTTCTTGATTAATTTTCTTGAATGCTTCAAAGAGCTACAAAAGTGTTAGCCTTCACAAAACATTGATAACATGAACACACATAAACTCACACAAAATTTGACATGATGTTAGGATCTTGAATTTCTTCAATAAATATTTGAAATGATACTCTTGACTTGATTGATAGTGCTCCTAGTCATAAGCTCGCCAATATTGTTTCTTGTTAATTCTTGTTAGATCTCAAATGATCCAAAAACTAGGTATGTATAGGTATTAAATAAATTTCCCACAAATTAAGTTCCAAAAGATGATATTTGAAATTTAAATTTTAAATGTTAAAATATCGACACTGACATACTAAATATCGGTCCCTAGAAGAATAGGGTGAATGGGTCCTAGCCCTATTCTCCAAGACATTAAGTGTCGAGGGAAAAACATCAATTAGATGTATTTATTCAATGCTTTCAATTTTTGAGAAAGTGGCATAAATGTGCTATAGAATGCATAATTTAGGGAATTAGGGATCCAATTAGGCTCAATTATTTAGGTGGAACAAAATATAGGGTGAAATTTTCAAGGGTGATAATTTAAAATAATACTTTTATCCCCCACTTTAGTGAGAGCATGGACGTATGCTCAAAATCACACTAAATTAGAAAATATATGTCAAGAGGGGTTAAATTGTCCAAATGTTGAAGAGATAGGATGACTAAGGATCTAGTGGGAGTACACAAGCCCCCAAGATCCAAGATCCCACAGAAAAAAAACATAAACACAAAGGAACACACAAACATACATGTCAAAAACATGAAGCATACATGATGGAAACTCATGACATAACATAAAATTATATATGATAAAAAAATGAATGAAAACACGCTGCAAACACAACTCTAGCATGAAGAAGAGACACACCAACAAAACACAAGGCTATTAAGATTAGTACTGAAGGATTTGAGTTAGTTAGGTAGCGAGACATCAATCTTAAATTGTCCCAAATACCAAACATCATCCATCTCGAATAAAGGAATGCTCCCATGAGGATTAGAAAGTTGTGTTATGCCACATCACCCATGAGCTACATGGATCTACTACCTAGCATGTTGCATTATCCTAAGTGTCCATACAATATGATGGGTATTGCAAGGCTTAGCAAGTTGTGTTATGCTAAAAACTCATGAAACACATGGATCCACTAGCAAGAAAGTTGTGTTATGCTAGGTGTCCATGTTTAAAAATGTTCATGACTCACACCATCACAAAGTCCAATATTTTCCAAGTGAATCATAAACAGGAATGCAACACGAGCTAGTGCGGACCACTTTTCACTAGGTGCGTACCCATGGAAACCATAGTAAGAGTTATACTCCCTGATAACTTTGATTAAAGGTACTACAAAATGATCAATTTGTTATGCCAAGACCACACTAGGTTCAATACCTATGAACAAAGTGAAGCAAAAATGCAAAACTCACCTAAGGAGGTGCATAAAGTTTAACATCTTGTGGGATGAACCAAATGATGATAATATAGGGCCAAAACCTCAAAGGGTGTTGTAACAACGACACCACAAAAATTTATTTACAAATAAATTAAAGGGGATTTTCTCAATATATGAAAGGTCACACCTTAGAGGATATCACATATGAAATCACCACTAAGAGAGGACAAGTCTTGGAATAAAAATATCACACCTTAGGGAATATTATCCATAGTATTACCACAAAGGGGAACATCATATTCCAATAAAGGTCACACTCTTATGGGACATCAGGTCTAATATCACCACAAAAGGAGAGACAATATAGATCAAGAAGGCTACACTTTGATTGACAAGGTCGCACTTCCTAGGAGATGTATGTTATCATCACTAAGAAGAGACCATTTCTTATGAAAAATATGAGTGAGGGACTATATTCCCCCCTTAAAATGTTAGTGTACTTGCTACATGAATGTATTAAGGAGAAACCAAGGGATCCCTTGCTATCAAGAATGCACCTAACACAAGGCTACCTAACCCCTTACCCCCCAAGTTTAGGGACAAAGTTGAGCCAAATTGATAATGATATGTCACTCCTTGTGAGATGATATGATTGCATCAAGCCTATTTTATACCCCCATGTATGGTAGTGAGTCATGTGTGATACTACAACTACCACATAGCAAGGAGAAAAGATAAAGAATGCCAATTTATGACATGTTCAATTTGATCCATGTAAGGATCCAATTATCTCAATTTCTTCCTTAAACAGTAAACATTCATTAGTAGCATGTACAAATAGTCTATAATATGAAGTAAGGTTTATTTTTACCCTTTTGTTTATTGGTTTTTCATTCTGCAGTGTCAGAAAAAATTATCCCTTCTTCCAAACTCGATTTGGGAATAATTAATAATGAGCTGAATGTTCCCTTAATTTAGTGTTGTAATATGTTTCTCATAATCACATTAAGATTAGGGCCCTTTTAAACTAAATGGACTTAATTGTGACTTATTTAGGATGTTGTAAGGTGCACCTTTACACTTTTACATTAATCTTTAGAAGGCTTTATGAATTGATTGAGGTTAGTTTACCTTAATTGGCCCCTTTAATTCAAACCCAAGCCTAATTAATCACAAATTTTGAGGGATAAAACCCAACATTCATAAATGTTATTCCATAACACTTAATTTTGGAAGATGTGTGTCCAAGGTAGGTAACCTAGGACCCATTCTCCATAGGGCGAATGGGTCCTCACTTAGTCCTATCACCCTAATTTTGCATAAGATTGCACCTTGTCCAATGTGTTCCCTAGGTAAGTGGCTTAGGACCCATTCGCTCTATGGTGAATGGGTTCTCACTTAGACCTAGGACCCCTCTTTTGGATATGTTTTTGGTGATACTTTTATGATTTCAAATCCATGATTCAATGTCAGCTTCTAATATTTGGATTTCAAGAATTAATATTCAAATATGTATAAATATAAGGCTATTTAACATAGTTTCATCTAAGCTTTCAAGTGTTCAAGTCCTAATAAAAAAGTTATGATCAAGAGAGCATTCAAGAGAATATTTATAGAATATTATTGTAGCAATCAAGATTCCATTTTCATGTCAAAGATGTATTACATCATGCATGATGGTTGAGCTAATCTGGTGATGCAGTATTCAAGATCTAATCAAGCATATCAAAGGCATCATTTCACATCAAGTTTTATGATCAAGATCTACATTCATTGATGCCACTTCATGCTAGTTTGTAGATTTGTTATCCAAGGTTTTAAATAACATGTGGTGATTTGTGGCATTGAATTTTTTCATTCATCATTCCTTTCATGATTTTATTCATTTCAAGGTTTAATTACCAAAACAGGGTTTGACCAAGGAAAACCCCTATTCCATAACAAAACAACATTTTTCTCCCTTTGATGTGTAATTGCAGGTTTTAGGTTGAAGATCTATTGGAGAGAAAGTTTGAAGAAATTTTTAAAGTTGTTAAAGTTACAAGAAAAGCTATCAAATCACATAAACTAATGTACAGGTTTTATTTCTAGCTTTCTAATGGTGACCAACTAGAATTTAGGAGTGCAGACTGAGCAGAAAATAACCCAGAAACTCATTTTTTGAAGCCCTAGCCAGGACCCATTTTCCATAGGGTGAATGAGTCCTCAGTGAGGTTTGGAAAGGCAACTTTGGTTAAATATACACAACATTTGACCCTTTTTAGATCTTCCTTTTGACTGGTAGTTGGGTTAGATTTAATTTGTGTTCCTCATTTGCATATTATATCTTGCATATTGAATGAAATAAGGAAAAAAGGTGTATCATATTCAATCCATTTTCACCCACATCACGCCCTATTTTTCATTATTTCATTTTGGTGAACTCGACTTTGAGCATTGTAATTTTCTAATTTTGGAGTCCTTTTTTTCATCCTAGATTTAGATCTTGCATTCATTTGCATCCATTTGCATTTAATTAGGTCTCATTTAGGGTCTCTAATTTCCATTCAATGTTGCATCTCATTACGAGTTTTAGGATTACATATTTTGCATTCTTCAAATCTAAAAAATACAAAAAAAAACAATAATCTTGCATATCATTTACATCATATTAACTTTCATTTAAAAATTTGAACATAATTGCATCTCAAATTAGGTGTTATAGGTTATCATTTTGTCACAATTTTCACTTAAATTTCACATTGCATTCTATAGAAAAGTCAAACTGAAACTTCTTGTAACAAACCACAATTTGAAAACCACTAAAAATCAATTAAAAATCGTTAAAATTTTGTTTCAAAAACCTCATCTAGGACCCATTTTCCCTAGGGTGAATGAGTCCTTGATTAGGTCATAATCTAAATTTTTGGGCATTAAAATTCTTTTTTGCAATTTTGTTTGCTTCTTTCAGATTCCTATTACTATTTACAGAGTTCTTGTTTCATCAATTTGATCATATTTAGATTAATTTAGTACACTTAGTGCATTGTGTGATTTCAAATTTTAATTTACAGGACTTGATTTTCATGTTTTACATAGTGCAATCAAAAAATTACCTTGTTTAGAACCTGAAAATTACATTTACATATTGCATGCTAGGTCATTACATTGCACTTTATCCTCTTTCTATTTTGGGTTGGCACCATTTTTTTTAAGCTTGTATGAGCTTTACAACTTGGTGTCCTATTAGCAATACTATTGTGATATATATAGTTTGAGACTCATGTCATCCCATGATACACCATTCACCATGGATCTTGGGTTTTCCAACTCTCTTTCTAATAGTGTTGATAATCAATCCCCTATGGATCATAACATGCATACTTCATTTCCCATAACTTCCTTACCTACAACCAATGTGCATGATGGTAACAACACCATCCCTACCATGACTAGTTGTACTCAAGCTTTGGGGTATAGTCAAAGCCAAGGTGGAACTTCAATTCCTCCTACAATACCCATTTCTATTCCTACATACATTTGTACTCAAGTTATCACAACCAAATTCAACCTACTAGCAATGTCAACACTTCCTTAGGTATTCCCATAGGGAATCCTTCTGCCTTTGTGCATTCAAATAACATATTTCCTCAACCATCAACCCTCACAAATTTACAATTCACTTGCCCTTCGCATACATATGTCTACTCCACCTTATTCCCCCCATCTTAAAATAATAAAAATGATGCCATCATTAACAAACTTTTTTGCAAAAATTTGCATCCTTTCAACAAAAAATCGCAACCCTAAATCAAAAATACAATGGTCAACCTTCACAATACATCCAAACCAAAACATTATCCCAGGATATATTAAGAACACAAATGGCACAAGGTATAGAGGTTCCTAGATTTGAGAAATACGGTGAGAAAGGAGATAATGTTAGACATGTTTCCACTTACGCAACCCTATGTAGTGATTTCATCTTTGAAGATAACCTCTTGACTAAAATCTTCCCTAGACCCTTGAAAGACATTGCTTTAGATTGGTTTTATTCCTTACCAAATAATTCAACCGGTTCATTCAATGAACTTGTTGATGCATTTTACAACCACTTCCACATTCACATGGGTCCCAAGATGACCCTAGCTGATTTAATGACATGCAAGCAAAAATATGTGAAAAGGTGAAAATAGTGGTTGTTTTCTTTCGCTTCTAGGGTTTTGGACCTAAAAGGAAAGAGGCCAATTTTCAAACTCTTTTCACTCAAGAACAAGCCCTTAAAATTTCAATAAAAAAGAGATTGAAATCTAGCAAAGGGAATGTTCTAAGGGATATAATGACATCAAATGAGGGGTTCACCACCAAGTGTAAACTTGGAAAAGAAGATGTTGGAAAACATAGTGTGATATGCAAAGTGACCTAGAAAGATGAACAAAATGAAATAAAAATCTATGAGACTATAATGTGTGCACTTGGAAGAATGAAGAAGGAAAAATGTAGATTTGGATCATTGAAAAAATTGTTGTTTATGTTGAGTAGGACTCATTCACCAAGTTGGGTGAATCAGTGTAGTTTTTGGGAAAATGTGTAGGAATAGGTTTCAGCCAAAAGGGTATCAAAATCTGCAAAAACCTTTGTTAGGCCTATGCAGTGGGACTCATTCACCAATAGTGGTGAACCATTCTACTTCTTCTTCAGAAGTTCTGAACTAGATTTTGTGTCTCTTGGTCTTCTCTGCTCTTTTTTAGTAGTTTTTGGATCCAAATATGCAAAATACCACATGTAGGTCTTCTCCAAGCTTCTCAAAGGATGAATGCTAACTTTGAAAAATTGAGAATCTTGAAAAAAATTCTTCAACTTTTCTTCTTGACAAATCTATAATCTAGATGTACAAATCACACACAAGAAGAGGGAAAAATGTTGTGGGGTTAGAGAATAGGGGTTTGCCTAGGTCAAACCCCTTGTTGGTAACTAATCCGTTAAATGAAAGCAAATGTAAAGGGAGAATGATGAATGAACAAAAGATAATATTGCAACTCACCAAACCCTAGCAATAAGGTGCTACAATTATGCTTGAAATGGTTGCAATGGTTGTAATGCTTGCTTGAATCATGAACTCTAAATCACAATTGTTAGCACAATAAAAAACATGAAGAATGTAATCTTTGACATGATGATTGATTCTTGAAGAATACTCTTGAATGCTTGATGATCTACCCTTGAATGCCTTGAATGATCTTGCTCAAATGATCTTATGAACTCAATTTTCTATAAGGATGAGTACTTGAATTCTTGGGGGTAAAATGAGAGAAAGAACCTTGTATTTATACTCAATTATGTAAGAATTTCAAAAATTACAACACTACAAGCCAACATCAGATCTAGGAGAATAAAACCCCATTGGAAATTTTATTTAAATTTGAATTTTGGTCACATGAGACTCATTCACCAAAGGCGGCAAATGAGTCCCATCACACATAGTGTATGGCAACAAATATGAAAAGTGTCTAGAAATGTGTGAATCCTGCATCAGGGCCAAAAAGATCTAGGTGGGACTCATTCACCCAAGGTGGAAAATGAGTCCCATACACTAAATTTGGGCCACACAAGCCACAAACACCTAGATTATGATTGGTTACTGATTTGTGTCAGGATTATCCTCAAAAATATGTAATAAATGAGGCTTGTGGATAGAAAATAGGGCCAATTAGAGCATAATAAATCTCAACTATTAATGAGAAGCCTAGAGGAATGTGAAAGCGTGTTACAATACTTTACAACACTCTAAATAAGGAAAGATTAAAGTTTATTTTGATTAAGGGTATGTTTATTATGCTTAATTAATTGATTCAACCCAAGAAAAGTGTGAAGGTGTGTTTCAATACTTTACAACACCTTTGCAAGGTACCATTAAAATACATTAGTTCACAAGGGCCCAATACCTAATGTGAATGTGTTAGCCACATTACAACACTAAATTAAGGCAACATTAAGCCAAAATTTACAAGGAGGACCCAAACGAGTGGGAAAATGTCAAAGGACCCATTTTTTGACACTACATTTAGCCCCCACTTTAGTGAGAGGATGAATCAACTTAAAACTCACACTAAAGTAGGCAAACACACATCAAGGGGGGTTCCAATGTACCAATGCTGGCAGGATGAGACGACAATGATCAAAATGGATGATCAAGCCCCAAGGATCAAGATCCCATGACAAACCAACATAATCAAAAAGGGACACATGGGTATGTGCAAGATCATCAGGGAAAAAAGATGCCCTTAAGTGGCGATGAAAATTCAAAAAATCATAGTTAGGCAATTTGTCGTAAAAAACTAAATAAGTTATCTATATTATTTAAACAATATGTAAGAATAGAATCTATAGAAAATTGAATGTAGTTTCTAAACTACTAGGTTTATTTAAAAATTAAAAAAATATATTTTGTGAAAAGGGTATGTGTAGGATCATGATGGGCCAAAAAGTGGGGATATGTAAGTGATATGATGAGCCATGTGGTTGATGATTATTTTTACCCAAAATTGATGAAACGAAAAGAGTTTTTAAAGGAGATTCTCAACTTTCCACCAATATAAATTATACTTTACATTGAATTTAATACATAATTATTATTCATTTTCTATTTGAATTACGACTAAAGTCCTGATTGATAGGCTGATTGAAAAACATCTATAGCTTTCAAACAGTATCACATTTTTTGAATCTGAAACATGTGTCACATTCTATGCTTTGCATACTATAGGATTAAAAAAAAAAAATGAATTTCATGAATTTTTGACCAAGTTAAGGTGTTCAAACATACATTTTTTTATATTTTTTAAAAGTTGTAATAAAAAATTCATAATTAATTATTTACTTGGAAAAAAATTACAAAAAATTATGCATCACATCAAGACATAAGTCCTCTACTTATATCTAAAATTTTATAAAAAAATATTATCATTTTATTGTGGTTAGGGTGGTTAGACATACACCTACTTCTTATTTTTTCCCTGAAATTTAAGTACTACTGCATTGAAATTTCAAATTTTCATAAAACAGATTTTAAAAAAAAAAAAACCTAGTAGTTTAGAAACTACATTCAATTTGCTACAAATTCTATTATTACATATTTTTGAAATAATATAGATACCTTATTCAATTTTTTACGTCAAGTTGCCTAAATCTAATTTTTTGAATTTTCATTGCCACTTAAGGCCCTGTTTTTTCCACAATGATCCTGCACATACCCAAAATTTAAAATTTTAATGCAATAGTACTTAAATTTCAGAGAAAAAATAAGTAGGTGTCTATTTGACCACCCTAACCACATTAAAATGATAATATTTTTTTATAATATTTTAGATATAAGTAGAGGACTCATGTCCTGATGTGATGCATATTTTTTTGTAAATTTTTTTAAAGTAAATAATTAATTGTGAATTTTTTATTACAACTTTTAAAAAATATAAAACTTCATGAAATTCAATATATATTTTTTTAATCCTATAGTATGCAAAGCATAGAATGTGACACATGTTTCTAAATGAAAAATTGTGATACCGTTTGAAAGCTATAGATGTTTTTCAATCATCCCGCCAATCAGGACTTTAGTCATAATTCAAATAGAAAATGAATAATAATTATTTATTAAATTCAAAGTAAAAGATAATCTATATTGGTGGGAAGCTCAGAATATCCTTTAAGAACCCTTTTCGTTTTGTTGGGTCTCAAAAATGCAGGTTTGAACCACGAGAGGTTGCCAAGCTCTCACAACGCTATTGGCCAACTAACAAGGCCAACCAATAAATTTGAACCTTCTACTCTTAAGGCTCTCCTAAACCTAGGCGGGTGTACCTATGTGAATGCTGTAGATTTTGAACTATGCTTCCTGATTGACTAAACTATCCACAATGGCAAGTTCATAGTGGAGGGATATGATCTAAATTTGGTATAAATTGTATATGCAATATCAAATAAATTTTGGTATAAATAGTATATGCAATATCAAGGTGAAGCCTAATATGTTCAGTTAATAGATGTTAAATGAAATCAATAAAATTAAATAATGAAATATGGAAGACCAGTGACTTGTTGGGTAAAACAGAGTCAAATGAAAGTCTTAGATGAGTGGTTCCTATCTAGAAAGTTCTCTAATTGTTTGGCATACACATATGAGTTTATAATTGGTATAAACATGCAAGAATGTGATTGACAGACCCTACCTAAGGTAGAATATCAATCCTAACTATTTGATTCTTCTTAATGATCCGAATAACATTCCTAGATTACTGTAATTAACTCAAAGGAATTTAATTCTTCTTTAAAGAACCCAAATTAATCAAATCACACAGATGCAACAAATGTGCACTAAAAAATTGAACATATACTTGATATTTCAACTTAAATAATCAAGAAACATCAGAGTGGAGATAATCAAATAATTGCAGAAATCCAACAAACAACTGATACCAGAATGAAGCCACCAAATCAATAGTCTTTCATTATATGCCTCAAATCTTACATATGCAACATAGTCTTCTTGAATGCAAACATTCTAAAAATATTATGCTTGCCGCAATCTATCCTTTTTCTTCTAATTTTATCTCCCCTCTATTGCTACAAGAAATGGATACTTATACATCAACTGCTGAAAGGACATGTCCTTTCAGAAATATCTTGAGTATGAAACAACAATAAGATTAAAAAAGATTAGGCTCTCTTAAGCCATAAGTGGACTCTCAACACGTGATCCATGTAGTCTCAACACTCATGTGTATATGCATATCCTAATGCATCATGGATCATTATCTCCATCTTAACCATCTTCTCGTTTTGTTCACAAGCTTCATCCAGGGTTGCATCTTTCGTAGTAGTCGTATTTAGAATCTCCTGTAGTATCAATTCACTTTCGTTTTTCCACGTAGCAATTTCTTTCAATTTTCCTCCATCATCAAGGAAGGCAGCCAATCTGCTTTTGGTGGCTTCTATCAACCCTTGTGCATCCCCTTGTAAAAATTCAAGGAATTCTCTATGCTTATCCATAAAATGATTAGCACCCTCAATTGTCGCATTATCAGGAGTACCCCGTTGTTGTATTTCCTTGAGATTTTCTTGAATTCTACCTTCCACTCTTTTGTGTTCTTTTAATGCGTCAAAGTTCAATGAATTTTTTCCCCAAAGTTTATTCAACCAAATGCCTAAACCGGCTTGCCTCCTTTTGATTACTTCTGTAAGTGTTTCATATTTTTCTTGAGAATATGCACTCGATCCCTCCCAATGGTCCTTTGTCTGTGAAATTTTACCCTCGGTGAGGAGCTTTATTGGCCCTATTGTAACACGTACTAATTCTTTCAGACACTCATTTTCTCTCAGCATTCTTTCATTATTTTTTTTTTACTTCTCCTTTTCTTTGATCAATTCCTGTATTTGGGGTTTATTCCATTTCGCTACATTAATCCCAATTTCTATTGTTGCAACTAGATCATCCTCCCCAACCTTTAAAGTCATGACATGTCCAAATGATTTCTCAGTATCAATGACAACTGACTTCTTGTGAGGTGGATACAGGGCCCAAATCATTAATGCCTCCTCATCTGGGTTGTATTTTGATCCTATGTAAACTTATGTGACCTTTTCTATGTTGAGCTTGTGTGTAGTGTTATTGTCCTTCAGGAAACTGTCGAAGACTAGTGCAGAATTGAGGTCTAATCTTGGGAAAATCATGACACTGGCCTTTTCTAACATTTCCCTCCCTTTCTTATTGGTCATACTTGTCATCTATTTCTCTACATCATATCTCAAACTTTTCAAAAAAAATTCTTCATTTCCTGGTGTGACATTGTCAACCAGTTCTCTTATTTCCTTTCCTTTTTGCTTACATAAAAATGTTTTAAATTCTGGAGATTTTATGCACTCGTCATCTACTACAAAATATTTGTATTCCTCGTGCCTTGTATCTACATCTACACTTTCCTCATTTTTTAATTCTCTGGTGGAATAGGTGTAATCTTGAGTTCTTGTCTTTGATACCTTATCAAGTAGACCTTGCGGTGCATTAGCCTCAAATGTGTCTTCACTAGAGGACAACCATTCTATATCTAGCAACACTTGATTATGTCATTCAATCACCATTTCTACCTCTTCTTCTTCCAAGTTCCTAATCATATCATCAGATTGGTAGGGCACATGGTGATACCCTCCAAATTTTATTCTTTGTTTAGCAAAGTGAATATACCCTTCTGGATCGAATTCTTTCGTTAATGGCCCTCTTTTCATGTTATACTGTAATAACCTATCAAGAATCAGGTTATACCCTTCCTTTTCTAACATAGTAAAGTCACCGAAACATAGTTTACTCGGCATAAAAGCCTTCTTTCCAAAAGAAATTAAATTCATAACATTGGAGAAATCCATTTACCTAACAATTTTTAAGTATGCAATCCGGTCTGGAACTATTCTAGGAAAAATAAATGGGGCATCTTCAAATCCATAAACCCTAATCATGGTGGTGTTCTCTAAACAATACCAATCCCCCCAATTGTGGCTAATTGGTCCATTAAAATCTTTAGGTCTACGAAACCCTTTTATCTCATCAGACAAGGAATAGTCATATGGATGATTATAGAATTTATACAAGCGTTTCACAAATTTTTCCTCAAAATATATAGAACTAGCATTAGCAAACCTATTGTCCCAAACGACAGTCCATGATTGAATAGGCAATGGCTTACCTTCTTTGCCAAATTGTGAGATTCTCAGCTCCTGGTGCCATAACCCTATTTCTTGTCCAAAGTATAACACCATGTGCATCAATAATGAATAATTCTTGAGGCATAAGACAGAGGTTCCATTTTTGATTGCCATCAACCCAACATCAAGTTCCTTAAACACATATGAGGCATAATCAAAAGCCTTGGAGTTATGATATTGAATATCTGCTGCAATCACCATGGGCACAATTGTCATATACTCTGGGACTTCCATTCCCAATACTTGTCCTATCGAGAAATAGGTGTACTTCATATAAGGCTCGAAAAGATCTACATGAAATGGTGGTCCTTCACTGTCTTCCATCGGAATTGGTTTTCCACCATGCCTAATTCTGTGCAGGGGTAATCTCCAACCCCTATAAATGGTGTCCATCCTTTTGAATTCATTCTTGAGCTCTTCACCTACAATCCTCTCCTTTCACATCCCATCCAATTTAAAGACTTCACTTATTGCATTTTCTAACAAATGTATCGATGGGTTCCCAAATAGATCACATATGGCCTTATTTTTCGGATTATAATGACTAGCCAACAATTTCACTAGTTCAACATCGACGAAAAGATTAGGGCAAACCATTTTACCTAGATTAAGCTTCCATGGGTTACATACTGGCTCAAAATGATTCCTCTGATAGTAATGGAAGCTGAATAATTCATAGCCTCTAATTGGGGTCCAAACATCTCCTATGAATTTGTATTTATTGTCTAATTTATCCATTTTTTCCCTAAGCTTTGCAGAGCATCTAGCGTTAGGTCTAGAATTGGGTAGCTGGTCTATGAGATCTTGGCTCAATTTTCGCTCGATACCTTCCCACTGAATTTTAGTTTTCTCCCTTTTTCCCTTTGATTGACCACTTTCCCCATGTTTTCTACCTTTTGATTTTTTTGAACTAGAGGTTTCCATTCTTCAAAATTTGCAAGATTTCAGGAATGAGGAACTTACTGTATTTCACCTAAGATTTCAAGCTAAAAGCATGCCCCAATCCTTTGCTCACTCTTATGATTTCCTCTGCTATCAATTCCGCAAAAATTCTCTCAACTGGATTCGTTTCAATTCACAAAATCATTTATGCTTCATGGCGCCATTAATGTCTTGGCTGAGACACAAATGAAGCAGGCTTTTCAAAATTCTTCTTGTCACATCATGTAGCATATTGGCAAGACATTTTTAAATCTTGGTCGATCCTCTCGTTCAAACCTTTACCAATGTACATACACCCGCTAGGACATCTTGTAGTTCCCCTGACACCTCTAGTCCCCCCAATAGTTTTCTTTTTAGTTTTCATATCACCAGAACTCCTACTGAAGCAAGCCCATCGCCATGACTTATCAGATTAGGCAGACAATCCTTTATTCTATTCCAAAGGTATGTGTCTCACTAAATTTTTCCTTTAGGTAATCCACATCACTGAGACATAATGGCTATCCTGTCGATGGAGCTATACTCATCATGACCTTTCTATATCTCCCCGCTGAAGTTTATCTCACCGATGTATTTCTTTATTCGGTAGGACCATGAACATTGTCCCCCTAACAATTCTTTTCTCTAGACATATTGGCACGTGCAATCCTATTGGTATACCAGAGAAGGTCGGCAAGACTCCCTAAACTCTTCCCAGCATCATTGTCTCATTGACTGAATCCTCGTCTGCTTTATCAGCAAGACCGGTGAATGTCTCGGGCTATCTTTTGGAACCTCACTCCAATGACTCTAGTCTAGCTTATACATGTTCTTGTGATCTGAGCGATGAGATGTATATCAGCTCGATATGACCTCACACCGTCATGCCGATAACCATTGTCCTACCGATAGAAACTATGAACTCGTGTACTCCCGACGTGTGTCCTCATCGACATGACACAACTGATTTCTTGTCAATATACTAAAAGAGATGTGCATTAGTATCGGTGATACCTACATTATCTTATGTCAATTTGTTTCATTTATTAAATATTTAGGGTTAGATAAATTTTATGTGATCATATGATAAAAATTGACCCAAACCTTGGTGAGTATGTTATGTGAAGAAAACTTTAGGACTTTTTGGGAAACTAATAAGCATGAATGGCCAATGAGATTTTTTCAAAATTTTACAGTTCAAACAGTGGCTCCATCTGGGGATGAATGATTGTGAGATCATTGCAAGGATCTAGATCTTTTGGTGAGCAGACCAATCTTTTTAGGGTCATGGATTAATGAGAAGGAAGAAATGAAGACAAGTGGAGATGAACATGATCCTATACTACTGTACATGGAGAAAAATTTAAATAAAGGAATCCCAAGATTGGCCATGTACTAGAAATTCTTGTACCTTTCATTTCCTATACTATTGTGCATGGAAAAATTCTGAAAGGTTTTGTTAAGAGTTGTCCATGCACTGGCAACCCTTAATTCTCTGTAATTTTCAAGAGAAAAAGTTCTTTAAAATTTTCCCGTGTATAGGCAACTCCCGTTCTTCACCACTCATGTTTTATAAGTAATATGAATCCTCTCCCCTCTTACCCACAACAACAAAAGGTCCCAACAACAAAGCTTCAAATTTCCCATGTTTTCCTTTCTCCTGGCACCTGGCATTCCACATCAATACCAGATCATTTTCTTCCAATTTTGTATCTTTTTCCTTTTTATCAAATAAATACTTCATTTGTGCTTGTAACTTCATATTTTGGTTTTGGGCTAGTCTTCTCATCTCATCAGGCTCTTCCAATTGTTCCATTCTCTCCTCCATTAGTTCTGGAACCTCTATGTCTTCTTAAAGGATAAATTTGTAAACTGGCAACAAATTGTGTAAAGGCATTCTAGCTTGTGTTCCATATACTAGTTCAAATGGAGATTTTCCAATTTCCTTTTTCACAATAATCCTATCAGCCCATATAGCCATTTTTAATTTTTAATCCCAAACCTTTTACTTCCACCTAGCATTCTCCTTATGATTTTTAGAAGGCTTTTGTTGTTGGACTCTGTCTAACCATTAGCTTGCGGGTGGTAAGGAGCAGCATAAGAAATAATAATACCATGCGTACTATAGAAAGTATTAAACTCATCATATCTAAAACACATCCCATTGTCTGTAATTAATCTTAATGGTGTACCAAACCTGTTAATAATGTTATCCATCAAAAATTGATCATAACTTTACTCGTTGCTTGCTTGGTTGGGATTGCTTCTACCCATGTGGTGAAGTAATCAGTGGATACGAATATCCATTTGTGTCCTCCACTTGATTTCTCTTGTATATCTCCAATAAAATCAATCCCCCATTGATGAAAAGGGGCTTCAACCTTCATAGGTCTAAGTGGTAAAGCTCCCTAATATTTCATTTTTCCTAAAAAATTCTAACATGCCTCACACTTTCTTACATATGAAAAAGAATCATTAAAGACTTTTGGCCAGTAATAACCTACCCTGAGAATCTTATGTGCAGTTGTCTTTGTAGAATAATGGCCTCCATAGACCCCTTCATGCATTTCTTTTAAAACATGTTTAGCTTGTGACTCATCTAAACATAATAGGAACATCGCATCCCTGTTCTTCCAAAATAAATCACCTTCTATGAATACATATTTAGATGCTTGTAGGTTCAAAGTTCTTCTTTGGTTATCATTAAATTCTTCAGGGCACTTCATGTTTCTGAGGTAATACATGATCTATGTATACCAAGGTGTATGCTCAATACTTGCAATTGCATTTCCTTCATCTTCTACATTGAAATTTTGATTTGCTTCAATATTTGTTTCTGCCATTAACTTGGCCAAACCCTGGCCTCTTACCAATTTGGTAATTTTTATTTTCATATCAAATTCTTGGATTTTATTAATCAACCAACATCTCTTCCTTGTTACTTCTGACTGTGTCAAAATGTCTTTAACAGTTGTGTGAGGAACATAAGCAATCACTTTGGCTCCAACAAGATACGGTCTAAAAGCTTTTGTGGCTTTTACTATTGCAAAGGCTTGTTTTTCCATTATATCATATTTCAATTTTGACCCCTCTAATGATTTACTAAAGGACACAAGCTGCTCATGACCATCCTCATTTTTTTGTAACATAACAGCAGTTATAGTCTGCAAGGAAGCAAATAAAAATGTTTGAAAAGGTTTTGTAAAATCAGGAGATTTGAGGACAAGGGCTTCTTTGATGGCCCTTTTGATGGATACAAAAGCTTCCAATGCTTCTGGAGTCCATTCTATTTTTTATCCGTTCCTTAGCATTTTTGATATGGGTTTAACAATTTCAACAAAGTTAGACACAAATCTCCTAACAAAGTTAATTTGTCCAAAAAATAATTGGATGGCTTTGATAGTTTTAGCAATAGGCACCTTATCTATGGCCTCAACCCTCTCAGGATCTATTCTAACTCCTTATTTTGATACAATATGTCCTAAGATTTTTCCCTCTATGATAGCAAAATGATATTTTTTAGGGTTCAAACTAATGCCATAATCTAAAGATTTAATGAATATTTTTTCTAGATGTTCTACATGATCTTCATCCCTTTTTGAGTAAGCAGTAAGGTCATCTTGATATACTACCATTATAGCATTAATCAAGTCTGCAAATGCTAAGTCCATAGCTCTTTGAAAGGTTCCTCCTGTATTTGTGAGACCAGAAGGCATTCTCACATAGAAATATGTTCCCCATGGAGTTGTAAAATCTATCTTGTACTGCTCAGATTCCCTGACTTTAACTTGATTATAACTAGAGAAACCATCCATCATAGATAACAGCTCACACCCTATTACTTTATGTAGTATAGCTTCCATATTAGGTAGAGGGTAATTATCTTTGAGGGATGCCACATTTAAATTTTTGAAGTCCACACACAGTCTGATATCTCCATTTTTATTTCTCATAGGAACTAGGTTTGACTCCCATGTTGAATGCCTGACCGGTTTAATGATACCCCCATCTCTAAGCTTTGCCAACTCCTCCTACATTTTTGGTTCCAATGTAGGGTTAATAGGTCTTTGTTTCTACCTAAATGGCTTTGCATCTGGTTTCAATGGAATTTCATGCTGAAATAGGTCCTCCCTATATGCTTTGAGATCTCCATGAGACCATGCAAACACATGTTTATATTTTCTTAGTAATGAAATCAACACTTTTCAGACTGTCAGGCTTATTTTCTTTCCAATATATACCTTTCTTGGTGCTAGTTCAGTCCCTAAATTTATCTCTTCAATATCTTCTTTCTTGACTAGTGTTTGTTTCATGAGGGACCGATCATTTCCATCATATACCCTCTCCAATGCTACTAGTCCTTTGGGAAGCTCATTAGTTCTAAGTTGTAAGACCTTCTTCCCAAATATTGTCTGCTCTCCATCTATTTCTTCTACAAAGGCATTGAAATCAATTTATTGAGTCTCATATTGATCTATACAATGAAGGAACTTCAAAAGGTCAGTGTCATCATTAAAAACCTTCCAACTATATATATTGTTAGGTACAACGGGTCTTGTTTTGAACTCAATTTGAGACACTCTTGCTAGCGTGATGTCATCTTTCCTCAGTGCTACATTGGGTAGGAATTATGCCATTATATTTTTTGACCTATCCACCCAATCAATGGAGAAAGCATCAAATAGCTCGATTGTATCCCATATAACATTCATGTATTGCTTCAGCCTCTTGTTCTTTGCAACATATTTTGATCTGACCTGTGACACAACCAGCTCAGAGTCTCCAAAAACAGTTAACAGTTTAATCTTGTGCTTAACAGCCATGTTCAAACCAGTTAATAAGGCTTCATACTCCGCCACATTGTTTGTACATTCAAACACCAACAAAAATGAATATTTAAATGTTGTACCTTCAGGTGATATGAAAACTATCCTAGATCCATTACCTTCTTGGCTGCATGCCCCATCAAAATACATTTTCCATACCCCTTGTTGATTTTCAAAAATATGTTTATCAATTGGGTCTTTATTCACTAATTCACGCTGAGATAGTTCTACTCTAAAACTCCCCAAATCTACATCACATAAGCAATTAAGTTGCTCTTGAGGAACATACTCAAAAATTTGATTCATTCTTGGATCCCTATACAACTTGACCTCTTCACCATTTATTGGTATAGTGGCATATGATAAATCGAACTGCACATTACCTCCTATTGCTGCAGTCCATTGTCTTGACAAAAGCATCCCAAACTGGGGAGGTGTGTCAATTACGGTTATCTTAATATCGTAGGCAACTTATAGGTAAGTTGTTAATCTTACTTCCACATTCTTCATTACTCCCACAACTGGAACAAGCCTGCTATCCATGGCATAGCATTTACCTCCTTCCACATCTATCCACATACCAACTTGTTTCATTACCCCTCCCGACACAATATTCATGGAAGCACCTGAATATATCATGCAATTTCTCACTAACTTGCCGCTTATGAGTAGGGTGGTAAAAAATGGGTCAATCTGTGGTGTATTCATTAAACAAGCTTCTAGAAATTTTATCTCCTTCCTCTTATTAGTGTTTTTAGGCGCCTCCTTATTTTCAAGGTTTATATTTTGATTCCCATTAGACATCAATTGAATGGCACCTTCCCTATATTACTTAATCTTCATCATTTCAAGTAATGGGACAAACATTTTTAGTTGAGATAAGGCTTGTATGAAATCAAAGGATTTACCTTCAGTTCTGATCACCTTCTTTGGTTCTATCAATTCTCCATTGTTTTCTTCCTTTTCCCCTTTGCATGTTTGACTTGGCTTTTGTTTATCTATGGGGACTTCTTTACCTTGCTCTTTAGGAGCCCACTTTTGTTCTTTTTTTTCAGATTGCTTATCACTTGTCCTCTTTGGTATCTCATTTGATACCTTTTTATTTTGTACAAACATTCCTCTCGGGACACCCTCATCTTTGTTCATTATTATGTTCCTCAACCGATATTTGCTTCTAGCTTCCTCCACCACTGCAATATTCAATATTTTCATCTCTTTTTCACTCGGTCTCCTTATACTGCATCTATTAGTCTGACGTGATGCAATAGGGGGGTCTTTCTCATTTTCACTTTCTTCATAGTCAGAAAAACCCTGTTTCTCTACCATATGAATATTGTATTTTTGATTATCAACATCATACTCATATCCTCCTTCCTCTAAAGATGAATACCCCTACTCCAAATAATTAAGAGTGTGGGAAGTTAAATAGATATTACGGTCTTCCCTACCATCAATTTCCAATATGTCTTCTTCTGGTACTAACTGAGTTGTAACACAATACTCTAGAGAGTGTGGTGTGTAACAAACTGAGCACCAAGGACTCTTATCTACCATATATGCTCCTTTCCTTTTTAATGGATCTGATGTTTCCTTATTCCTCGGTCTATCAATTATTGGCTTCCCATCCTTCCAGTTTGTATTATAGGGCATGTCATGTAACCTTGGTATTTCATTCCTATATGTATTCTCTTGTCTATTTGGGGGAGCATATGGGGGAGCCCTAGGTTTTTCCCTTTTAGAAATCATCCCTGTAGCCTTCCTATTATTCTCAATTGTGAGTGCTATCTTTTGAGCTTTAGCCAAATTCCTAGGATCTCTGTTCCTAAGCTCATATGTTGTCTTGGGATCAAAATACTTCAAGTAGATGCTCAATGTACAAGATCAACCAACTTGGATCCATGAGGTATCTTATTATGTAGTTTGGAAAACCTCTGATTAAAGTCATAAGCTGACTCATTTTGATTCTTTTGGATAGTTACCAATTCATGCAAAGAAAACTTTAATGCACATTGATTCCCATACTACTGGAGAAATTGCTCATAAAATATATGAATGGAATCAATGGATGTTTTCGGTAAACTGTTAAACCAGTCCCTGACATCTTCAATCAGCGACATCATAAATAATCTCATCTACACATCCTCATATTGCATATCCAGGTCTTGAATGAATGCATTAAAGCTTCTCAAATTCTCCTTAGCTGTGACTGCACCACTTCTTGTGAACTTAGGGATAAAGCTTCTCCAATCATTGTCCATAGGATAAGGGTATATCTGAAATCCGGCCAAATCAAACTACCTAATCATGGTTGTATATTATGGAGGAGGATTTTGGTAATGTTGATGATGGTACAATGGATTACTATTAGCCACATATTTCTGACCTTGTGGGGGTACGTGTTGTAGATAAGGAGGCGGTTGAACACCCTTATGTTGTGGTGGAGAATTTTGATGTCCACATTAGTTCCTTGGCTGATTTGGATGGGCCTGTTGGGAATTTGATGGTCTCATATTGTTATTTTTATGAGGTGGCACATACTTGGGTGAGTCAGCCATTGGTGTTCTAATCTGAGCCTTTTGCAACTTCAATTTCTCAAATTCTTTCATTTCCTGAAGCCTTTCCTCATATTCTACCCTTGATCTTTCTATTTCTTGCCTCATGTGTTCCCACTATGCATCTGTCTCATTTGGGATCATAAGTTCATGATTTTCTTCAGATGCTGCTTCATATTCAAGTCCATCCTCAAGAAGTGTCATTCTCTGATCA
The DNA here is from genome assembly GCA_007115665.2 of Sequoiadendron giganteum. Classification (NCBI taxonomy): domain Eukaryota; kingdom Viridiplantae; phylum Streptophyta; class Pinopsida; order Cupressales; family Cupressaceae; genus Sequoiadendron; species Sequoiadendron giganteum. Next base: position 169,600,755 of record CM021108.1, on the reverse strand, counting down.
TATTCAAACTCTCTCCTTTTTTTAGCTTCAAAATCAGCCATGAACTCCTCATCTTTGTCATGGTCTACTTGATGGAAGGTATTTCTCTTCTCCTCATGAGTGTGAAGTTATTTAGACGGGTGGTTTTCATTTTCTAATGTATCATATGAATTATGTGTTTCCACCAGCAGCTTTGATGTTTTGTTTTTAGTTGTTGTGCCCAGGTCATTAAACACTTTCTTGCCCTGGTCATTTTTGTAAGTCCATTTACTTTTTTCATTAGGACCATCACCATCTTTGTACAAAGATCTTCTTCCCTGCATGTTGTGAGTAATCATGACAGTTTGAACTCTAGGATGATTTCTTTCTGATCTGTATTTTATTTTATCACACTCAATGAACTTGTTCATTCAGAGTCGCCACCCACTTTTAAAAGTGAGAAAAAAAATATTATTTCACCTAGCGGAGTCAATTTTCAAATTTCTTAACTATGAATCTCTCCTCAATGACTCTATATGGAAAGATTGTCTACCACCAGATTTTTCTCAAGTTACTCCACAATGGAGTCGCCAATTTGTTAGGTCTCAAAAATGCAGGTTTGAACCATGAGAGGTTGCCAAGCTCTCACAACACTAATGGCCAACTAACAAGGCCAACCAATAAAGTTGAACCTTCTACTCTTAAGGCTCTGCTAAACCTAGGTGGGTGTACCTATGTGAATGCTGAAGATTTTGAACTATGCTTCCTGATTGACTAAACTATCCACAATGGCAAGTTCATAGTGGAGAAATATGATCTAAATTTGGTATGAATTCTATATGCAATATCAGATAAAATTTGGTATAAATAGTATATGCATTATCAAGGTGAAGCCTAATATGTTTAGTTAATAGATGTTAAATGAAATGAATAAAATTAAATAATGAAATATGGAAGACCAGTGCCTTGTTGGGTAAAACAGAGTCAAATGAAAGTCTTAGATGAGTGGTTCCTATCTAGCAAGTTCTCTAATTGTCAGGCATACACATATGAGTTTATAACTAGTATAAACATGCAAGAATGTGATTGAAAGACCCTACTTGAGGTAGAATATCAATCCTAACTATTTGATTCTTCTTAGTGATCCAATATAACATTCTAAGATTACTGTAATTGACTAAAAGGAATTTAATTCTTCTTTAAAGAACCCAAATTAATCAAATCACATAGATACGGAAAATGTGCACTGCTAAATTGAACATATACTTGATATTTCAACTTAAATAATCAAGAAACATCAGATTGGAGACAATCAAATAATTGTAGAAATCCAAAAAACAACTGATACCAAAATGAAGCCACCAAATCAACAGTCTTTCATTATCTTCCTCAAATCTTACATATGCAACATAGGGTATGTGCAGGATTATGATGGGCCAAAAAGTGGCAATATGTAAGTGATATGATGGCCCATGTGGTTGACAACTTATTTTTTACCTAAAATTCATGAAACGAAAAGGGTTTTTCAAGGAAATTCTCAGCTTTCCACCAATATAAATTATGCTTTACTTTGAATTTACTAAATAATTATTATTCATTTTCTATTTGAATTACGACTAATGTCCTGATTGATAGGCTAATTGAAAAACATCTATAGCTTTGAAATGGTATCATATTTTTTGGATCCAAAACATGTGTCACATTCTATGCTTTGCATGCGATAGGATTAAAAAGATAAAATTGAATTTAATGATGTTTTGACCAAGTTAAGGTGGTTAGACGCACGAGTTTTTATATTTTCTAAAAGTTGTAATAAAAAATTCATAATTAATTATTTACGTTGAAAAAGATTACAAAAAAATATGCATCACATCGGGACATGAATTTTCTACTTATATCTAAAATATAATCATTTTATTGTGGTTAGGGTGGTCAAACAAACACCATCTTCTTATTTTTTCCTTGAAATTTAAGTACTACTACATTGAAATTTCAAATTTTAACCAAATAGTTTAGAAACTACATTCAATTTTCTACAAATTCTATTCTTACATATTTTTGAAATAATATAGATAACTTATTCAATTTTTTACATCAAGTTGCCTAACTCTAATTTTTTTGAATTTTATTGCCACTTAAGGGCTTGTTTTTACCATGAAGATCCTGCACATACCCCATAGTCTTCTTGAATGCTAACATTATGAAAATATTATGCTTGATGCAATCTATCCTTTTCTAATTCTTCTAGTTCTATCTCCCCTCTATTGCTACAAAAAATGGATACTTATACATCAACTCTTGAAAGGATGCATCCTTTTAGAAATATCTTGAGTATGAAACAACAATAAGATTAGAAAGGATTAGGCTCTGTTAAGACATAAGTGGACTCTTGACATGTGATCCATGTAGTCTCGATGCTCATGCATATTCGCATCTCCTAATGCATCATGGATCATGATCTCCATCTTAACCATCTTCTCGTTCTATTCACAAGCTTCATCCAGAGTTGCATATTTCACAAGTCGTATTTAGAATCTCTTGCAGTATCAATTCGCTTTTGTTTGTCCATAGAGCCATTTCTTTCAATTTTCCTCCATCATCAAGGAACACAGCCAATCCGCTTTTGGCAGCTTCCATCAACCCTTACTCATCCCTTTGTAACTCTTCAAGGAATTCTCTATGCTTATCCATAAAAAGATTAGCACCCTCAATTGCCGCATTATCAGGAGTACCCCGTTGTTGTATTTCCTCGAGCTTTTCTTGAATTCTACCTTCCACTCTTTGTGTTCTTTTAATGCATCAAAGTTTAGTGAATGTTTTCCCCAAATTTTTTTCAACCAAATGCCTAAACTGGCTTGCCTCCTTTTGATTATTGTTGTAAGTGTGTCATATTTCCCTTGAGAATATGCACTTGGTCCCTCCCAATGTTCCTTTATCTGTGAACTTTTACCCTAGGTGAGCAACTTTGTTGGCCCTATTGTAACACCTACTAAGTCTTTCAGGCACTCATTTTCTCTTAGCATTCTTTCATTATTTGTTTTGTACATCTCCTTTTCTTTGATCAATGCCTATATTTGGGCTTTATTCAATTTCGCTACATTAATCCCGATTTTTGTTGTTGCAACTGGATCAACCTCCCCAGCCTTTAAAGTCATGACATGTCCAAATTTATTCTCAATATCAATGACAATTGACTTCTTGTGAGGTGGATACAGGGCCCAAATCCTTAATGTCTCCTCATCTGGGTTGTATTTTGATCCTGCGTAAACTTTTGTCACCTTTTCTATACTGAGCTTGTGTGTAGAGTTATTTTCCTTCAGGAAACTATCGAAGACTAGTGCAGAATTGAGGTCTAATCCTGTGAAAATCATGACACCTGACCTTTCTAAAATTTCCCTTCCTTTCTCGGGGGTCATACTTGTCATCTCTTTCTCTACATCATCTCTCAAACTTTTCAACAATTGTTCTTCATTTCTTGGTGTGACATTGTCAACCAGTTCTTTTATTTCCTTTCCTTTTTTCTTACATAAAAATGTTTTAGATTCTGGAGATTTTATGAACTCGTCATCTACTACAAAATATTTGTATTCCCGATGCCTTGTATCTCCATCTACACTTTCCTCATTATTTAATTTTGTGGCAGAATAGGTGTAATATTGAGTTCTTGCCTTTGATACCTTATTAGGTTGACCTTGCGGTGCATTAGCCTCAGATGCTTCTTCACTGGAGGACAATAGTTATATATCTAGCAACTCTTATTTATGTCATTCAATCACCATCTCTGCCTCTTCTGCTTCCAAGTTCCTGATCATATCATCAAATTGGTAGGGCACATGGTGATACCCTCGAAAGTTTATTCTTTCTTTAGCAAAGTGAATATACCCTTCTGGATCAAAAAAAAATCTCAATGGCCCTCTTTTTATGTTATACTATAATAACCTATCAAGAATCAGGTTATACCCTTCCTTCACAAACACAGTAAAGTCACTGAAACATAGTGTACTAGGCATAAAAGCCTCCTTTCCAAAATCTTAAATTCATAACACTGGAGAAATCCATTTGCCTAACAATTTCTAAGTATGCAATCCGGTCTGGAACTATTCTAGGAAAAATAAATGGGGCATCTTCAAATCCAAAAACCTAATCATGGTGGCCTTCTCTAAACAATACCAATCCCCCCAATTATGGCTGATTGATCCATTAAAATATTTAGGTCTGAGAAACCCTTTTATCTCATCAGACAAGGAATAGTCACATGGATGATTATAGAATTTATACAAGTGTTTCACAATGTTTTCCTCAAAATGTATAAAACTAGCATTAGCAAACCTATTGTCCCAAATGATAGTACATGATTAAATAGGCAATGGCTTACCTTCTTTGTCAAATTGTGAAATTCTCAGCTCCTGGGGCCATAACCCTGATTCTTGTCCAAATTATAACACCATGTGCATCAATAATGAATAATTCCTGAGGTGTAAGACAGAGGTTGCATTTTTTATTTCCATCAACCCAGCATCAAGTTCCTTAAACACATATGAGGCATCATCAAAAGGCCTAGAGTTATGATATTGAATATCTTTTGCAATCACCATGGGCACAATTTTCATATACTCTGGGACTTCCATTCCCAAAACTTGTCCTATCGAGAAATAGGTGTACTCCATGTAAGGCTCGAAAAGAACTACATGAAATGGTGGTCCTTCACTGTCTTCCATCGGAATCGGTTTGCCACCATGCCTAATTTTGTGCAGGGGTAATCTCCAACCCCTATAAATGGTGTCCATCCTTCTGAATTCATTCTCGAGCTCTTCACCTAAAATCCTCTCATTGCACATCCCATCTAATTTAAAGAATTCACTTATTGCATTTTCTAACAAATGTATCAATGGGTTCCCAGATAGATCATGTATGGCCTTATGTTTCATATTATAATGACTGGCCAACAATTTCACTAGTTCGTCATCAACAAAAAACATTAGGGAAAACTAGTTTACCTAGATTAGTCTTCGATGGGTTACATACTGGCTCAAAATGATTCCTCTGATAGTAATGGAAGGTGAATAATTCATAGCTTCTAATTGGGGTCCAAACATCTCCTACAAATTTGCATTTATCATCTAATTTATCCATTTTTTCCCTAAGTTATGCAGAGCGTCTAACTTTAGGTCTAGAACCAGGTAGCTCGTCTATGAGATCTTGGTTCAATTTTTGCGTGGTACCTTCTGACTAAATTTCATATTTCTGTCTTTTTCCCTTTGATTGACCACTTTCCCCATGTTTTCTACCTTTCAATTTTTCTGAACTAGAGGTTTCCATTCTTTGAAATTCACAAGATTTAAGAAATGAGGAACTTACTATATTTCGCCCGATATTTCAAGTTGAAAGAATGCCCCAATACTTTGCTCACTCTTTTGCTTTCCTCTGCTGTCAATTCTGCAATAATTCTCTCAACTGGATTCATTTTAATTCACAAAATCATTTATGCTTCGTTGTGCCATTAATGTCTTGGTTGAGACATGAATGAAGCAGGCTTTTCAAAATTCTTACTGTCACATCATGTAGCATATCGGCAAGACATTTTTAAATCTTGGTTGATCCTCCCATTCAAACCTTTACCAACGTACATACACCTGCTAGGACATCTTGTAGTTCCCCCGACACCTCTAGTCTCGCCGACAGTTTTCTTTTTAGTTTTCATATCACCACAACTCCTACCGAAACAATTCTGTTGCCATGACTTATCAGATCAAGCAAACAATTCCTTATTGTATTTTGAAGGTATGTATTTGGCTGAGATGTTCCTTTAGTTAATCCACATTGCTAAGACATAATGGTTATCCTGCCGATGGAGCTATACTCATCATTACCTTTCTATATCTCCCCGCTGAGGTTTATCTCACCGATGGATTTCTTTATTCGGTAGGACCATGAACATTGTCCCCTCGACAATTCTCTTCTCTAGACATATTGTCACATCCAATCCTGTCGGTTTACCATGGAAGGTCGGCAAGACTCCCCGAACTCTTCCCAGCATCATTGTTTCATCAACTAAATCCTCCTCTGCTTTATCGGCAAGATCGGTAAATTTCTCAGGCTTTCTTTTGGAACCTCACTCTAATGATTATAGTCTGGTTGATACATGTTCTTGTGCTTCAAGCGGTGAGATGTATATGAGCTCGATATGACCTCACACCATCATGCCAATAACAATTGTCTTGCCGATAGAAACTATGAACCCGTGTACTCCCGACATATGTCCTCATCGGAATGACACAATTGATTTCTTGCTGATATACTGAAAGAGATGTGCATTAGTATCGGTGAGAGTTGCATTATCTTATGCTGATATGTTTCATATATTAAATATTCAGGGTTAGATAAATTTTATGTGATCATATGATAAAAATTGACCTGGACCTTGGTAAGTATGTTATGTGAAGAAAAAATTAGGACTTTTTGGGAAACTAATGAACATGAATGGCCAATGAGATTTTTTCAAAATTTAATAGTTCTAACACATTTCATCAATTTTGGGGAAAAAAAAAGTCGTCAGCCACATGGGCAATCATATCACTTACATATCGCCACTTTTTGGCCCATCATGACCCTGCACATACCCACACATGAAAATGATATAAAGAATAATGGCAAGGCTAATCATACACTGGAAAAGATGAAAAAGGAGAAAAGGAATAAAAGAGAATTAGATCAAGCTTTGACCGTTTTCCATCTCGATGTAGATCAGATCTAGGTTGTTTGTTCTAAAAATGCATACTCACTCTAAGGTGATGGAACTCCTGGCTATCCACCGGGTGAGAAGGTCTAAAAGGTTAGAAACATACACTCATGCTTGGTATGTACTCACACACACATGTAAGTGGCTATGGGAAAAATTCATGCCTTGGATTGGGATTCCCACTTAACCATACCAAAGCTATACCTCTTGATAACTTTAATAAGGCACCACACAAAAATTATTTTCAAGCTTCATGAGACAAGAAAAACTTTGTATGCTTGGAGCTCATGAAAAAATAGGATGGATCCACAAGCATGCAAGTTGTATTATGCAAGGTGGCCATATAAAAAAAAACACAAAATGTGCAAATAAGAAATGTTCAAAGGAGTCTTGCTTAGTTCATGTGAGGTCTTTAACTTAGGGAAAATTATGCCTAATGTCTCTAAGAGAGGACCAATGAAAGAATAGAAGATTCGTAACTTAGGGGATGTAGTGTGTCACATCAAGCCATTAAGAGGAATGTAATATTCTAAGAGATATCATGCTCATCAATGACATCACACCCAATGCTATCCATAAAGAGAAAAACAAATGGGTATATGCAAGATCATGATGGGCCAAAAAGTGGCGATATGTAAGTGATATGATGGCCTATGTGGCTGACGACTTCTTTTTTTACCCAAAATTGATGAAATGAAAAGGGTTTGTAAAGGAGATTCTCAAATTTCCACCAATATAAATTATGCTTTATTTTGAATTTAATAAATAAATATTATTCATTTTCTATTTGAATTACGACTAAAGTCCTGATTGATAGGTTGATTGAAAAACATCTATAGCTTTCAAATAGTTATCACATTTTTTGAATCTGAAACATGCATCAAATTATATGTTTCACATACTATAGGATTAAGAAAAATGAATTTCTTGAAGTTTTGACCAAGTTAAGGTGGTCAGACATATGAGTTTTCTATATTTTTAAAAATTTGTAATAAAAAATTCATGATTAAATATTTACCTAGAAAAAAATTACAAAAAAATATGCATCACATCGAGACATAAGTCTTGTACTTATATCTAAAATCTTATGAAAAAATATTATCATTTTATTGTGGTTAGGGTGGTCAGACAGACACCTACTTTCTTTTTTTTCCCCTGAAATTTAAGTACTACTACATTGAAATTTCAAAATTTCACCAAATAGATTTTTTTTGTAAATAAATCTAGTAGTTTAGAAACTAAATTCAATTTGCTACAAATTCTACTATTACATATTTTTGAAATAATATAGATAACTTATTCAAATTTTTACATCAAGTTGCCTAACTTTGATTTTTTGAATTTTCATCGCCACTTAAGGGTCTGTGTTTCCCATGATGATCCTACACATACCCACATCATATGAAGCAAGAAGGCTACACCAAGAATCAAGAAAAATAATAATGCCAAAGTATGCCCCCACTTTAAAGAAATTTCTAAACACCATGTTTTGAGAAATTACTTTAAAGTAGCAAATTAAAAATGCAAACATGAAGAAAGACATTAGAGCCAACTTTCAAAGCCCTATGCAAAGTGATATTTTATGAGTAAGGTTTCATCATGTGAAGGAAAAGAAAAGAGAGGGGTTTCCCCTAAAATTAAAACACAAGACACATAAGGGATCTATGGATTTGCGGTCAGTATGGGGTAAAAGTACAAAGTTGTATCACACTTTATAAAGGAAATGGCCAACACTGATCCAACTTTTAAACTTGAAACACTAAAAAATGATATATATGTTTTGAATTTTGAAATGATGTAAACTAATAAAATATTTATTTTTTAGTATATTTTGTGTTTGTATTGTTTTGAAAAAATAAAAAATTATTTGAATATAGTTTTCAATTAATTAAAACTATAATTTAGTTGCTAATAAAATGTTGAAAAATGAAGTTACATGAGACGTCAATCTTTATATAGTAAATTTTATTAGTTTTTATTCAATTTTTTTGTGTGTATTAATAACTTGGAACTTTAGGGCATGGATATATTTTATTCCAATTTTGATAAATATATATTTTTAAATAAATATTAAAATGTGCGAGTATTAAAATTTAGTTGTTTCCATTCGATGTCAACTTTCATATTAATTAGTTATCTAATTAATAGAAAAAAAATTATACCATCTTGATATAGATTTTGTTCTCTAGGGCATCATATTTTTTTCAATTTTTTTTAATAAGTTTTACTATTTTTCCTTGAGATGGTAATCAACCTAATGTTTTGTGTTGATAACCTACATTTAGTAAAAATAAAATGGAAAATATAAATAATAATTAAAATATTAAAATATATACAGTTTTGAAAACTAAACTTATGGATCTAAAAAATGGTATTTTTAACATAAGTAGAAGTTGTTGAAACATCAAGTTTTTCAAATAATTTGTTTTGTTTTGGTAAATTGCACTCAAAGTGGTGCTAAACATGCATTTAGCCAATAGTTTTAGTTGGAAAAGTTGAGGACATGTATAACTTAGCTAGAATGAATCTTACAAGATCATATGTTTGTCCAAAATTAATTTTTAGTTAAAAATACTTAAATTCACTTGTGCTGATAAGTTGGCTTAAAGTGTGACACAACTTTGTGCTAATACCCTATGTTCTTTGTTGCAATGTTTTTAGAGAGCTCAGAACTATCATCATCCCCCAAATAAACATATAACTAGAAGAATGACACGAAGATAGCGAAAAAAAAGAAAAGCCTTTGGTTCAACTTGGAAGAGACATAGGGTGTCTCGATGCATTGCGTCATCCCCAAAAGGAAAACAAAAGAAAAAGATAGAGATGAAATTAAAAGGAAAGAAACAAAAAAAAAAGCCTTTTGGGTCAACATGAAGGAGACATGAATGTCTCGATGCCTTGTGTCATCGCCAAAAGGAAAACACAAGAAAAGGATAAAGGTGAAAATAAAAAGAGATGCATGACATAGAGAAGAATGAAGGTACAAATAGAGGAATGTCACAAAGAGAGAGAAAACAGAACGTCACAGGGGATCACATCACACACATGCAATCACACAAAAGAAAATGAAAAAGAAATGATGCAAATTATTAGTAAGGAAAATGCGAGTCAACCTTTGAGCAAGTCATCCACCTCCCAATCATGTACATTATATATTGATGGTGGGAAACTAGCCAGAGGGATAAGAGCAATTTTTGAACTAGGAGAAGCACCAGGTTCAAAAGTATTTATGAAAGATTTGTCATTTAAGCTCATGGAAAAGGAAAACAATGTATTTATCTTATAATGCACCTCTTCATCAATTTTAGAAACCCTGTAATCATCATATAAATTGACCACAACAGGAGGTCGAAGGATAATGTCCATTGAAGAGTTCAAATCTTGTTGTGGAGGATGCATTAAATTTTCTCACTTCGGCTCGGGAGGAGGGTCATCACGCATTTCTTCAGTCAAGTTTTGATATTGATTTTCTTTGTTTAATTCATCATATAACTTGGGAGCAAGGGCATGACATCTATGTCTACACTCCCTAGCACCTCTATTTATTTTAGTTTTGTTTTCAATTTGCATCAGAGTAGGTTGATCAACCATAGGTTTCTTGTCTTCCCTAAGGGGAAGAATAGAAGGAACCATGGGAGGTTTTTCAACCACTTTCTCTTTGACTTTGTACACTTGTGTTATTTTGGGAGGTGTGGTGGGGTTGGTTTCATTGTTTCTTGGTCACTTGTAAGAGGTAGGTGAGGTTTTTGTTCTAGGTTGGTCTTGATTGTTTTGGTCTTGTTTAGGTACAAGAATGGTTTCATCAAGGATGGTAGGCTCGCAAATGGACGGGGACATGTGTAGAGAGATAGTTTTACTATCTTCTTTGCCTTGAAATTTTGATAGGACAAGAAAAATAAGTCCTCTCTTGGCTTTATAGGTTCCATGGGATCAGGCCAAAAGGAATATAGGGAAAAGTTTCCTTTAGATGACAAGGGATTAAAGCCACTATGGTGAACAATGTATCTCATTTTCAAAGAGAAAATTTAAGAATCTATGCACAACCGAAGGGATAGATTTCATGGATCAAAGCCATGGGTGACCTAGGTTCACATGACATTGGTCTGACTACAGGATAATGGAGAATGTAACATCTAATGTTTTTGGTCCTATTTATAATGGTAAGGTGATCAATTCGATTGTAGGGCACACAAAACCATTGTGTGTCTTGATCCATTCTTTCAATTTATCATATTCATTTTGATAGAGCTCGTGAAAAAGTAGAAATTCTTCGATGATCACATTATCTCCACAAGCGGGATCTATTAGTATCCCATTAGTGGGCTTGTCATAGATACGATCATCTACATAAAGAGGACCATCAGGAAAATTTTTAAGTATATCCAAAGAGAAGAGAAATATCAAGAGGAATCTTAGTTCAACCCTTATGAGGGATGGTGTCTATCAACCCTATCATTTCATCTATAGGATTGACATTGATAGAATTAGTTAGAATAGAATAATTGTTTTCATCATCTGTATCAACATTCATCACATCATTCTTTGCAGTTTCGCTAGCTTTGACAAATGAAATATTATTTTTTGGCATGGGATTGGTGAAAAATTGCAAGTTTTGGTTCGGAGGGGTAATGAACTTATTTCCTTGATCTATGGTAGCCACAACAACTAGACAACTAGAATCAATGAGATCTTGCACAAGATTTTTAAGACGCTTGCAATGTTCCGTGTCATTTCCATTTTATCGATGATAGTGATGATAAGAATTTGATTTAAATCTTGGAGGTAAAGGCCTATTAGGGTTACATTTTTTGATGGGAGGTAAGGTAATTATCATTTGTTGCCTTAGAAGTTGGGATATTATATTATGAATGGTGTCAGGTAATGGAGTGAATTGGCTCTTTGTATCTCCATTACTAAAGGGCACCGTGGCTTTGACAACAACGATTTGGTTATTGATATTTTGAGTTGGTTGTTGGGGGGGTTGAATTGAAGGAACCCTTTTTTTTTTTCTAAAACATTGGGAATTGTTTTGGTGCACAGGGTCAGATCTCTCGATTCATCTAGGAGTGGACTTTGTATGTCAATTGTAAATTGAATTTTGATAATCATAGAGGGTACTGCACAAGTGCATGAAGGATGGGAATTTCATCATAGTCAACTTGTCTTGAATCTTAGTTTGCAAGTTTTCTATGAACATCTTTTGAAGGTGTGGATCGGGGATCTCGACATCGACTTGGGAATAAAGTGATTGATATTGTGTGATAAATTCAGTTATCTTTTCATCCTTCTTTTTCTTACATCTCATCAAGTCAGCCAAGGTCATCTTGGGAGTCATATTTACTTGGAGATGGTTTATAAATGCATCAACAAGTTAATCGAATGAATGAATTGAGTTATTCAGTAAAGATGAGAACCACTCCAAGGTGGTGTCTATTAAGGTCCTAGGAAAGAGCTTTGCCAACAGTTTATCATCAAGGACAAAGTCACTACATAAGGAAGTGTAAGAGTTAACAAGGTTAGAATGATCTCCCTTCCCTCCATATTTATCAAATTTAGGAACCTCTACACCTTGTGGCAACAGTGTTCAGAATATCTCCAAGGATAATGGATTTATTTTGACATAATATGTGGGTGGGACATTTTGATTTTGGTTGATGGTAGAAACTTTCTTTTGAAGGGATGACATAGTTTGCAAAAGTTGATTTATGAGAGAGTCGTTGCTTGTGTTATGAGGTGGAAGTGAAAGTGGTGATGGAGTGTATATGTTTTTGGGACAAGTGAATGGAATTCTTATAGGTGGTAATGTAGTGGGAGATTTAACTTGTGATGCCACATAAGAACTAGGGGTGCTAGCTGGAATACCCAAGGAAGGAATCACATTACTAACTTGTTGCATTGTTATTGTGGCGTGAGGAGGGGTGTAGGTAGGCATTGACGATATTGTTGTGGGAGGAGGATTTTGAGTTCCTCCTTGGCTTGGAACATTGTTTGTGGGTAAAGGATAACTAGTGATTGAGGGAAGCCGCTTGTCGAAGATTCACATTATGTTCTTCACATGGTCAAGGCCATCTTCACTTTCAAGCATACAATGAATATTTTCTATAATCGGGATTGTAGTAGTTGAAATGTTTTCAGGGCTTATTTAATGTTGTAATTTTACTAGGTCCTCATGAATGTGAATTATATTTTCTTATGAGATTCTATAATTCTTTGGTTCAGCTTGCATGCTACATGAAGGAAAAGAGTTACTAAGGGTGTTATCAATGCCTAGTGTACTAGTGTCAATACTAGGATTGGAAGCTCTATATAACCCAAGATCCACAATGATTGTGCTATCACGGGATGGCCTGAGTCTTGAACTTCTTCTCACTATGGTATTAGCAATAGGACACCAAACACTCATGCAAATTCTACTAAAATGTGGGGTAAGTGCAAATGTAATGTAAAGTAATAAGAATATAATTCTTATAACTAAAATTATGGAAACTAAAATAGAAAAGAAATAAAAACAAACAGAAACTCAAAGATTGAAGTGTCAATGACAGAAAATGCAGTGCAAAATATGCAAGGGGACTAATTCGCCCAAGGTGGCGAATTAGTCCAAATACTACTTGTTTTGAAAAAAATTAGAATTTATGAATTGAATTTTATGATTTTTATGTTTTTTTGTGCACATCTGAGATGCAAATGCAGAATTTGATTGATTTTTAAAGAAACTAAGTGCAATAATGCAAGCTAAATGAGATTTTGACTAATGCAAAACTGAAACCCTAGAATACAAATTAATTAATGCAAAATCTAATGCAATGTTAATGCAAGCTAAATCTAAGATGTAAATGCACTCAAAATCAGAATTATGATGCTCTAAATGTAGGTTCAAAAAAATGAAAAGGTGAAAAATGGGGTGTTTCTTTCGCTTCTAGGGTTTTCAACCTAAAAGGAAAGAGGCCAATTTGTAAACTCTTTTCACTCAAGAACAAACCCTTGAGATTTCAATGCAAAGGAGATTCAAATATAGCAAAGGGAATGTTCTAAGGGATTGAGTGATATCAAATGAGGGGTTCACCACCAAGTGTAAACTTGTAAAAGAAGATGTTGGAAAACACAGTGTGATATGCAAAGTGACCTAGAAAGATGAACAAAATGCAATAAAAAGCTATGAGACTAGAATGTGTGCACCTGGAAGACTGAAGAAGGAAAAATGGAGATTTGGATCACTAAAAAATCTTCTATTTATGTTGAGTAGGACTCATTGACCAAGCTAGGTGAATCGGTCTAATTTATGAGAAAATGTGCAAGAATGGGTTTTAGCCAAAAGGGTATCCAAATCAGCAAAAACCTCTGTCAGGCCTATGTAGTGTGACTCATTTGCCAATAGTGGTGAATCAGTCCACTTCTGCTTTTTAGAAGTTTTGAACTAGATTTTGTGTCTCTTGGTCTGCTCTACTCTTTTTGACTAGTTTCTAGATCTAAATATGAAAATACCACCTGTAGGTCTTCTCCAAGCTTCTCCAAGGTTGAATGATAACTTTGACAACTAAAGAGTCATGATAATTTTTCTCCAACTTTTCTCCTTGAAAAATCTGCAATTTAGACCTATAAATCACACACAAGAAGAGGGAAAAACATTGTGGGGTTAGAGAATAGGGGTTTTCCTTGGTCAAACCCCCTTTTTGTAATTAAACCTTGAAATGAAAGAAAATGTAAAGGGATAATTATGAATGAACAAAATATAATGTTGCAACTCACCAAACCCTAGCAATAAGGTGTTACAATTATACTTGAAATGGTTGCAATGGAAGTGGTCTTTGATTCTTGTTTAATGTTGATAGATCTTGAATGTAATGCCTGCTTGAATCATGAACTCTACATCACAATTATTAGCACAATAGAAAACATGAAGAATGTAATATTTGACATGATGATTGATGCTTGAAGAATGCTTGATGATCTACCCTTGAATGCCTTGAATGCTCTTTCTCAAATACTCTTGTGAACTCAATTTTCTATAAGGATGAGTACTTGAATTCTTGGGGTTAAAATGAGAGAAAGAACCTTGTATTTATACTCAATTATGAAAGAATTCTTGAAATTACAATACTTCAAGCTAACATCAGATCTAGGAGAATAAAATCCCACTAGAAATTTGATTTAAATTTGAATTTAAAGGTCACACAAGACTCATTCACCCAAGGTGGTGAATGAGTCCCGTCAAAAATAATGTATGCAACCAAAAATGAAAAGTGTTTAGAAATGTGTGAAACCTGCATCGAGTCCAAAAAGACCTAGGTGGGACTCATTTTCCCAAGGTGATGAATGAATCTCAAACATTAAATCTGGGCCACACAAGCTAGGAACACCTGAATTGTGAATGATTACTGATTGGTGTCAGGATTATCCATGAAAAGATGTAGTAAATGAGGCTTGTGGATGCAAAATAGGGCCAATTAAAGCATAAAAAATCCCAATTGTTAATGACAAGCCTAGAGGAATGTGAAAGTGTGTTACAACAGTTTACAACACTCCAAATAAGGCAAGATTAAAGTTGATTTATATTAAGAGTATGTTTATTATGCTTAATTAACTAATAAAACCACAGAAAAGTGTGAAAGTGTTACATCACTTTACAACACCTTTAAAAGGTACCATTAAAATACATTAGTTCAAGGCAACATTAAGCCAAAATCCACAAGGAGGACCCAAATGAGTGCAAAAATGTCAAAGGACCAATTTTTCAACCCTATAGGATGATGAGAAAGTGACCGATTTTATAGCGAGATATTGAATGATTTATTAAAAAAATAAACAATAAGATTTCTTATGTCTACCTTCAATTATTGTTTATTTCCAATTTATAGAGAAAAACCCAAACCAAACTTGTGATGTTGAAATTCCTATCCTTCATGTAGTTATGTACAACCCTTCCTGATTATCAAAATTTGGCTTATAGTCATGATGTGAAAAATTCTCCTAGCCATCCTAAAAAGTCTAAATCCACACCTCAAAATAGTTACCAAACTTTCAAGAAAAAAAAAGGGAATTTATACAACTTAATTCCCCTCAACCAAATCAACAAGTTGATAAACAAGTAGCAGTTATAAAGATGGAAAATCTATTTTCCTTTGGGGATTGGAATAGAAAATTTACCCCTCTACCCGATACCCTTCATAATATCATGTTGCATCTCGTGGAAAATAATACATTTTCCCTACCTCCCGTTAGAGCTCCTAATCCTAATAAACCATTACTCGCAAACTATAGACCAAATTATTTTTTCCATTAGCACTAACAAAATGGACATGATACAAAATATTGTAAGTGTCTTAAACATCTTGTGCAATACCTCATTGATTCTAATCATCTTCAAATTGGAGGTGTGAATGATCAAGGTAATAAGCCTATAGCTCTTCCTAACCAAAATTTACAAATCCCATGCTGAAACATATTATTTCATTTGCCAAAGTGAGTGAAACAAATAATGATGTGATGAATGTTGACACAAATGATGAAAACATAAAATATGAAATATAGATGAAGTAGTTAAAGTTTTTTCATTTATTGAAGCTAAACCTCATAAGGACTCAACTAAAATAACCCTTAATATTCCTTTCTCAAAAAACCACATAATCCAACATGCACCCGATGGTCTTCTTTACATAGCTGGAAGAATCAATGAAAAGCCTACTAATGGTATATTAATTGATCTTTTTTGTGTGGAGAACATGATCAATAAAGAATTTATATTTGTGTATGAACTCTATCAAGATACATATGAAAAATTAAAAGAATCCAGGATCAAAATGCTTAATAGTTTTGATTTTCCTATGATGGGCTCAATAAATCTCACTCTAAAATATGGACCAAAAACATTAAATGTCTCATTCACCATCATACCATCATCAAACCAATGCCATGTGAAGTTAGGCTATCCATGGCTTCACTTCATGAATTTTGTCCCATCAATTGTGCATAAATGTTTAAAGTTTCCTTCTGGCAATGAGATCTTTACTATACACCATAGTATCTTTAATCTTGTCTCTTCCCGTGGGAAATTTTCATTTGATTTTTTTTTCTTCTAAGCCTATTGAACCTATTAGACTTCATAAAGACTACATTTTTAGGGAATATTAAAAGATTAAGGATGAAAGGTGGAAAATTGTTGTCACTTATGGTTTAGGACATAGGACAACAATATTCACTCTCTCTCATTTAAGAACAAATCCTCGAGATCTCAATGCAAAGGAGAAAGAGATATTGCAATAGGGTTGTCCTTGGGGTTGAATATTAACTAATGAGGGGTTTACCACCAAGCTAGGGCTTGGAAAGACAAATGTAATGCAAGATGAAATGTCAAACTCTAATATGATGCAATGCTTCACTAAATGACCTAGAAAAGTATGTAAAACAAAACAAACATCTGGAAGATGGAAAGTGTGCACTTGGAAACTTGAAGATGATTGAATGAGGTCTTGAAATGCTAGAAATTATGACTTTGATGTTGACTAGGACTCATGTGCCAAGATGGTAAAATCAGTCCTAGATCTGGGTTTTTGTGTGGGAATAGGAATGTGGAAAATGGGTATTTGAATCTCTAAAAATATGAATTTTGACCTAGACTAGGACTCATTCACCAGAACTAGCAAATTAGTCCAGTTAGGGTTTTTTAGAACTTCAAGGTCTAAATCTGCTTCTTCAGGTTTAATGATCTAAATCTCTATAAATCAACCTATAGGTGTTCTCCAATGTTCTCCAATGCTTTATGAAAACTTTGACAACTTTGAGCACTTTGACAACTTTCTCCAAACTCACTCTTCAATTTATATTCAACCTAAACCTACAAATCACACATTAAAGAGATGAAAAAATGTTTTTTTATTAGTGGATAGTGGTTTTCCTTGGTCAAACCTCATTTTGGTAATCAAACCTTGAAATGGAATGAAATAGGAATGGAGAATGATGAATGAAAAAAATAATATGTTGCAACTCACCAAACCCTAGAAATTAAGTGCTACAAACATGTATGAGATGGATCCAATGGATGTATATCTTAACTCTTTCTTGAATAAGATAGATCTTGAATGAAATGCTAGCTTGAATAATGAAACCCTACATCATAACTATTAGCTCTAAAACAAATATGATGCATGAATACTTTGACATGATGCTTGATGCTTGAATAAGGCTCTAGAATGCTTGATAATATTCCCTTGAGGACTCTTTAATGCTCTTGTGAATGCTTGAATTCTCTTGTGATCACAATTTTCTATAAGGATCACTTGATTGCTTGTTAGGATGAAAATGAGTGAAATAACCTTGTATTTATACTTAATTATGCAAGAATTCCTGACATTACAACACTACAAGCCAACATCAGATCTAGGAGGATAAATTCCTACCAAGAATTTGAATTAATTTAAATTTTGGGCCACATGGGACTCATTCATTCAAGGTGGTGAATGAGTCCCATTAGGCATAATTTATGGGACCAAATTCAAAAATGCTTAGAAAGGTGTGAACCCAGGATTGGGACCCAAAAACCTAGGTGGGACTCATTCACCCAAGGTGGAAAATGAGTCCTAGATCACTAAATTTGGGCCACACGACCTAGAAACACCTAAATTATGATTGGATCTTAATTTGTGTCGGGATCATCCTCTAAAAGGTGCATTATATGAGGCGTGTGGATGCAAAATAAGGCCAATTAAAGCATAAAGAAGACTAATTATTAATGAAAAACTTAGAAAAGTTTGAAAGTGTGTTACAACACTTTACAACACCTAAAATAAGGCATGAATAAGTTTATTTAATTCACAAAGGACCAAGACCTAATGTGAGTGTGTTTTTCACATTACAACACTAAGTCAAGGCATCATTATGCTCAAGTTAACAAGGAGGGCCCAAACAAGTGTGAAAATGTAACCGACGACATTTTTCAACACTACAAAGGCAAATCACATAGTAGAATTATCCCTTAGAAATATGCCTCAACCCATAATTGAGCCTCCTATCCTTGATGAACCAATGATTGAACCAAAAGCCCTTCAAAATATCTAAGAGCAGCCTATGACAAATCCTACTACCATTTCCTATAAGAGACCATGAGACAATCAAAAGAATCTTGTTGTGCCTCCTAAGAAAAAATAAGTTTACAAAGCTAAAGATAAAGTGGTTAAACCACCTCCTATGGTTCCTTTCGTTCCTCCCCTAAGGGAAGAAAAGAAACCTATGGTTGATAAACCTTCTCCTACACAAACCCAAATTGAAAATAGATTAAGAAGAGACTGAAATGATAGAGAGTGTATGCATAGGCATCGTTCTATTTCTCGTATGTTACAAACTAAAGAAGAAAATAGCAACATTGAAAATCAAAATTTTAAGTTTTTTGAAGTGATGTATGATGATGTTATATCCTCAAAGCAACATAAACAAGAAACTTCCAGAGACATTATCATTCAACCTCCTATTGTGATTAACCTAGATGATGACATTGATATTGGAAGGATTGATGAAAAAGTACATAATCAGTTGAATTCATTATTCTCTTCTTCCATAAGCTTAAATGATGATAGGAGTGTTGAACTTGGTGCTTTTCCTAGCATGAGACTTGTGGTCATCCCTATGGCTAGTTATCTTCCTTACATATATATTGATCAAGATTGGGATAATAATGACCTTCTAATGGTTAACACACATGTGCCTTACTATTCTATTGCATTGTTTCCATTTTCATGTTCTTTATGCGATTCCATGTTTGTAATGTGATCCCCTGTGTTATTTCATTTGGTGTCTCTCTCTCTCTCTTCGTGAATTCCTCTATTTGTATCTACATTCTTCTATATGTCATAAAAAAAATTATCATTTTTTCTTGTCTTATGTATTTCTTTTGGGGATGATGCAAGGTTTCGAGAAATTTAGGTCTCTTCCATGTTGACTCGAAAGGCTTTTTTTTTTTATCTTTATGTGTCATTCCTCCAATTCTATGAGTATTTGGGAAATGATGATGTTTCTGAGCTCTGTAACAACATTGTACCAAATATATACTGACCTTGAATCCATATATCCCTTATGTATTTTTGGGGGAAAACCCTTCTTCCTTTCTCATGATGTAACTTCATTTCAAAAACATATGACTTGGCATAGGGATTTCTAAGGAAGCTCTCATGTCTTAGGATTGAACATTGGCTACTTTAATTAAATTTCTCACATCAATGGTGTTATCAACCACTTTAAACTGGGGGCATGCATTTATAATATCTTCCAAAATTTATCATGTTTCATTGTGCAATTTTCTTCTCTTGTGATGTGTCCTTTTCTTGGTGGTGTCATTGGGTTTGATGTCCTCCAAGAATGCAATATTCTTAGTGTACGAATTTCCTCTTAGTGGTGATGTGATGCACTATATTCCCTAAGTTGTGAATCTTTTACTCTTGACTTGTCCTCTCTTTGAGACATTAGGCATGATGTTCCCTAATAAGAAGACCTTATAGGAATGAAGCAAGATCCCCTTATAAAAAAAACCTATATATATAATTTTCATAAGTCCTAGGCATAACACATCTTGCTAACTTTGTGAATCTCAAACCCTATTCAAGGCCTCCAAGCATAACACACCTTGCTTTCATGTGAAGCCTTGCCTTGTTCATAGGTGTTTGGCATAATGAATATTTTAAAGCCCTATGGAGCTCGAAACCATAAGTTCAAGGAAACCTAGCATAACACACCTTGCTTGCATGTGGAACCTTGCCTAGAATTGTGGTGCCTTACTAAAGTTGTCAGGATGATGGATTTGATAAGATATGTGAGCCTAATATGGTTCTCTCATTTTCCACCCTCTTTGAAGACTCAACTAGTGGCCATCCTAAAGTTTCCCTACCTCATATGGAGTGCAAACCGATAGCTTATATGTGTTCCTCATCACATTGGACAATTTGGGCTTGATCTTCTTGCACTTTGATGTTGTAAGATTGTGCATCTTTGTAATTTTTGCATACATAGGATCCTTGAATGTCTACTTTAGTGTTAGTTTCACATGGGTTCATACTCTCACTAAAGTGGGGGTAAAATGTAGTGTCAAAAAAGTATCCCTTTTTCCACACTTAATTTTGGAAATTTTTAATAATAAAATGAGCCTAATGTTGCCTTAATTTAGTGTTGCAATAAGTTTTTCATATTGACATTAAGTTTAGGGCCCTTTTGAACTAAATGGAATTAGTTGTGTTTAATTTAGGTAGTTGTAAGGTGTACATTTACACTTTCACACTAATCTAGGGATTTATTAATTGATTGAGGCTAGTTTGTCTTAGTCGGCCTCTTTAATTCAAATCCAAGCCTAATTAATTGTAAATTCTTAGGGATAAAACCATACATTCATAAATGATATTTCATAACACTTAGCTTTAGAAGATATGTGTCCAAGGTAGGTGACATAGGACCCATTCTCCATAGGGTGAATGGGTCCTCACTTAGTCTAATGACCCTAATTTTGCATAACATTGCACATTGTCCAATGTGCATAACATTGACCCATTTGACCTATGGCGAATGGGTCCTCACTTAGACCTATGAACCCTCTTTTGGATATGTTTTTGGTGTTATTTTAATTATTTAAAATCCATGATTCAATATTGGATTGTGATATTTTAATTTTAGGAATTAATGTTCAGATATATATAAATACAAGGTCATTTCACATAGTTTGATCTAAGCTTTTAAGTGTTCTATTGGAGTTGAGAAGATACAACACCACAGAAGCCGAAAAGATCTTTGCAAGCAAATAACTTATTACAAGGAGAAGCAAAGAGAAGCAACAAAGGAAATGCTCAAGAATGTGGAGCAATCTATTCACCTGAAAATGAAAAATGAATTAAGATACAAAAGATAGTTTTCAACCATATATAGATAAAAACCCTAAAAAGGAAAACCCTAGGCTTGCACAATAATAATTAATAAAGTAATTAATTATTATGCACCTAATGTTAGCTTAAGTGAAAAGAGGTAAAAGGTTACTTTACGTAATTAAACAAATATTGTTTAATTAATAAAGTAAATGTCCAATTACTCTAACATGTTCAAGTCCTAATAACAAAGTTATGATCAAGAGAGCATTCAAAAGTAGATTTATAGAATATTATTACAAAAATCAAGATTCCATTTTCATGTCAAAATATGTATTGCATCATGCATGATTTTTGAGCTAATGTGGTGATGTAGCATTCAAGATCTAATCGAGCATATCAAATTTATTATTTCACATCAAGTTTTATGATCAAGATCTATATTCATTGAGGCCACTTCATGTTAGTTTGTAGATTTTTTATCCAAGGTTTTAAATAAGGTGTGGTGATTTGTGACATTTCATTTTCGTGAGTTGACATGATGCAGGGCTTCAAATACAACAATAAACAAATTATCTTTGTAGTGTCGAAAAAAGTAATCTTTTTTCACACTTAATTTGATAATTGACATAACTTTGAATTAATTGTGTCTTGGAACGGTGTTGTAATGTGTTGTATATATTCACATCATTCCTGGACATTTATTTCATTAAAATGTAACATAATTTGTACTTTATAAGAGTGTTGTAAAGTGTTGTAACACACTTTCACACTTTTCTAAGGTTTATTTAATTAATTAAGCTTAATGGACCCCCTTTTCAAATAAAATATATTTAACTTGTACCTTATTTAGGTGTTGTAAAACATTGTAACACACTTTCATATTTATCTAGGGTCCCCTGAATGAATGGTGGTTAATTGATTTTAATTAACACCTTTAATTCAAATTCAATGCCTCTTTTCAAGGATCTATCCCGACACCAAATAATGATATTGTATGAATTTTAATTTGGAAAATCTGATGTCCTAAAAAATTCTACTATGACCCATTCACCTTCAATGGAAAATGAGTCCTCTCCACATAGGATACCCCTTTCTTTACATTTTTTAGGTAGGTTTTTTATGCTATTTCATCCCCCCGAAGCTCAATCCTAGAAGTTGTGCTAGGACCCATTCTCCTTTAGGGACAAATGGTTCCTCCCTTAATAGGACCCCATTTTTGAATTTAATTGTGGTGACCTCCTTATAATTTTAATACCTAAATCTGAGGTTGGCTTGAATTCTTTGAATTTCAAGGTTAATCTCTTAGTTTAGTATAAATAAGGCGTTAATTCACATTGTTTCTCCTAACAAGAGCTACCAAGTTTACAAGCATCCTAAAAACTTTGAGAGAGAAACCTTATAGAAATTTTGAGTCTACAAGAGCATTCACAAGGTGTTCCAAGTTAGATTATCAAGATTTTATTGCAGCAATTCAAGATCATTTCATGATGTCAAGGGTTTAATGCATCCATGTATGTTGTTGAGCCAAGATTGTTGATGTAGCATTAGAGATCCTTATTACAAGTATTGTGTCACATCTATTTGAGAACAAGATCTATATTATTCATGGCCACTACATGCTAGATTGCATATTTGTATTACAAGACATCTTTCAAGTTATCAACACTTCATAATTTCATGTTTCATATTTCAATTTCTTTATTTCATCATTCGGTTTAGTTACCTACAAGGGGTTTGACCAAGGAAAACCCCTATCCCCTAAAAAACAACATTTTTCTCCTCTTAAATGTGTGATTGCAGGTTTTAGGTTGAAGAGCAATACTTGCAGGAAAATTGCAAAAGTTGTCATCTATACCACAAGATCATGAAAAGTCTTCTATAGGATTTGTTTCAGACTTTCTAGAGTCAGAAAGTTGGGATCTGAGAGGGAAAATATTGAAGTATAGAACCCAGAAGTCAATTTTTTGAAACCCTAAAAGGACCCATTCACCACTAAGGGAAAATGAGTTCTCAATGAGCCATGAAAAAACACTTATAGTGAGAGGTACATAATGTTTATCCCTTCCAAACTCTCCCTAAAGGCCGTAGGTTCCATTAGTGTTATATTAAAGCTTCCAAATGCACTTTATAGATCACAATTTGGAGTTTAATTTCTATATGTAATCTTTCTCCCAAAGTCCATGTTCAGTCATTTCTATTAGGACACTTTGCACCAAGGTTGGACACTTTGCACTAGAATAAGACTATTTTTTAGATAAATAAAGTGTCCTCCACTCATCGGATTTTTATGAAATAAATTGTGTTTGATAGCTCTATGTTTAATCTACTCAGATCTGGTCTTAGTTTTTAGTTTTGAGTTGGTTTGCTATTTTATTTCCATCTCCCACAAGTGCATTTTAGTCATATTTAGCCATTTTATACACATAAGGGAAATTGCAAGATTCTTCAAAGAATTCACTCACCCAAGGGTTGAAAGTGGGTTTTAACTTGAGGGATCTCATTTCCTAAATGAAATAGAAGAATAGTTAGGTTCATTATACCCATTTTTCCATTTCTATTTATAGTAAGTTTGGTGAAATAGCCCAAATTTGGTATAAAACCCCCATGTGTAGTGAACCCTAACCTATTTTTATATGTTTCAATCTTCAATCTCCCTTCAATCCTCTTCAAGCCTAAAAATTTGCACATTCAAAAGAGAGGGAAAGAGTTGGCCTATTTAGGGGCTTTCCTCAGTCAAACCCCATGTAAGTGTTTCCACTTCCACAATGGCAATGTCAATGATTAAACGATAATGGATAGGAAGGAATGATGAAATCACAAAGTGCTAAAACTCACCACCCTTCAATGGCTTCCTTGAAGGATTGAATTCATGCACATCACCTCAAGGTCCCGGATCTTGCTTTCTTGATTTTCTTGAATGCTTTGGAGACCTACAAAATTATTAGTCTTCACAAAGCAATGATAACATTAACAAAAAAACTCATAGAAAAATTTGACATGATGTTAGGATCTTGAATTGCTTCAATAAATCTTTGAAATGTTGCTTTTGACTTGCTTGATAGTACTCTCGATCATAATTTTGGTAATAGTTTTTCTTGATAATGCTTGTTAGATATCAAATCATGTAGTAACTAGGTATTTATAGGCTTTTAATCAATTTTCCAAAAATTAAATTCCAAAAGCCAACATTTGAAATTTGAAATTTGAATGTTAAAATTCCAACACTGACATACTAAAAATTGGTCACTAGTAGAATAGGGGAACCTCTTGGCCCTATTCTCTAGGACATTAAGTTTTAGGGGCGGAATACCAATTAGATGCGTTTGTTCAATGCTTGCAATTTCTTAGAAAGTGGTACAAATGGGCTATAGAATGTATAATTTAGAGAATTAGGGACCAATTTAGGATCAATCATTTATGAGGAGAAAAACATAGGATGTAATTGTTGGTAGATGGTCAGTGCTCCCCTCGAGATTTGTGACATGGCTTAACCACCTCTCATGGATCCGTTAACTCTAGCAATTGTATCGGGCATTAATAGGTCAATCTTTTGGTGCAATGGCAACTATGTCTCTAACAATTGGTATAAGAGCCAAAGGTTTCAAGGTTGAATCCCCTCGAGTAACTCTGAGGGGGATTTTTTTGGTAGATGTTCAGTGCTCCCCTCAAGATTCATGACATGGCTTAACCGCCTCCCATGGATCTATTAACTCTAGCAGTTGTATTGGGCATTAACAGGTCGATCTTTTGGTGCAACAACAACTATGGGCCAATAGTAATTGTCAAGGGTTAAAATTTACGACGCTACAAGTATTAAGACACTATTTTTATTTTTTTTACTTAAAAATATTAGTGAGCAATATCTTTGTTAATGGAAGTTAGTTTGTCTTTGATAGGCGACAGGTGAAAATCATCCCGATGGAGACACCATCTAACCTAGCCATTATTTTTCATCAATGGTCTTAATCTCTCTAGTCTTTGGATTGTATCCCTTTATATATTCCAACAACAAATCAAGACACTAAACTACTACAAGGATACCAACAACATCTGCTAAGCCACTTTTGAAAGTTTTATGTGTTAAGGGTGACCTATTTACATCTTCAATAGTCTTCTAGAAGTCATGCATGTTGATGTGCCCTAACTTGGTGTCTAATATTTTCAAAAGTTCACTTTCAAGTACTGAGAGAAACTTGTATTCTTGGTACTTATATTTCAATATTGCATTAGGTTTTGAATTTTCAACTCAAGTAGAATCTTTCACTGATCTCTATAGTTTATTTACAACCTCACAAATATCCCGTTCAATAATGTTTCATAAAATTCTCCCCATGACAACTTATCTATGTTGATGTCATTCTCATGTATAGATGAAAATTGTGTATTTTTCTTCTTTGTTGGTTTTTCTTCATTTCAAGTTTCTATCATACTTATTTATTCACCACTAATTTTCTAGTTCTTCATTGAAGAAGAATATAGCAAATTCAAAGAATGACAAGTTAATTTCTATTTAGTCTTGAAAATTGTTTCAAAACATGATGAGGTATATTAAAACAAAAGGAAAAAGCACCTTACTCGAAACATTGATAATGAAAATCACATGTACAAAAAATCCCTCAATCCATGGTAATAACATGCGGTAGGTACAACATGTAAGCAATATTTCATAGGGCCCTTCCAACTCTATGTCATTTAGATGAACAAATTTGAGCATTGATATCTAATTTTGGAACCATTTTACTTAAGCTTTCTAAAGTTTATAGTCTCCTTCTTATGTAATTATAAGCATCCACTAAACTTTTGTGTTGTTCATCTTTAGTAGAAATAAATCCTTTTTTATTAGATAGAACTTTTATCATAAAAATTACTAGTGTATTCTTTCAACATGTTGCATACAAGTAAGTTGACCTACAATTATTACACTCTGTGAGATAACATATCTTCAAGCCATTTTTCAATCATCGTATGCCATTTTCTATGATTTTCCATGTTGATTGTTGGGGTTCTAGTTCTTTACAAAAATCATCTACTGCTTTAATGAATTTTTTTATTGTATATCTTAGCTTGAATGGAGTTCTCCTAGGTCTTCCATGTGTGTATCTATGCACTCCATAGTAGCATGGTCAAGAAATAAAAATCCACATGAATTATAACCAAAGAAAATATGAGGATATAAAACTAATGCAGTCCTTCTTGAGGAAGAAAATATTTCTTTCCTTACTCATAGTAGTTAATTCTCCTATTGATATTATTTGTGGATGTTGGAAATGAGGTGTATCAACCTTGCTATTTTTGAAGATTTGATTTGTTTTCATTTAATAATTTCCTACAGCTATTACACATTGTGAGTGATTTGAAAACATAAATATTAGTTGCTAAAATATGCCCATGTGATAGCATATCATGGAAGGGTTATTTTTAGAGATATTATGACATATTTTATGGCATCTTTGAGGGTCAAAAATCAGGGAGAATATTGTGGACATGAGAGCCTAATTTTAAATTCAAATCTTTCATTTTTGGGCAATACACCTCATGAGAGGTGTTGGATCTCAAAAATGCAAGTTACAAATCTTGAGAGGATGAAAAGCTCTATGATCAGACTTGCAATGTTTTTGAACCAATGAATAGAGCTAACCTATATGGTTGATGACTCCCTACACTTCAGGCTCTACTAAACCTAGGTGGGTAGACCTTGATAGCTAAAGAAGATTTAGAATTGTATGACTTAATTGAATTTATGGATCTATCCATAGTGGCATATAGTGGGATTGATGAATGCTTACTAACTACTCCTACTGAAATTTGAGATGTGAATATTTCAATAAGATTTTATGAAATTCTAAAATGGAATTGGTATGACCATTGCCTACTCCTATTAGGCTAATGGAGTCAAGAGGTGAATGATATGTGACTTACTTACTGGCTACAATTCTAGTTTTTTGGCACTAATACCTATTTATACCTTGTATAAATGTGCAAGAATGTGACTGACGGACTCTTCTTCTTGATCTAATTGATCTTATCAAGTTACTATGATTTATTAAAAGGATTTTAATCCTTCTTTGAAGGAACCAATTAAAATAACCACACAATAACAACAAATGTGTATTGACAAACGAAGTAGATTCTTCATTTGAATAACAAGACAACATCAATGTGAACACAGCTTGACAATATTATCAATTACCTAACCCTTCTTACTTATCAAAATGTTACCTCCAAGCTATTGTAATCAATCTAAAGGATTTAAATTCTTTAAAAGAAACCAATTAACTTGATCACACAAAAAAAACAAATGTGTTTTGATGAAACTGAAATATCAACTTGGATACACAGATTCAAATAGCACAGAAATAACGATGTGGAGATAGACAGATAATTGCTTAATTCATCAAACAAAAGACACCAGACATTAGCCACCAAATTAAAGCTTCTTCTGCATTATATATATCTTCAAATAGTATGCATTATGACAAAGGTCCTGAATATATGGGCAATATTTTACAATCTATCTTCTTTCTATGCCTACTCTAAAATAAAAATATAGTGATCATTATTTCAATAATCATAAGTTCAACATAAATATCAATATTTTGAAGGGGACATGCCTCTTCATAAGAGTCTTTTTGGAAATAACAATAATTAAACATAAAATATTAAGCTCTAGTGAGCCACAAATGAATTTTTGTCATATGATCCAAGTAATCCTGCCTCCCATGAGTATTAGCATCTTCAACAACGTTCCTTGCAGCTATCTCGATGATCACCATCTTCTCCAAGAGTTCACATGTATCACCTAACACTAATTCCTCGTTCTTGGCTGCTTCCAAGGCTCCATGCAACATAGACCTGCACTCCTCTATCCATCCATTCATGTCCTTCAAATCTCCACCTTCTTTGAACAACGTAGGAACTCCCTCCTTCACAATATCAATGAGTTCCTTTGTATCTTCTTGAAGCTCATTATAATACTCCTTGTGTTTCATTGTAATATCTTCAGCAACTGTGATGGTTCCACTGTCAGAAGAATCTTTATTTTTTGCTTCTTGGATCTTTTCCTAAATTCAGTCACTCACACTTTTATGCTCTTGAACTGTAGCATAACTCTCGGAATGAGTTCCCCAAATACTTGTTCATCCAAATCATTAAGTTAGTATGTCATTTCTGTAATATTGTAGAGAGTTCCTCATATTTTTCCTTGGCTGTTTGTGATTCCTCTTGCTTGCCTTTTGACTGAGAACTTTCCCCTTGTGTTAACAACTTACTATCCCTCAAAAATTCATTCTCTCTCAGCATTCTTTCATTATTGATTTTGTACATATCCATTTCTTTTATCAGCATCTGAATTTGTGATTTATTCAACTTGGCCACATTGATGCTAATGTCACAAGTAGCTATGAGATCAACTTCACCCGCTTTCAGAGTCATCACATGTCCAAATGCTTTTTCTGTTTCAATGATCACAAACTTCTTGTGTGGAGCCTACAAAGCCTAAATCATGAGAGAATTCTCATTAGGATTATATTTTGATCTTGTGTATACTAATGTGACTCCTTCAAGACTAAGTTTGTGAATGGCACTATTATTATGCAAAAAACTATCTGAAGCAAGAGCTGAGTTCAAATCCAAGCCAGGGAAGATCATCAGACTAGATTCTTCCAAAAATTCCCTTCCTCTTTCTACAATCATACTCTTCATCTCATTTTCCACATCTAGCTTCAAAGTGTTCAACAATTGGGTCTCATTGCTAGGTGTAATACTTGTGATAGAGTCTCTTATTGCCTTCCCTTTTCATTTGTACAGGACTGATATGAATTCAGGTGATTTTATGAACTCATTATCAAAAACAAAGGATTTGTAGGCCAGCTGGCTTGCATCTGCATTAGAGCCTTCATCAACTTCTCGTTGTCTATTGGAAGGTTGGTACTCTTCAATTCTTGTTTTAGATATCTTGTCATTTTCACTTTGATGTTCCTTTTCACCAATAGCTTCTTCACTTCCAGGAAACATAGCATTTATGCCTCTTCTATCTCTTTTAGTTGTTGCTCAACTTTCCTATTATACTCATCAATGGCTAATTCGGCCTCTCTTTCCTCCATATTTCTAATTATATCTGATGGCACAATTCACAAATCTACCTAACTGGCCCTTTTTGGAGGGTCATAATTTGAAGCCTGTTGATTTTCAGCTTCCCACAATGAGTTTTGCTGGGGTTTCAAAAAGAGAAGCTAGAGGGTTTTGGCACTTTTTTGTTGTTTGCAAACTTTTAGTTTTACAAAGTAGCCTCCTGTTTGAGCTTGCATTTTGCAATTGGTTGATTGTCATGCTAGAATGATTGTTGTTATGAATTCTCCCCACCTAAATGAGCTCGTATGTTAGTTCTTAGAGTCTCATGATCTGATTTACTATTTTTAGCAGATCAAAACCAAATGCAAATTCTCCTATTTTGCATTTTCATTTTCAAAAACCCTTCTGAGAGGCCAACTTTGAGCATCAATATCTTTTGATCAGTGATGGTTTAAGAAAATTCCTTTTGCACACATGCTCAGTGTACCAAGATGAGCTAGTGTGTCTAGTGGAAGCTCACCAGGAGTTGATTTGATATTTTTTCAGTGAGGTGTTATGATCAATTTCAATTGGTTCAGAATAGGCTGTTGTTATAGAAAGTTCAAATGAGAAACTTTCACAGCTAATATCTTTCACCGCATGATATGTTTCTCCGAACCTTTTGTTGCACTACATGCATGTGTCAAATGTCTACATGCCTGTAAGTTTTTATAGCTTCAGGAGGTTGTTTGCCCAATTTTCAGAGGTGATTCTAGGGCCAACTTGGTCATTTTTCACCATTTTCCAAATGTGCTAGAAAGTAGGAGTAAGGGCTATTATTTAATTAATTGACTATTGCAGTCATAACAATTTCAGGTTTTCTTTTTGGTGACAGTTCAAGTGCGCGGGCTCTTGAAAATTCGCCTCTATATCAAATTATCCTCAATGAGCAAAATGGGAAGAAACAAAATACTCCAGGCGAATGTTTATTGTAACTAAATTTTGAAATGTCACAAAGCAGTCCAATTGGCTAGTGACATGTGTACTTTCTGGCCCGATCCTTGTTTGCTCCTTCATTTTCTATAAGAAGGATTTCAGGGCTAGAAGTAGGGGGTTAGAAAGTTAGAAAGTTTTGGTCAAGTCTAGGTGAAGTTGCAGAGAAAATTGTAAAGTCTAGTAGTTACAAAGAAATGCAAATTAGGTTCTGAATAAATTTTTTATAGGTTTTGAATTCATGGAGATATAATGTTTTATAACAATACTAGCATTTGAATCAGACTGATAAATTCAAGCTCATGTCTCTCCTGTGTACAAGCGTATTTAAAATTTTGAATGAAGTGATCAAGGGTTATTTTGTTCATCTCACTGTTGTGGTGTGCGCAATTCTTATTTTAGCTTAAATTGAAAGAATTAATTAAAATACTTAAATGAGATTGTAAGTTGATATGTTATGTACAAGGATCTAATAAGTGGTATTGAGTTAGGGTTACATACTGGTGATATTGTAAGGCAATATTGTCAAATATAGTATGTGCTACAAGTTAAATTTTTTATAAACCCTTAGGTATTTGTGAATTTGACTCCCCCAATGAAATTAAGGAACTGATCTAAGTTGCATCTATTTTTGTGCTTCAATATTTGTTTGTGTCCACTCGGAGCTTGCTACAAATTGAAAATTAAGGAATATCTTTTACTTTGAAGTGTTGTTATAATTATCTGTGTTGTAAAGTCTGGTAGTTATAGAGAAATGCAAACTAGGTTCTGAATCATTTTGTTATAGGTTTTGAATTCATGGAGATATAATGTTTTATAACAGTACTAGCATTAGAATCAGACTGATAAATTCAAGCTCATGTCTCTCCTGTGTACAAGCATATTTGAAATTTTGAATAAAGTTATCAAGGGTTATTTTGTTCATCTCACTGTTGTGGTGTGTGCAATTTTTATTTTAGCTTTAATTCAAAGAATTAATTAAAATTCTTAAATGAGATTGTAGGTTGATACGTTTTGTACAAGGATCTCATAAGTAGTATTGAGTTAGGGTTACATATTGGTCATATTGTAAGCCAATATTGTCAAAGATATTATGTTCTACGAGTTAAATAAGTTATAAACCCTTCGGTATTTGAGGATTTGACTCCCCTAATGGAATTAAGGCACTGATCTAAGTTGCATCTATTTTTGTGATTCAGTATTTATTTGAGTTCACCTGGAGCTTGCTACAAATTGAAAATTAATGAATATATTTTACTTTAAAGTGTTGTTATAATTATGTCACGCTCCAAATGGTTGATATTATTGATGAACAACCAATTCTATTCAGTTTTCTCTCGTTTTGTTGAGCTATTGAGTGATATTATCTATTATGGTTAATGTTGTTTATAATTATGGTGTAGAGGTTATAAACACATTAAGGGATCACCATCCAGGGTCTTGTAGATCCCAAAGTATAGGAGGTCCTTAAAATCCTCATCAGTTGGTCCAAGTCCTTTGAGCTGCCCTTGATTGGAATTGCCAATTCTATAGGTAGATTAGGAGATCAACCCAGTTTAAGTTAAAAACAAACCAACAAAATGGTGACTCTACTGGGGACATTGTTGAAGATCATTTTTCCTTATAGAGTCATGATCTTGTTATGAGAGGTTCAATATCCTTGTCAAGTGAGCCAATTCTCATAAATGTTGCCACAGAATCTATTGTAATTCATCTTTCAATGTAAGTTATGTCTAGATTTGTCCATATTTCATGATTATTTCATAATACCTCACAAATTGTGAGTGGTTACTCCAATATCTATGCACCAGTGTGCACTATTTGAGAAGAACTAAGAAAAAACCAAAGGATTTGTAGTAGAGATGAAGTAGATTTGAGCTCTTGTGATGAATTACCCTAACAAGTTTGAGGAAGGAATCCATTTGATGTCATGTTGTCAGATAAGGAGGTGTTGCAGAGCTTATGCCGGTTCTTGAACAAATTTGACCTATGAAGAAATTCCAGTTGATCAAATTTTTGTCCTCTGCAAAGAGGTGAATACGGTTCTAGATCTACAAATATTTCCAATTGGAAGAACAATTTATAGTTGCTGCAACAATTTTAGATATTTTTCACTCTTGGTTTTCAAGAAACTCTTGTATGAAAACAATATTTGAACTTGTTAGGAAAAATTTTGGTTCCCTACTTAGTGATTTAGCACTACCAGAGGGAAGGGATAGTAAATTTACATTTGCAAACTTCCATTTGTTGGATCTGTTGAATGTAATTTCAATTGCATTGAAAGAATTTTGTCTAGTGCTCAAATATTTGCTTATAGGGATGGTTAGAATTCATTAATGTATTTTAGGGGTTTCCATCCATTTGTATTATCATATGATTCAAGCCCAGGTTGTCATTATGTAAGCCATTTTCATAGTAATCCTTCATTTGGTCATGCTTGTAATTATGCACAATTAGTGAGCCTTGATTTGTAATACCCATGGATCATCAAGGTAAAGTAGCTATACCATTGAACACTTTAATTCAGCTTGTCAAAAAGTGTCAAAAGTATAATAATCTTCAAGTATCTAATACCCCAAAGTGGAAGAACCCAAGAGTTAATAAGCCTAGGTTCAGTCTTGAATGGAATGATATATTTGAAAGAAGGCTTAAAGAGATGGATGAAAGACACCAATTTTTTCAAAAAGCCCAGTTAAGAGACCATCAAACTATGTCTACTTGTCAATTCATTGCACCATTTTTCAATTCATTAGACCCATTGTATTCTCAATTAGATTTTTCATGGTTTGATTACAAAGTGGAAAGTATGCCAAATCAAGTCTATAAGAAGATGCCTAGATTTGATGCGTACGTCGTGTGCGAAGGAGATGTACATGTTAAAAAAAATTCCAGCTTCATGAAGAAACATTCATTTGGAGATCAGGATATGTGGATGAGATTTTTTGTCAGATCTCTTGAAGCTAGAGCTCAGGATTGGTATTTAAGCTTTCCTGAGAAGTCATTTCCTTGCTAGGATAAATTAGTGAATGCTTATAGTGAAGAATTTGCAAGAAAGCCCTCTGACCTTGTCATGAGGTTAAAGCAGATCAAGAAGCAAGATGAGGAGTCAAGTGTTGATTTCATTCATAGATTTGTTGCTTCCTTGTCACTAATCCTAGAGAATTTAAGACCTAGTACATAAGACTGTATCCATATGTATTTTGAAGCTTATGAAGAAGGATCTAGTGCATTGTTAAAATATTTCAAAATATTGAGTATGTCGATGACTTATACATTTTTAGATGGATTGGGGAAATAGAGAAATGAATATGTGTTAAGTTTGTTGTCTTCACTTATGGGTAAATATGTTAATGAAATTAGCAGCTATGTGAATGTGAATGATCGGAGGTCTTCAAATAAATGCAGACTTGAGAAGGTTGACGACAAGAGGAATGCATCATCAAATGGTGAGGAAGTAGAAGTAGACCCAACTGCAAATTAGCAACGGATTCTTTCGACCTTAGAGCATGATGAAGAATACCAGTTGGATTTATTCTTTGAAGAAGAGAAATGTGATCAGCAAGGTAATGGTACAATTGATTATCTCAATTCAGCATATGATGAGTGTAGTCTTGATGCAAGTCTCCATGATGAGGCAAAGGAATTTGTTGATTTGGGGAACTCTCTTGAGAACACCAGTTTATCAGCTGCAAATGAAGATGTATGTGATGAATTTTAGTTTGAAAGATCGACCACAAGTAGCTGTAGTGAGGAAACCAATAGTTTTTTTCAGCTTGACAATGAAAATATTTATGCCTACCCTCACGAGGATGTAAATGATAAACTCAATGAGGACACCCAGTCTAATGTTGAAGTACAAAGATATGTGGATTGCTGTTATGATATCCCAATAGTGAGTAAGGATGAAAAAATGGACAATCTATACTTTATGATGGATTGTGTCCATGTATGTGATAATGTTATTAGCAATTCAGTCTGATATGATTGGGGAGACCCTATTTATGATCAGCCCATTGAGTTTTCAGATTTTGATGATGGAGACACCTTGGGATATCCTAATTTGCAATTTCATAGTGCATTCAATTCAAGTGAAGGTCAAGAAGAGGAAGTGGGTGAAAGGATAGATTAGAGCAATGATATACAAGTTGTGAAAAAAAATCAGATCTATTGACCACCAAATATCAGAACTGTGCACATGAGGACAACTCTCAGTTGTTGTGTGCAACCCCTATTGATTTTGAAAGTGATGATGATCTTCATTGTGCAAGGTATGATGCAAGTGAATTTGATTCTCTTTCCAATGATGAACCAGCTGATCATGATGATGATAATATGGACTAAGACACCCAGCCATTTGATGGTAATGATGCATTGTATGATGAGTATGACAATGAGCGTGTTTATGCAAACTCAAAAATTTGTTTTGATGAGTTTCAAGCAGTAGATAACCATGGGGATCGCATATCTAATGATCCAAATATTGAATATTGTAATACAGATTTGAACAAGCCTTTATTTTCTGACTTGATGAAGCTTAGTCATGAGTCTTTGAATGTGAATGATGTTGATTTTGATCAGAAATCAGATTATTCTTCTAGACCAAAATTGCTTGTTGTTGAGAAAGCTTGTGATGTTGAAAGTGTTGATACCTTATGCTCAGAGCATGACAATGTGACTACAGATGATGATTCTCAATACTAGCATGATGAAGAATAGTTACAGAGTGTGCTAATAGATGAGTGTATCTCTTTGCATACGCTTGAAGATAGTTTGCATGATGATTCGGATCTTTTGGTAAGCTCTTGTGATGGTTTAAATTTTTAAATCCAAACTAATGATTAGATTGAGCCCAATAGTTCCAGCCACAAGGCAAAATGATGAACATGATAGGTTATTGCCACATTATAATCAACATCTCTAAAGTATGCTTGAATTTTAGATGCACAATGGTTATGAACATGTTGATAATGTTGTGAATGATTGCCTATTAGGAGGTGTTAGAGCTTTCACAATTTTCTGTGCTTGCTCATTCTAGTCTTGGGGTTTTGGGTTTTGAGCCAAATGTGGTCTTGGGTTTTTTGATTGCATTGAGTATTTTAATTTTGCATTGATTGGTTATCCCGGTTGCCAGCTTCATTAGTTTCCTTTTGAGCCATCGAGATACATTCACTACCAGCCCCGAGACCTTGTGATCGTCGATCACTTTAATTTGCCTTCACACTTGATTTTAATGTTTGATTATAAATGAATTAAGCTTAATTCATTGACCCCTAAGGGTGTCATCTTGTCGGCCTAGTCAGTCCCCCTTTTTGAATAACATTTACCGCATGTGCAATTTTTGCAGCCATCAGATGAATATGAAATAAACAAATCCAGATCATTGTGGGCTAACGTCGCAAGGTTTTCAGAAAATGGTCAAGCAGTGTGCAAAATACTAATGCATGGAAGCCGATGCTAAGAGAGGGCTTACCTACTTTGTCCCACCCCAGCACCTGGAGCCTGAAGATCAATGGAAATGATCAGAGCGTCGAGAATGATCACCACCATTCCCCGCCATATCATGAACGAAAATGAGCACACTTTATGGATCACGATATCATGAGAAGTTGCCACGTACACTCTGTAGCTACAGATGAGTGGAGCCCACAATTACATGGAGAAGCCCCACACAAAGCTAATACCAAAGGAGATAGCACAAGATCAACGACTCATAAATAAAGATGAAGATTTAGCTCAATCCCCACTCTTGCTTGTTGGTTCACACCCCCAAAGTGCTCACTAGTTAAAAACTATGAGTTGTATGATATGGTGCCACGTGGCATGCAACCGGAGCCTGACTGAAAAGAAAAACAGTGTCCCCCAGAGAAGTCCTGATAGGGTACCACTTGGAATCTAGGCCCGGTGATGCATTTTGAAATGCACGGGATGGCTCAAGTTTTAAAAGGATTTTGTTTGAAAAAAAAGTACTTTTTTTAAGCAATCGAAGCTCGGTAGAAAGAATGAAGAGCACTACCCACACAAAAATCCTGATAGAATACCTCGTGGAAAGCCCCATACAAGATGTCAATGATGTCATAACTAAAGGCGAAGCCACGAAAGGAGAAACCACAAATGAAAAGAGCAACAACTTTTGCTCGGGAATTAACAAGTTTGTTATTATTATCAGCTTTTGTTACATTTTTATTTAATTTCCTAATTTGTTATCAAATGGGACGATCATTAGTTTGAAGCTTTCCACCTTTCATGAGAATGCAAGAAGACCAAGGCCAAAAGGCGTGGGAGATATTCTGGGAGGATATAAAAGGAGAAGATTGATAGAGAATAAGGGGTTAATACAGATAATTTTTAGAGGGTTTTTTACACAATGAAGACCATGATGCATGTATAAATTCTTAGGAAGTCAATGAAGATATCTGATCTTGTGGCCTAATTTTGGTATCAACTATTTTTTGGAATTAATCAATTATTTGGTTGTCTCCACTTTAATGCTTCTTTGTTATTTAAATTGATATATCAAGTATATACTCAGTTTATCAATGCACATTTCTTGTACTTGTGTGATATGATTAATTGGTTCTTTCATGTAAAGATTAAATCCTTCTAGTGAATCACAGTAATTTGGGAGTGTTAATTGGATCAATAAGAAGAGCCATATAATTAGGGTTGTCAATTTGTCTCAAGTAGAGTTTGTCAGCTAATTTCCTGCATGTTTATACAAGCTATAAACCCACAATAGTGTGATGAACAATTTGCATTATTTCCATTACATGTCACATTTTCTAGGTCTTCATTAGACTCCGTTTACCCAACAAGGCACTAGTCTTATGCATTTCATTATTTAGTTTCATCCATTTTTTACATCTGTTAACTTAACATATTAGATTTTTATATTGCTTGGACAATTTATACCAAATTCAGTTTGCATCTTTCCAATTCTAAATTTCCATTGTGGATAGATTGCTTAAGGAATAAAACACATAGTTCAAATTTGCTTCATTCAGATAGGTACACCCACCTAGGTTTAGCAGAGCCTAAAGAGTAGAAGGTTCAAAAGCATCATTTGGCCTTGTACGTTAGCCAAAAACATTATGAGAGCTTGGCAACCTCTCGTGGTTCAAAAATTGCATTTTTGAGACCTAACAGTTTGGCAACTCTATTGGGGAGTTAAACTGAGCCCAAGCCTTCATCATAGAGTAAATATCTTGCAGAAGACTCCTCTAGGAACAAAGAACTACAAAATTTTCTCACCTTTTGGAAAGTCAGTGGCGACTCTGAATGAACAAGTGCATTAAAACCGATAAAGTGAAGTATACATCAGAAAGGAACCATCCTAGAGTTTAGACTATCAAAATTACTCACAACACGCATGGCAGAAGGTCTTTGTATAACGAGGATCCAAATAATGACAAAAGTAAATGGACTCAAAAGAATGATAAGGGCAAGAAGGTGTCTAATGACATGGGCCCAACGAATAAAGACAAAACATCAAAAGCACACCTGGAGACATATAATTCCTATGGTACACTGGCAACTAAAAATAACTCATCTAGAGAACCTCACACTCCTGAGGAAAAGAGGAATCCATTCTATTAACCAGACCCCAAGAAAGTTGAGGAGTTCATGGCTGGACTTGAGGCTGAAAGGGAAAGGAGACAACATGAATATGATCATAAAATGGCGTTACTTGAAGAAAATCAGGATGGACTTGGCTATGAAGTAGCCTCTGAAGAGAACTATGAACACATGGCTCGGGATGAGATAAATGCACGTTTGGAACATGAAAGACAAGAAGTGGAAAGAAAAGGAATGGATTATGAGCAGAGGCTCCAAGCAATAAAAGAGCTTGAAGAATTGAAGTTACAGAAAGCCCAGATCAATGCTCAGATGGATAACTTACCTAAATATGTGCCACCTCATAGGTAGGGGAATAATAATGCAGGACCTTCAAATCCCCCAAAACCACAACAAAATCAATCAGGGAATCAACATAGACCCCCAAATGCTCCACCGCAACATCAAAATACTTAGCCACCCCCTCACCAGTAATATATACCCCCACATGGTCAACAAAACATGCCTCCACAAGGTCAGTAATATATGCCACCACCTCACAAAAATCCATTGTACCAGTACCAGCATCCTCAAAAAAATCCACCTCCTCCACCATACACAACCATGATCAAACAATTTCATTTGGCTAGATTTAAAATATCCTTATCCCATGGATAACAGTTGGAAAAGCCTTGTCCCAAAATTCACAGCAAGTAGTGTAGTCACAGCTGAAGAACACTTAAGGAGATTTAATGCATTTATTCAAGACTTGGATATGCAATATGAGGATGTGCAAATGAGATTGTTTATGATGTCATTAATTGAAGATACTAAAGATTGGTTTAATATTTTCCAACAACTTCTATTGACTCCATTCAGGAGCTTTATGAACAGTTCCTTGAGCAGTATGGGAATCAATGTGCACCAGAGTTTTCCCTACATGAATTGGTAATTATCCAGAAGCATCAGAATGAGCTAGCTTATGACTTCAACCAAAGCTTTCCTAAATTACATAATAAGATACCTCCTCGATCCAAATTAGTTGATCCTACTGCATTAAGTATCTATTTAAAATATTTTGATCCTAAGATAGGATATGAGCTTAGGAACAGGTGTCACAGGAATTTAGCTGAAGCTCAAAAGATAGCACTAACTATTGAAAATAATAGGAAAGCTACATGAATGATTGGCAAGAGGGATAATCCTAGGGTTCCCCAAGATACTCCTCTAGATAGGTAGGAAAATACATACAAAATGAAAGGCCAAGGTTGCATGACATGCCATATAATACAAATTGGAAGGATGGAAAACCAATGATGGATAGGCCAAGGAATAAAGAGACACCTGATCGTTTAAAGAAAAGAGGGGCGTATATGGTAAATAATAGTCCTTTGTGCCCAGTTTGTGACTTGCCACATTCCCCAAATCATTCTATTTTACCTTAGTCGATACCAGGAAAATACATACTAGAAGACAACAATGAAGAGGACCATAATATCTATTTAACTTCCCACACTCTTCACTCTGATGAGCAGGGATATTCATCTTCAGAAGAAGGAGGGTATGAATATGATGCTGATCACCAAAAGTACAAAGTCCATATGGAAAAACAACAAGTTTTTTCTAATCATGAAGAAAGTGATGATGAACAATGTCCTCCTAGTACATCATATCAAACAAATTAATGCAATATGAGAAGTCCGACTGAGGAAGAAATTAAAAGGTTAACTATTGCAGTAGTTGAGCAGGCCAAAAGCAGATATTGGTTGAGAATAGAATAGTAAATGAGAATGAAGGTGTTCCAGGATGAATATTTTTGAAGGATAAGAAAATTCCCCAAGAAGTTTCAAAAAGGATAGATGATAAGAAGCTTGATAAAAAAGAACAAAAGTATGTTCTTAAGGAGGAGAACAAAGAATTGCCCAAGGACAAACAAAAGTCAGATCAGACAAACAAAAAGGAGAAAGAGGAGAACAAAGGAGAGTCAACAGAGCAAAAGAGGATGATCAGAACATAAGTTGCATCTTTTGATATCATTCAAGCTTTGTCCGAGGTAAAAATTTATGTCCCATTACTTGAAATGAGGAAGATTAAATAATATAGGGAAACTACTATTCAATTAATGTTTAGTGGAAATAATAAAAGTACAAACCTTGAAAATAAGGAGATTCCTAGAAGTAGTAATAAGAAGGAAAAGATAAAAGTTCAAGAGGTTTGTCTAAGTGATGCATTGATGAATCCACCACAAATTGATCTATTCTTTACTACCCTACTCATAAATGACAAGCTGGTAAGAAATTATATGATAGATTTAGGTGCTTCTATGAACATCATGCCGGTAGGGGTGATGAAACAACTCGGTATGTGGGTAGACTTTGAAGGTGGTAAATGTTATGCCATGGATAGTAGACCTGTCTCGGTTGTCGGAATTATGAAAGATGTGGAAGTGAAATTGGCTACTTACCCACAACCAACTTATAATATTGATATAACTTTCATTGACACACCTCCTCAGTTTATAATGCTTTTGTCAAGACAATGGACTAAAATAGTTGGAGGCAATGTACAATTTGATTTATGATATGCCACAATACCAGTCAAAGGTGAAGAAGTCAAATTGTGTAGAGAACCAAGGATGAATCAGATTGTCGATTGTGTTCCTCAAGGATAGCTGAATTGTTTCTATGATGTGAATTTAGGGAGTTTCAGAGTGGAATCCTCTCAGTCTGAATTAGCAAATACTGGCCCAATTGATAAGCATGTTTCTAAAGATTAGCAGGGCATGTGGAAAATGTATTTTGATGGAGCATGCAGCCAAGAAGGCAATGGCGATCTGGGGTAGTGTTTATATCAACTAAAGGTATTACATTCAAATGTCATTTTTACTAATCTTTGAGTGTATAAACAATGTGGCATAATATGAGGCCTTATTGATTGGTTTAAATATGGCTGTCAAGCACAAGATCAAATTGATAACTGTCCTAGGATACTTTGAACTAGTTGTCTCATAGATAAAATCAAGATATGCTACAAAGAATAAAAGATTGAAACAATATATAAATGTTGTGTGGGATATGATTGAATTATTTGATACTTTCTCAATTGATTGGATAAACATATCAGAAAGATTTAATTACAGAATTTCTAGCTAACATGGCCCTAAAAAGAGATGATATTACTTTGGTTAGAATATCCTAGGTTGAATTCAAAACAAGACCTTCTATCCCTAACAACATATACAGTTGGAAAGTTTTCAATGATGATACTAACCTCCTAAATTTTCTTCATTGCATAGATCAGTATGAGGCTCAAGATATTGACTTCAATTCTTTTGTGGAAGAAGTGGATGGGAGATAGACTGTATTTTGGAAGGAAATCTTGTAGCTTAAAATCAACAAGCTCCCCAAAGGGCTTGTGGCACTAGAAAGAGTGTATGATGGGAATGATCTCTCTCTCATGAAGGAGACACCAGTTAAGAGAGAAGATATTGAAGAAATAAATCTAGGAACTGAGTTAGCACCAAAAAAGGTCTACATTAGGAAGAAGATAAGTCCCACCATTAGGGGAATGTTGATTTCCTTATTGATAAAATACAAACAGGTGTTATCTTGGTCTTATGAGGATCTCAAGGTGTATAGAGAAGATCTTTTCCAGCATGAGATTCCACTTAAACTAGATACAAAGCCATTTAGACAAAAGCAGAGGCCTATTGACCCAACATTGGAACCTAAAATGTACGAGGAATTGGAAAAATTAAGAGATGGAGGTATTATTAAACCCATTAGACATTCAACATAGGTCTCAAACCTAGTTCTAGTAAGAAAACATAATGGGGATATCACACTATGTGTAGATTTCAGAAATCTAAATGTTGCTTCCCTTAAGGATAATTATCCTCTCACAAATATGGAGTTAGTATTGCACAAAGTAACAGGGTGTGAGTTACTATCCATGATGGATGGATTTTCTAGATATAACCAAGTAAAAGTCAAAGATTCTGAGCAATATAAGATAAAATTTACTACACCATGGGGAACATATGTTTATGTTAGAATTCCATTCGATCTCACAAATGCATGGGCCACTTTTCAAAGGGCCATGGATGTGGCGTTTGCAGATTTAATTAATGCCATAATTATAGTGTATTAGGACGATCTTACTACTTATTCCAAAAGAGAAGAAGATCATGTGGGGCACTTGGAGAAGATATTTATCAAAGCTCTGGAATATGGTATTAGTCTTAATCCTAAAAAATGTCATTTTTTTGTTACGGAGGGTAAGCTTTTAGGACATATTGTATCAAAATATGGGATTAGAATAAACCCTGAGAGAGTAGAAGCCATAGATAAAATTCCCATTCCCAAAACTGTGAAAGCAATCCAATCGTTCTTTGGTCAAATTAACTTTGTTAGGAGATTTGTATCAAATTTTGCTGAGATTGTTAAACCTATATCCAAGATGCTAAAAAGGGGAGAAAAGATAGATTAGATTGCAGAAGCCATGGAAGCCTTTATATCTATCAAAAGAGCTATCAAGGAGGCCCCCATCCTAAAGTCCCCTGATTTTACTGAACCTTTTCAAATATTTTCTTTTGCCTCATTTCACACAATAGTCGTTGTTATGTTACAAAAGAATGATGAAGGCCATGAGCAACCTGTATATTTTTTCAGCAAGTCTTTGCAAGGGTCAAAATTGAAATATGATATTATGGAAAAACAAGCCTTTGCATTGGTCAAAGAAATACAAAATTTCAGACCATCTCTTGTCAGAGCTAAAGTAATTGCCTATGTCCCACATGCAGTAGTGAAATGTATCCTCATATAGAAAGAGGTGATAGGGAAAAGATGTAGATGGATTAATAAAATCCAAGAATTCGATATGGAAATTTAGATTACCAAGCTGGTAAGGGGACAAGGTTTCGCCAGGCTAATGGTAGAAACGAACATTGAAGCAAACCAAATTTGCAATATAAAAGGTGAGGAGAATGCAGTTGCAAGTATTGAACATACTCCTTGGTACACAAACATAATGTATTATCATAGGCACATGAAATGCCCCGAGGGGTTGAATGATAATCAAAAGAGAACTTTGAAGCTGGAAGCGTCTAAGTATCTATTTATAGAAGGGGACCTTATTTTGGAAGAATATGGATGGAATGCTACTATTATGTCTGGATGAATCATAAGCAAAACATGTCTTGAGGGAGATGCATGAAGGGGTGTGTGGAGGTAATTATTCTGCCAAAGCCACTGCACATAAGATCCTCAGGGCTGGCTATTACTGGCCTAAAGTTTTTAATGACTCTTTTGCATATGTAAGGAAATGTGAAGCTTGTCAGAAGTTCTCAGGGAAATTGAAATATCAAGGAGCCCTACCACATAGAAATTTGCAGGTAGAAGCCCCTTTCCACCAATGGGGAATTGATTTCATTGGAGAAATAAAGGAAAAGTCAAGT
This sequence comes from Sequoiadendron giganteum, assembly GCA_007115665.2. Classification (NCBI taxonomy): domain Eukaryota; kingdom Viridiplantae; phylum Streptophyta; class Pinopsida; order Cupressales; family Cupressaceae; genus Sequoiadendron; species Sequoiadendron giganteum. Next base: position 169,557,173 of record CM021108.1, on the reverse strand, counting down.
GGAGGACATAATGGATACTAGTAGCCACTGATTATTTTACTAAGTGGGTGGAGGATATCCCAAAAAAAGCAAGCGACAAGTAAGGTGGTGATAAAATTTCTGATGGAAAACATCATAACTAGATTTGTAACACCAGTGAGAGTGATCACAAATAATGGGATGTGTTTTAGGTTTGATGAATTCAAAGAATTGTGCAACACATATGGCATTAATATTTCCTATGCCACCCCTTATCATCCACAACTGAATGGTTAGACAAAATCTAGTAACAAAATTCTTCTAAAGATAATAAGGAGGATGTTAGGTACAAATAAAAAGGCATGGGACTCAAAGTTGAGAATGGTTGTATGGGCGGATAGGATTACAGTGAAAAAATAAATTGGAAAATCTCCATTTGAACTAGTGTATGGAACACAAGCCAGGATGCCATTACAGAACCTTTTACCAATTTATAATTTTATTCTGCAAGAGGATTTGGATATTTCTTAACCAATGGAGGAAAGAATGGAAAAACTTGCAGAACTTGATGAGATAAGGAGAATGACTCAAAAGCAAAAATGTGAAGCTGCACTCATGGGTAAAATATATTTTTGACAAAAAGGCCAAAGATCAAAAATTTGAGGAGAATGATTAGGTGCTAATTTGGAATGCTCGATGTCAAGAGAAAACAAAACATGGAAATTTTGAAGCCCTGTGGTTGGGTCCTTTCGTGATCATTGGCAAAGGAGGGGAGGATTCTTATTATTTGTAGAACATGTCTGGAGAGAAGCAAGAATTGCAAGTACATGGGCAGTTCCTAAAGCATTTTTTCTCTTAAGGAGTACCAGAGGATTAAGGATTTCTAGTGCATGGAAGATTCTTAACAAACCTCTTAAAACTCTATTTTCCATGCACAGTAGTCTAGGAAATCAAAAGGGGCTAAGACTTGCTAGTACAAGGACAATCCCAAAATTCCCTCATCGATTTTTTTTTTCTTTCCATGTACAGTAGTATAGGATCATTTCCATCTCCTCCATCTTCTACCTCCTTTCATTTTTCACATCCTTGATGTCTTGATTTGTTCTCCCAGAGATTTGGATTCTTGCTATGCCCATGGGGGCCATACATCCCCAGTCGGAGCCACTATTGGAGCTTTCACAATTTTCCCTACTTGCTCATTTTGGTCTTGGGGTTTTGGGTTTTGAGCCAAATGTGGTCTTGGGTTTTCTGATTGCATTGAGTATACTAATTTTGCATTGATTGGTTATCCTGGTTGCCAATTTTATTAGTTTCCTTTTGAGCCATCGAGATACATTCACTACCAGCCCTAAGACCTGTTGATCATCGGTCGCTTTAATTTGCCCTCATGCCTGATTTTAATGTTTGATTATAAATGACTTAAGCTTAAGTCATTGAACCTTGAGGGTGTCATCTTGTCAACCTAGTCATTCCCCCTTTTTGATTAACATTTACCACATGTGCAAGCTTTTTAGCCACCAGATGAATATGAAATAATCAAATCTAGATCATTTTGGGCTAACCTCGCAAGGTTTTCACAAAATGGTCGAGTGGTGTGCGGAATATTGATGTGTGGATGTCGATGCCAAGAGAGGGCTTACCTACTGTATCCCACCCCAATATCTAAAGCCTAAAGATCAACGGTACTGATCAGAGCATGGGGAATGATCACCACCATTCCCCTTCATATCACAAATGGAAGATGAGCACACTTTATGGATGTGGATATCATGAGAAGCTACCACGTACACTTTGTAACTGCAAACGAGTGGAGCCCACAAGTACATGGAGAAGCCCCACACAAAGCTAATACTAAAGGAGATAGCATAGGATCAATGGCTCATAAATAAAGATGAAGATTCAGGTCGATCTCGACTCTTGCTCGCCAGTTCGCACCCCCAAAGTGCTCACCAGTTAAAACCCGTGAGGTGTGCGATATGGTGCCACGCGGCATGCAACTGGAGTCTAGCTAGAAAGAAAAGTAGTGTCTCGCAAAGAAGCCCCAATAGGGTCCCACCTGGAATCTGGGCTCGGTGTTGCATTTTGAAATGCACGGGATGGCTCAAGTTTTAAAAGGATTTTGTTTGAAAAAGAGAAAGAACTTTTTTTAAGCAGTTGTAGCTCAACAAAAAGAAAGGAGTGTCCATAGGAAAATCCTAACAGAATGCCACATGGAAAGCCCTGGACAAGATGCGAATGATGTCATAACTAAAGGCGAAGCCATGAAAGGAGAAAATGTGAATGAAAAGAGCAACAACTTTTTCTCGGGAATTAATGGATTTGTTATTATTATCATCTTTTTTTACATTTTTATTTAATTTCCTGCTTTGTTATCAAACGACATGACCTTTGGTCTGAAGTTTTCCGCCTCTCATGAAAATGCGAGAAGACCAAGGCAAAAAGGCATTGGATATTTTCTGGGAGGATATAAAAGGAGAAGATTGATAGAGAATAAGGGGTTAATACAAATAATTTTTAGAGGGTTTTTTACACAATGAAGACCATGATGCATGTATAAATTCTGAAGAAGTCAATGAAGATATCTAATCTTGTGGCTTAATTTTGGTATCAACTGTTTGTTGGAATTATTCAATTATTTGGTTGTCTCCACTTTAATGCTTCCCTATTATTTAAATTGGTATATCAAGTATATATTCAGTTTATCAGTGCACATTTGTTGTACTTGTGTGATATGATTAATTGGTTCTTTGAACTAAAGATTAAATCCTTCTTGTCAATCACAGTAATTTGGGAGTGTTAATTGGATCAATAAGAAGAGCCATATAATTAGGGTTGTAATCTGTCTCAGGTAGAGTTTTTCAACTAATTTCCTAGATGTTTATAAAAGTTATAAACCCACAATAGTGTGTTGAACAGTTTGCGTTATTTCCATTACATGTCACATTTTCTAGGTCTTCATTAGACTTCATTTACCTAACAAGGCACTAGTCTCATGCATTTCATTATTTAGTTTCATCCATTTTTACATCTGTTAATTGAACATATTAGATTTTTATATTGCTTGGACAATTTATACCAAATTAAGTTTGCATCTTTCCACATCCAAATTGCCATTGTGGATAGATTTCTTAAGGAATAAAATACACAGTTCAAATTTGCTTCATTCATATAGGTACACCCACCTAGGTTTAGCAAAGCCTAAAGAGTAGAAGGTTCAAAAGCATCATTTGGCCTTGTACGTTAGCCAAAAATGTTGTGAGAGCTTGGCAACCTCTCGTGGTTCAAACCTATGTTTTTGAGACCTAACAGGAGGTACTAACATGTTCAATCAGGCAGATGGTTCTGATCGAACTATGCTTTCATGTGGTCTTGATCACCATTTTCAAATGTTGTCACTTGATATGAAATCAAAAAATGAAGAGAGTGGCAGTGATGTGGCTTATTTGATTTGGTTGCCACTTGATGATAAAGTTGAATAGAGAGCAAGTTTCTACTTGCACAAAGGCAGTCTGACACTTGTGTTTGCAAAGGTGCAGTTGTTCATGTTGTTATAGTTTGATAAGTGCAAGCATGAGTTGAGGGAGATCATCTATTTTTACAGAATTGTGTTTGATAGAGGTAAATGTTGATTCCCTTTTTTCATTTGGTGGCCCGGGGTCACCAGATGAAGTTGAAAACAAAGTTGAATAAAGGAGTTGTTTGAGGACACTTGATGGATTCAAAATTTGGTCTACTCTCTAGAGATTTGGAATCTTGCTATGCCCACAGGGGGCATACATCCCCAATTGGAGCCACTGATGGCACTCTTAAATTTTGTAAATTTGAAGTGCCCATTTCAAAACTTTGCCGTTGCACTTTTAGTACACTTGACAAATCTGCCTAAGTGACCCACTTTGGAGGGTCATAATTTAAAGCCTATTGATTTTTGTGCAAAACCCCTTTGTAGAAATATTCAATTAACATATGTGAATGTGTGTGTCAATTTTCAGCTTCCCATGATGAGTTTTGTCTTGGTTTTGAAAAGCGAAGCTGGAAGGTTTTGGCACTTTTCTATTGTTTGCAAAATTTTAGTTTTGCAAAGTAGCCTCCTGTTTGAGCTTGCATTTTACAATTGGTTGATTGTCATGCTAGAATTATTTTTTTTATGCATTCTCCCCACCTAAATGAGCTCGTATGTCAGTTCTTAGAGTCTCATGATCTGATTTACTATTTTTAGCAGATCAAAACCAAATGCAATTTCTCCTATTTTGCATTTGCATTTTTAGAAACCGAGGCCAACTTTGAGCATCAATATCTTTTGATCAGTGATGGTTTAAGAAAATTCCTTTTGCACACATGCTCAGTGTACCAAGATGAGCTAGTGTATCTAGTGGCAGATCGCCAGGAGTTGATTTGATAATTTTTTAGTGAGGTGTTTTCATCAATTTCAATTGGTTCAGAACAAGCTGTTGTTATAGAAAGTTCAACTGAGAAAATTTGACAGTGAATATCTTTCACCGCATGATATGTTTCTCTGAGCCCAAAACGTCTACATTCCTGTAATTTTTTATAGCTTCAGGAGGTTGTTTGCCCAGTTTTCAGAAGCGATTCCAGAGCCAACTTGGCCATTTTTCACCATTTTCCAAATGTGCTAGAAAGGAGGAGTATCTAATAATATTTAACTAATTGACTGTTGTAGTCATAAAAATTTTAGGTTTTCTTTTTGGTGGCAGTTCAGGTGTGCGTGCTCCTGAAAATTTGCTTCTATATCAAATTATCCTCAATGGGCAAAATGGGAAGAAACAACAAGATTCTCCAGGCGAATGTTTGTTGTAACTGAATTTTAAAATTTTGAAAAGTAGTCCAATTGGCTTGTGACATGTAAATATTTCAAAGCATGATTGGGTATGTACAGTCTGTACAACAGCAAACAATTTTGAAAAATAGTTAAAAAACTCAAAAAATGCACCAAAAAAATATGGTATTCTTATTCTATGAATTTAGTACACCTTCAACAACCTTGATTCAAGAATTAGAAGGTTTCTTATAACATTTACAAGCCATAAATACCTTAAAACCAACCAACTTGCACCTAATTACCCTTTAAATGACTCTAATTTTGCAAATCAACACAAATTTGACAACATTTGCAAAATTTTGCATTTTTGCAATTATTGAGCTTTTAACACCCTAAATACCTTTAGACACCTGACATATGGTAATTTAGACCTTATTTAACCCTTATTAAGACTTCTAGACTCAAAAACAACAAAATCCCTTCATTTACCCAATTTGACATCTTTGACAATTTTTACAATTTTGACAATTTTTTCGAGTTTTCACACATTTTGCAATGTCTTCATGGAACAAATATGAAATCACCTTCAAATGAAATTTTAAACCAAACCTTTCCAAGGCACCAAACACAAGTTAGAACATTTATCTACTATTTCTCAAGGAAATTCAATACATATATGACTTGTTCGGCCTATACACAAGTAGGGAACTCAGAAAAAATAGTAAAACTATGAGAAAAAAAAAGTAATTTCCAAGCTTTATTCTTTTCCCTCCAATCCAACAACCCCAACTCGAGCCTCTCCAGGATTTACATAGAATTTTTCATCCTCCTATAACTGATCAATCACCCTAACCACCAAGAAACTAACTTTTCAAAACACATAACCATTGCAATTACAAATTTGTTGTATTATGCAACTCACAAATTTGCAACTGTATCACTTTTCCTACTAACTAAGTAATGAATCCATTATGTCATTGAGATAAAATATTTCATGTTGCCTTTTAGGCTTTCAAACTCACTTGTTGACACATTTTTAATGCACGGGTGCATTTTGACCATCAAACATGGAGATTTGAATTTTTATGAGTTTTCAAGGCCAGAAGTAAGGGGTTAGCAAGTTAGAAAGTTTTGGTCGAGTCTAGGTGAAGTTGTAGAGCAAACTGAAAATTATGGTAGTTACATAGAAATACAAATTAGGTTTTGAATCTTTTTGTTATAGGTTTTGAATTCATCGAGATATAATGTTTTATAACAGTACTAACATTTGAATCATACTGATAAATTCAAGCTCATGTCTCTCCTATGTACAAGCATATTTGAAATTTTGAATAAAGTGATCAAGGGTTATTTTGTTCATATCACTATTGTGGGTGTGCAATTCTTATTTTAGCTTTAATTCAAAGAATTAATTAAAATGCTTAAATGAGATTGTAGGTTGATATGTTTTGTACAAGGATCTCATAAGTAGTATTGAGTTAGGGTTACATATTGATGATATTGTAAGGCAATATTGTCAAAGATATTATGTGCTATGAGTTAAATCTGTTATAAACTCTTACATATTTGTGATTTTGACTCCCCCAATGGAATTAAGGCACTGATCTAAGTTGCGTCTATTTTTGTGATTCAGTATTTGTTTGTGTTCACCCAAAGCTTTCTACAAATTGAAAATTAATGAATATCTTGTACTTTTAAGTGTTGTTATAATTATCTTACGCTCCAAATGGTTGATATTCTTGATGAACAACCAATTCTATTTAGTTTTCTCTTTTTCTATTGAGCTATTGAGTGAGATTATCTATTATGGTTAATGTTGTTTATAATTATGGTGCAGAGGTTATAAACACATTAAGGGATCACCCTCCTGGGTCTTGCAGAGCCCAAAGTGTAGGAGGTCCTTAAAATCCTTATCAGTTGGTCTAGGTTCTTCAAGATTTCCTTGATTGGAACTGGCAATTCCATCGGTAGATTAGGAGATCAACCCGATTTCATTAAAAAACAAACCAACAAAATGGCGACTCTACTCGGGACATTGTTGAAAATCATTTTTCCTTATACAGTCATGAGCTTGTTATGAGTGGTTCAATCTCCTTGTGAAGTGAGTCAATTCTCATAAATTTTGCTAGAGAATATATTGTAATTCATCTTTCAATGTAAGTTTCATCTAGATTTTTCCATATTTCATGATTATTTCATAATACCTCACAAATTGTGAGTGGCGACTCCGAGATCTATGCACTAGTGTGCACTATTTGAGAAGAACTGAGAAAGAACCGAAGGATTTTCAGTAGAGATGAATCAGATTCGAGCTCTTGTGATGAAGTACCCTAACAAGTTTCAGGAAGAAATATATATGATGTCATGTTGTCGGATAAGGAGGTGTTACAGTGCTTATGCCAGTTCTTGAACAAATTTGACCTGTGAAGAAATTCTAGTTGATCAATTTTTTGTCCTCTACGAAGAGGTGGTGACTACCAAATAACCTAATGAAGAGGTGAATACGATTCAATATCTACAAATATTTCCAATCATAAGAACAATTTACAGCTGTTGCAACAATTCCAGGTATTTTTCACTCTTGGTTTTCAAGAAACTCTTGTATGAAAACCATATTTGAATTTCTTAGTAAAAATTTTGGTTCCCTACTTAGTGATTTAGCACTACCAAAGGGAAAGTATAGCAAATTTACATTTTCAGACTTCCATTTACTGGGTCTGTTGAATGCAATTTTAGTTCCATTGAAAGAATTTTGTCTACTTGTAAATTCAGTTTCAACAAGCCCAGTTAAGAGACCATCAAACTGTGTCTACTTGTCAAATCATTGCACCATTTGTCAATTCATTTGACCCATTGTATGCTCAGTTAGATTTCTCATGGGTTGATTACAAAGTGGAAAGTATGCTAAATCAATTCTATAAGAAGATGCCTAGATTTGATGGGTACATTGTGTGTGAAAGTGATGCACATGTTCAAAGTTTTTCCAGCTTCATTGAGAAACATTCATTTGGAGATCAAGATATCTAGATGATATTTTTTGTCAGATCTCTTGAAACTAGAGCTCGGTATTGGTATTTAAGCTTTCCTGAGAAGTCATTTCCTTGCTGGGATAAATTATTGAATGCTTATAGAGAATAATTTGCAAGAAAGCACTCTGACCTTGTCATGAGGTTAAAGCAGATCAAGAAGCAAGATGAGGAGTCAAGTGTAGATTTCAGTCATAGATTTGTTGATGCCTCGTCACTAATCTTAGAGAATTTTAGACCTAGTACATTAAACTGTATCCATATGTATTTTAAATCTTATGAAGAAGGATCTAGTGCATTGTTAAAAGATTTAAGAATATTCAGTATGCAGATGGCTTATACATTTTTAGATGGATTAGAGAAATAGAGAAATGAATGTGTTAAGTTTGTTGTCTTCACTTATGGGTAAATATGTTGATGAAATTAGTAGCTATGTGAACGTGAATGATCAGAGGTCTTCAAATAAATGCAAACTTGAGAAGCTTGAAGACAAGAGGAATGCATCATCAAATGATGAGGAAGTAGAAGAAGTAGACCCAGCTATAAATCAGCAGCTGAGTCTTCCGAGCCAAGAGCATGATGAAGAATATTAGTTGGATTTACTCTTTGAAGAAGAGAAATGTGATCGGCAAGGTAATGGTACAATTGATGATGTCAATTCTACATATGATGAGTGTAGTCTTGATGCAAGTCTCCATGATGAGACAAAGGAATTTTCTGATTTAGGGAACTCTCTTGAGAACATCAGTTTATCAGCTGCAAATGAAGATGTATGTGATGAATTTTAGTTTGAAAGATCAACCACAAGTAGCTGTAGTGAGGAAACCAATAGTTGTTTTCAGCTTGACAATGAAAATCTTTATGCCTACCCTCATGAGGATGTAAATGATAAACTCAATGAGGACACCCAATCTAATGTTGAAGTACAAAGACATGTGGATTTCTGTTATGACAGCCCAATAGTGAGTAAGGATGAACAAATGGACAATCTATTCTTTATGATGGATTGTGACCATGTATTTGACAATGTTATTAGCAATTCAATCTGATATGATTGGGGAGACCCTATTTATGATCAACCCATTGAGTTTTCAGATTTTGATGATGGAGGCACCTTGGGATATCCTAATTTGCAATTTCATAGTGCATTCAATTCAAGTGAAGGTCAAGAAGAGGAAGTGGGTGAAAGGATAGATTAGAGCAATGATATAATAAGTTGTGAACAAATTTCAGATCTATTGACCACAAAATATTAGAAATGTGCACATGAGGACAACTCTCAATTGTTGTGTGCAGACCCTATTGATTTTGACAGTGATGATGATCTTCATTGTGCAAGGTATGATGCAAGTGAATCTAATTATGTTTCCAATGATGAACTAGCTGATCATGATGATGATAATATGGATGAAGGCAAGCATCCATTTGATTGTAATGATGCATTGTATGATGAGTATGACAATGAGCATGCTGATGCAAACTCATAAATCTATTTGGATGAGTTTGAAGCAGCAAATAACCATGAGAATTACATATCTAGTGAGCCAAATATTGAAGATTGTAATGCATATTTGAACAAGCCTTTGCTTGCTTACTTGATGGAGCATAGTCATGAGTCTTTGAATGCGGATGTAGATGTTGATTTCGATCATAAATCAGATTATGCTTCTAAACAAGAATTGCTTGTTGTTGAGCAAGCTTGTGATGTTGAAAGTGTCGATACCTTATGTTTAGAGCATAACAATGTGACTACAAATGATGATTCCCAATACTAGCATGATGAAGAACAGTTAAAGAGTGTGCCAATAGATGATTGTATCTCTTTGCATAAGCTTGGAGATAGTTTGCATGATGAGCCGGATCTTCTTGTAAGCTCTTGTGATGGTTTAAATTTAGACATGCAAACTAATGATCAGATTGAGCCCAATAGTTCCAACAACAAGGCAGAATGTGAGTGCTATTTTTGTTAGCTGGAAGGAGTTTTCATGAAGTGTGGCAATGTGCAAGATACTGAAGCAAGTTATTTTCAGCTCGAGAATGGTTCAAATGATGAACATGATAGGTTATTGCCACATGATAATCAACATCTCGAAAGTATGTGTGACTTTCAGATGCACAATGCTTATGAATATGTTGATAATGTTGTGAATGAGTGCCTGTTAGGAGGTACTAACATGCTCAATTAGGCAGATGGTTGTGATCAAACTATTGTTTCATGTGGTCTGGATCACCATTTTCAAATGTTGCCACTTGATATGAAATCAGAAAATGAAGATAGTGGCAGTGATGTGGCTTATTTGATTTGGTTTCCACTTGATGACAAAGTTTAACAAAGAGAAAGTTTCTATTTTCCCAAAGGCAGCCTGACACTTGTGTTTGCAAAGGTGTATTTTTTCATGTTGTTATGGTTCGATAAGTGCAAGCATGAGTTGAGGGAAATCAACTCTTTTTACAGAATTGTGTTTGATAGAGGTAAATGTTGATTCCCATTTTTCATTTGGTAGCTCGGGGTCACCAAATGAAGTTGAAAACAAAGTTGAATAAAGGAGTTGTTTGAGGACCTAATGGATTCAAATTTTGGTCTACTCCTAAGACATCTTGAATCTTGCTATGCCCACAGGGGGCATACATTCCCAATCGGAGCCATTGATAGCACTCTTAAATTTTATAAATTTGAAGTGCCCATTTCAAAAGTTTGCCTCTACACTTTTAGAAGTACACTTGACAAATCTGCCTAAGTGACCCACTTTGGAGGGTCGTAATTTGAAGCCTCTTGATTTTTTGTGAAAAACCCCTTGGTAGAAATATTCAATTGACATATGTGAATGTGTGTGTCAATTTTTAGCTTCCCACGATGAGTTTTTTCAGGGTTTTGAAAAGTGAAGCTGGATGGTTTTGGCACTTCTCTGTTATTTGAAACCTTTTAGTTTTACAAAGTAGCCTCATGTTTGAACTTGCATTTTTCAATTGGTTGATCGTCATGCTAGAATGATTGTTGTTATGCATTATCCCCACCTAAATGAGCTTGTATGTCAGTTCTTAGAGTCTCATGATATGATTTTCTATTTTAAGCAGATCAAAACCAAATGCAATTTTTGGGTATGTGTAGGATCATGATGGGCCAAAAAGTGGCGATATGTAAGTGATATGATGGCCCATGTGGCTGACGACCTTTTTTTACCCAAATTTGATGAAACGAAATGGGTTTTTAAAGGAGAATCTCAGCTTTCCACCAATATAAATTATGTTTTACTTTGAGTTTAATAAGTAATTATTATTTATTTTCTATTTGAATTATGACTAAAGTCTTGATTGATAGGTTGACTGAAAAACATCTATAACTTTCAAACGATATCACATTTTTTGAATCTAAAATATGTGTCACATTTTATGATGTTTTGACCAAGTTAAGGTGGTCAAACATACATGTTTTTATATTTTTAAAAGTTGCAATACAAAATTCATAATTAATTATTTACTTGGAAAACAATTACAAAAAAATATACAATACATTGGGACATGAGTCCTCTACATATATCTAAAATATTATAAAAAAATATTATCATTTTATTGTGCTTTGGGTGGTCAGACAGACACCTACTTCCTTTTTTTTCCCTGAAATTTAAGTACTACTGCATTGAAATTTCAAATTTTCACCATATAGATTTTTTATTTTTTTAAATAAACCTAGTAGTTTAGAAACTACATTCAATTTTCTACAGATTCTATTCTTACATATTTTTCAAATAATATAGATAACTTATTCAAAATTTTATGTCAAATTTGCCTAACTCTGATTTTTTGAATTTTCATCGCCACTTAAGGGCATGTTTTTTCCATGATGATCCTACACATACCCTTCTCTTGTTTTGCATTTGCATTTTCATAAACCCTTTTCAAAGGCCAACTTTGAGGGACAATATCTTTTGATCAGTGATCATTCAAGCAAATTCATTTTGCACACATGCTCAGTGTACCAAGATGAGCTAGTGTGTCCAGTGGTAGCTCGACAAGAGTTGATTTGATATTTTTTCAATGAGGTTTCTTCATCAGTTTCAATTGGTTCAGAACAGGCTGTTGTTGTAGAAAGTTGAAATGAGCAACTTTGACAGTGAATATATTTCACTGCATGATATGTTTCTCTAAGCCGTTTGTTGCACTGCATTCACGTGTCAAACTTCTACATGCATGTAAGTTTTTTATAGCTTCGGGAGGTTGTTTTCCCATTTTTCAGAGGTAATTCCAGGGCCAACTTGGCCATTTTTCACCATTTTCCAAATGTTCTAGAAAGCAGGAGTAACTGCTAACAGTTAATTAATTGACTGTTGCAGTCATAACAATTTCAGGTTTTGTTTTTAGTGGAATTTCAAATGCGCGTGCTCTTGAAAGTTCGCCTCTATATCAAATCATCCTCAATGGGAAAAATGGGAAGAAACAAGAAGATTCTCTGAGTGAATTTCTATTGTAACTGAATTTTGAAATGTCACAAACCGGTCCAATTGGCTAGTGACATGTGTACTTTTTGGCCTGATGCTTGTTTGCTCCTTCATTTTCTGTAAGAAGGATTTCAAGGCCAAAAGTAGGGGGTTAGCAAGTTAGAAAGTTTTGGTCAAGTCTAGGTGAAGTTGCAAAGCAAATTGTAAAGTCTGGTAATTATAGAGAATGCAAACTAGGTTCTGAATCATTTTTTTATAGGTTTTGAATTCATGGAGATATAATGTTTTATAACAGTACTAGCATTTGAATCAGACTGATAAATTCAAGCTCATGTCTCTCCTGTGTACAAGCATATTTGAAATTTTGAATAAAGTGATCAAGGGTTATTTTGTTCATCTCAGTGTTGTGGTGTGTGCAATTTTTATTTTAGCTTTAATTCAAAGAATTAATTAAAATTCTTACATGAGATTATAGGTTGGTACATTTTGTACAAGGATCTCATAAGTAGTATTGAGTTAGGGTTACATATTGGTGATATTGTAAGGCAATATTGTCAAAGATATTATGTGCTACAAGTTAAATAAGTTATAAAACCCTTAGGTATTTGAGGATTTGACTCCCCCAATGGAATTAAGGCACTGATCTAAGTTGCATCTATTTTTGTGATTCAGTATTTGTTTGTGTTCACCTAGAGCTTGCTACAAATTGAAAATTAATGAATATATTTTACTTGAAAGTGTTGTTATAATTATCTCACGCTCGAAATGGTTGATATTATTGATGAACAACCAATTCTATTAAGTTTTCTCCTGTTTTGTTGAGCTATTAAGTGATATTATCTATTATGGTTAATGTTGTTTGTAATTATGGTGCAGAGGTTATAAACACATTAAGGGATCACCCTCCAGGGTCTTGTAGAGCCCAAAGTGTAGGAGGTCCTTAAAATCCTCGTTAGTTGGTCCAGGTCCTTCGAGCTTCCCTTGATTGAAATTGGCAATTACATAGGTAGATTAGGAGATCAACCTGGTTTAAGTTAAACAAAACCAACAATATCGTCATTTGGGTAGGGTATATTTATATATCTGCCTAAACTCACTTTCTTTCTAGTAGCATCGATGTATCCTTCAGGATCAAATCCCTTTCTAGGTGTAGCTCTTTACAAATTGAACTGTGATAATTTATATAGAATTAAATCATACCCCTCCTTTGACAACACAGTAAAATCCCCAAAGCACAATGTACTTGGAATGAATGATCTTTTAGTAGGTATAGCCTCTACACATTATGAAGTAATCTGCGGCTACCAATATCCATCTATGTCCTCCACTAGATTTTTCTGCAATCTCTCCTATAAAATCAATTCCCCATTAGTAAAATGGAGCTTCAATTTGCAAAGGTCTCAAAGGAAATGCTCCTTGATACTTTAATCTCCTAGAAAACTTCTGACATGCTTCACACTTCCTAGTATAATTATAAGCATCATTGAAAACTTTAGGCCAGTAGTAACTTTCCCTTAACACTTTACATGCAGTGGTTTTTGCAGATAAATGTCCTCCACAAACTCCTTCATGCATTTCTTTCAGGACATGCCTTGCTTGACTTTAATCTAGACATAGTAGAAGAACACCATCTCTATTTTTCCAATATAGGTCACCTTTCATAATACATACGTTGAAGCATGTAATTTGAGTGTCCTTTTCTTGTTGTCATCAAACCCTTTAGGACATTTAAAATTTTTAAGGTAGTACACAATATCAGTGTGCCATGGCGTACGCTCAATACTAGTGACTATATTTTCTTCATCATTCACATTGCATATTTGGGTAGCTTCTATATTTGTTTCAACCATCAATTTGGCTAGTCCCTGTCCTCTTACAAGCTTGGTGATCTGAAACTCAATATCAAACTTCTGGAATTTGTTTAACCATCTGCACCTATGGCCCATTGTTTTATTTTGTATGAATATATCTTTTATTGCAATGTTAGGCATATAAGCTATCACTTTTTCTCCTACAAGATAAGGTCTAAATGCCTTAATAGCTCTCACCAATGCATACACCCATTTCTCTACAATATCATATTTTAATTCTACATTTTGGAGGGATTTGTTGAAGAAGGAGATTGGTTGTTCATGCCCTTCATCATTCTTTTGAAGCATTACTGCTGCAACTATGTGATAAGATGAAAATGATTTTTTTTTAAAGGCTTACTAAAATCAGGGGACTTCAACACTGGGGCATCCATGATTTCTCTTTTGATGGATATTAATGCATTTATGGGCTCATCTGTCCAATCAATATTTGCACCCTTTTTTAGCATTTTTGATATTGGCCTTACTATCTCAGCAAAATTTGATATGAACCTTCTTATAAAATTAATTTGTCCAAAAAAGGATTGGATAGTTTTAACTATCTTGGGTATATGTATCTTATCAATGGCCTCCACCCTTTCCGCATCAATCCTTACTCCCTCCTTAGAGACTATATGCCCCAGTAAGTTTCCTTCTGTCAGTGCAAAATGACACTTCTTAGGATTCAAGGAAATGCCTTCAGAAATATTTTCTCAAGGTGAGCCACATGGTCCTCTGCCTTCTTGGAATATGTAGTTAAACCATCATGGTATGCTACCATTATTACATTAATTAGGTCAGCAAAGGAAACATCCATGGCCCTTTGGAATGTTGCTCATTTGAGAGTCCAAATGGAATCTTAACATAAACATATGTTCCCGATGGCATACTGAAGGTTGTCTTGTACTGTTATGATTCTTTAACCTTCACTTGGATGTAACCTAAAAAAATTTTCCATCATGGATAGTAACTCACAACCTATGACTCTTTGTAACATAACCTCCTTATTTGGAAGTGGGTAATTATCCTTAAGAGAAGATACATTAAGGTTTCTAAAGTCTACACAAAGCCTTATATCCCCATTTTTCTTTCTGACTGGCACTAGATTAGAGACCCAAGATGAATTCCTAATTGGCTTGATAATACCTCCCTCCCTAAGCTTCATGAGTTCTTCATGCATTTTAGGTTCCAAAGTAGGGTTTATGGGTCTTTGTTTTTGCCTGAATGGTTTTTGATGTATTTTTAATGTAATCTCATGTTGGAACAGATCTTCTCTATATGCTTTAAGATCCTCATAAGACCATGCAAAGACATGCATGTATTTTCTTAATAGTGCAATCAACATTTTCCTGATCGTTGTGCTTATCTTATTTCCAATGTACACTCTTTTTGGTGCCAACTCAGTCCCAAGGTTGATTTCTTCAACATTTTATCTTTTCATGGGTGCTTGCTTCATTAGGGTCCAGTCATTTCCATCAAAAATTATTTTTGGTGCTACAAGTCCTTTAGAAATTTTCTTAGTTTTGAACTGAACAACCTCTTTTCCAAACATAATTTGTTTGCCATCTATTTCCTCCACAAATGCATTAAAGTCAATTTCTTGGGCTGCATACTGATCAATACAATGTAGAAACTTAATCAAGTCAGTGTCATCATTAAAGACTTGCCAACTATAGATAGTATCTAGGATACTTGGTCTTGTTTCGAATTCTACTTGTGAAATTCCAGCTAGGGTGACATCATCTCTTTTCCAAGCTACATTAGCCAGGAAGTCTTCCATTAGGTTTTTGGACCTATCTATCCACTCAATAGATAAGGCATCAAATAATTCAGTAGTGTCCCATACAACATTTCTATATTGTTTCAACCTTTTTTTTTTGTAGCATACTTTGACCTTGCTTGTGAAATGATCAACTCAGAGTCTCCAAAGATTTTCAATAGCTTAATTTTGTGTTTGACAACCATATTCATACCAATTAGTAGAGCTTCATACTCTGCTATGTTATTAGTGCATTCAAATACCAACAAGAATGAATACTTGAATGTAGTGCCTTCAGGTGAAATAAACACCACTCCTGCTCCATTGCCTTCTTTACCGCATGCTCCATCAAAGTACATTTGCCACACACGATGCTCATTATTGGAAAAATTCTTGTCAATTGGATCAGTATTCACTAATTCATCCTATGAAGGCTCTATTCTAAAAATTTATAGATCCACATCATAGAAGCAATTCAACTGATTTTGAGCAATGTAATCCATAATTTTATTTACTCTTGGTTATCTATACAATTTGACTTCTTCACCGTTTACTGGTATTGTGGCATATGACAAATCAAATTGTACATTTCCTCCAACTATTGCAGTCCATTGTCTTAACAAGAGCATCCCAAAATGGGGGGCATGTCAATTATAGTTATTTCAATAGTATATACTGCTTGTGGGTAAGCAGCCAAATTCACTTCTACATCCTTCATGATTCCTACTAGTGGGATAGGCCTATTATCCATGGCATAGAGCTTGCCACCATTAGTGTCCACCCACATGCCCCTGAGTCAATCATACAATTTCTCACCATTTTGTTATTTATGAGTAATGTGGTAAAAAAATGGATCCACCTATGGAGGATTTATCAATGCATCACCAAGACAAACTTCAGGGAATTTCATATCTCCTGGCCCATTATTTTGTTTATCTTCCAAATTTGTGTTTTTAGTGGTTCCATTGGATATTAATTGAATAGCATTGTCTCTATATTATTTTATCTTAATCATTTCTAATAGTGGCACAGACATATTCAGCTAAGACAAAGCTTGTGTAAAGTCAAATGAAGAGGCGTTCTCAATTTTATCTATCCTCTTTTGTTCGAGTGGATCTCCTTTATTTTTTTCTTTCTCCTTTTTATTAGTTTCATCATGCTTGTGTTTGTTTTTCAATCCTTTTTTCTTTCTTTTTGGGAACATGTCTTTGCTCACTCTTATTGAGTTCTTTATTTTCTACCTTCTTTGTTTTCTGCTAAGTTGTCTCCTTTTATTTCATAAACAATCCCCTTGGAATGCCTTCATCTGCATTTATCGTTTTGTTTCTTAGCCCATTATTTCTTTTTGCTTGTTCTACTGCAGCAATGGTTAACTCTTTGATCTTTTCTTCAGTTGGCCTCCTCCATCTTGACATGTTTGAATTGGGTGGTACGTAAGGAGGTTGTGATTCATCAT
Organism: Sequoiadendron giganteum; assembly: GCA_007115665.2. NCBI lineage: Eukaryota > Viridiplantae > Streptophyta > Pinopsida > Cupressales > Cupressaceae > Sequoiadendron > Sequoiadendron giganteum. The sequence goes on along the minus strand of CM021108.1, from coordinate 169,539,911 downwards.
TAATTTTACTCTCCTAATCAGAGAAGACTTGTTGTTCTGCAATATGAATATTGTACCTTTGGTTGTCAACATCATACTCATTAACTTCTTCTTTTGAAGATGAATATTCCTGCTCAACTAGATGGAGGGTATGAGAGGTTAAATATATTGTATGATCCTCTTCCCCATTGTCAATTGGTATTTCTTATTCTTGTATTGATTGGGCTACAACACAATGATCTAGGTAATGAAGTAGTTTTCAAACTTGACACCAAGGATTGTTGTTAACCATGTATGCTCCTTTCTTCTTTAAGGGACCCAAAGTCTCTTTATATTTAGGCCTATCAACTATGGGTTTTCCATCCTTCCAATTTTTATTATATGGCATATCATGTATTCTTGGTATTTCATTTCTATATGTATTCTTCTACCTCTGGAGGTTGCTAGAGTTTTGGGGGATTATGAGGTTATCTCGTTTACCAATCATCCCAGCTGCATTTTTGTTGTTCTCAATGGGGTAAACCCACAAAAGTAGTTTACAATTCCAGTGAGGAAGGAAAAGTTGCAAAAAATGACCCCATGAAAAAAAATTTGGTTTTTGGGGGTTCGAATGAACTTTTGGTTTGAGCGAGCCCAAATGGGGTTCGATAGAAGCCCCGTTTGAGTGAACCCATTTAATGTCGAGTCCCACATTTCCCAAAAAAATAAGCAAAAAAAATTCTTGTGGAAAGGGGGTTCGAATGAACCCTGGTTCGAGCGAACCCCTAGGGGTTCACTAGAACCCTCCCTTTTCCCCCATTCTCCCCCTCTGGTACCAAAAAACTGCAGAATTTTTCCCTTTGAAGCTCAGGTTGAGGATGAAAATGGAGGAGACTTCACATACCCAACTAGATGATGGTAGTCTTCAGAACGAGCTATCCAACTAATGCAATTTTAATATGTTTTGGTTTTCTTATGTATTTATTTTTTAGTTTGATTAAACATAGGTTTTTCACCGAAAATCAAGTTCTCTATTTTCCACATGTGAAAAAATAGCAAATTATCAAAATCAAATTTTGAAAAATATGTGTGGGCTAGGTACTGATGTCCTTGATCTAGTAAAAAAAAATTGAATTTCGATACATACAAAAAATGTTATGTTGTATATGGTCCGCCTATGTTTGAATTGTAACTGGTTCGACTTTGAAACTTGATTAAGGAAAAAATATTCAATAAAACACTATGAAACCAAATGAAAGGGCTAGATATCATAGTTACAAATCTAAATTCGAAAAAATTAGAATTTTATCCTTCATGGAAAAAAAGTTATGTTGTATACGGTGAGCGTCACTCCTTAAAAATGTTGTTTACTGAAAAAAACTAGTTTTCGAAGGAGATGGAAAAATAAGTGCAATCTAATTCCAAAAATTTTGAAAAAAATATATTTAGAATCTATAGACAAAATTTCACAAATCACTAGTTTGCATCATCTTCAAATTCCTCACAGTTTAGCTACTATAGGTTGCCTGAAAGTGAAGATTTAGTTAGAAAAAAATATTTCAGTGTCCAGTTTCGCCAAAAATTATAAACTAGTATTGTGGGATCACCCAATGATCAGTGTTGTTTTTTGTTCCTCTGTTAAACTTCTAGGGCATCTATTTATGAGTTCATATCTTGTTTTTGGGTCAAAGGCTTTCAGATAAATACTCAAAGTTGCGGGGTCAATTAGTTTGGACCCATGTGGTATCTTATTGTACAATTTGGAGAACCTTTGATTAAAGTCATAGACTGATTCATTTTGATATTTTTGAATGCTTATCAATTCATGTAAGGAAAACTTAGCAGCACGTTGATTCCCATATTATTTTAGGAATTTATTCTAAAAGTCTCCTATAGAATCAATTGAAACATTGGGTAGACCATTGAACCAATCCCTTCATTCTTTAGTTATTAACATCATAAAAAAATTCATATTTACATCCTCGTACTCCATACCAATATCCTTAATGAAAGTATTGAAATTTCTAATATGCTCTTCAGCTAATATTGCATTATTCCTACTAAACTTAGGAACCATATTTCTCCAATTGTTGTCCATTGGGTATGGATATAATTATATCCTGTTAAATCAAAATTTCTACTTATAGGGTTTAGTGGAGGTAGATTCAGAGATGGTGGATTGGGATATTGTTTGTGTCCATGCTGAGGTTGATGATAAAAATTGTATTGTGGTTGATGGTGCATACTTTGATGTGGTACATACTGTTGGCTTGGCAGTGGATAATATTGGGAGGTATTGCCAATGTTTTGGGGCTGGAATCTTTGTGGTGGTACATTATGTTGGACATGTTGTCT